>JANEHU010000291.1:0-298513 GCA_027563435.1 Nasonovia ribisnigri | reverse complement strand
CCTTTTTTTTTTTATTTTTTATAGTTATCATATTTTATTATTTTTTTTACTTTTTTGAAAGACGCCGTACGTTTTTTTTTTTGTCGTATTCCGAAGAAGAATATTTTTCGGAGTTCTTTAAATCTATAAAGAACGCATTTCGGAGAAGTAGATATATAACTTTTAACTTTGTAAGCATTTAAAGTTTACACGAGCGGAGTAAGTGCGGTACTGGGTTGTCCACTACTCCTCTAAAATCTAAACTTTAAACACCTACTCACAACTACTAATATTAACTGCTTCTCCGAAATTTGATGCTTTTTTTTACATCGAAAATGTACTACGAAAACAGTAAAAGATATTCAGAAATTTCGTTTTGAAAAAACTTCAACATACAAATAATATTCGCAAAACTTGAAACTTTTCGAAATAACGAGTGTAGACACTTAAACGAATCACTCTGTATAACTCCTACAATGTCTATACGGTTTATGCGAACATAGGCAGCAGCCGCGAAGAAAGTATACAATATTATTCTTAAAAAATAATGCGCGTGAATCTCGCGCGAAACCGTTTTTGGCAGAACTGTTTATTTTTGCGTTTGTTTTCTTACAAAACTATGTGTGTAAGTATATATATACCCGTACATATTATTATATTATATACATCGTACACGGCGGGGGAAGGGCACATAGGATCATCGGAAAGTCACACAGGAAACGACGAGCGCCTATATATATATAATATTATGTATATATAGGTAGATTATAATGTATAAAAAGGCATGGCCCGAGTTTTCGAAACGGATTTTCTAATTCACACATTTCCTGTCAGACCGAATTCCTGAGATGCTTTTCCCACACCGTGTTACGAAGCCGCTCTATAATACGTCCTCGAACGTCCTCGCCATTGTCTTACACCTGTCCGAAATAATAAAACTACGGTAGAGAAGAAGAAGAAGAAGAAGAAAAACAAAAACAACACCACCGAAACCGCTGTGCGACCTTCCTCGTTCGTTTATATTATACGAATAACACACGATAATAATAATAAGACGCCATACACACGATTCACCCTGATATAATATGATAATATACGTTTTACGGTGCATAAACGTAATTATTTATAAAAAAAAAAAACCCGAAAAGGGTATATTATTGTGTTATAATACATGCAGCAGATATAATATAGTATTATTTATAATGAAGACTGTGCGTGTATGACGTATTAACAAAGATGCTTACTTGATCGAAATTAATTTATATAGCAAACGATGAATGTGTTGGTGGGTGGGTTTACATTGCATTGAAACGCATAATAAATAAAAGCGTAAAATGATTTCTTTTGTAAAGTTTTCTACATTTCATTGCACTTCGTATGTGTTTACACTATACCACATTATGCATAATATAGTCTCCCACGGTCCCCATAATATTATAGTCTATATATCCGATGACGATTGTACAATAATATAATAGTGTCAATCTCGAGCACGACACACGATTTAACTGTTCGAATTTATAAATATTAACGATTTTTGTATCGACGTCATACGCACAATCTCCGTAGGTTAGCGGTGATAGCAGCTGCTGCTCATAACGCGCTCGGTCAGTATATAAATTATTATTTCTCACAGTATTTGAATTTAATAATGATGATAATATTATATATAATATTTATTTTATTTCACAGATATACGTAAATAAAATATACCTATGACGATATGTGAACCAAAGATTGTGGAGGAGTGTGCAGAGAGTTCAATGACTAAATATATACCAATTTTTTTAACTAAACTCGCTCATGGCGTAGAAATTGTGAGGAATTTAAACGAGTGGGTTTTAAGAGGACACTCGCATGTGATGTCTCCGTCTTATACACGCAAATTTTCGTTCGCCAGTCGCAATAATTAGTTTTGATTTTGAAGTGAATTGATCTGTTATGAAACTTTTAGATAACAACATTATCCGTGTTCTCTCGTTGGTTTTTACGATATTTTAATTTTTTAGTGTGTTGATAACACATTTACAACATTAATGTATAAAAATGCTAATTCATTTTAAAATTAAAATATCGTTTAAAAACCGAAGAGAGAACTCAGAAAATGTTGTAACTTAAAAGTTTGATGATAGGTCAAATTCACTATATTATCAAAACCGACAGCTGCACCTTATTGAAACTAGCGAACGAAAGTTTGCCTCGTCGTACGCGTGTAAGACGGAGACAAAACGAGAGGGTACGACGTCGCCTCTTAATGTTATAATACTATATTGACATTACGTATACCTACTTAGTTTTTCGGTATTTTTTTTTAGAAATTATAATAACAATAACGCACGATACCAATCAGCCACCGGCCACCGCACAATGTGCCTACTTAAACTGCTTCTGTTGCAGGATAATATTATTCCCTATCTCGAGGGAATCGATTTGTTTAAGCGATTAACTTACCATATACCCACTTAGTATATTGACGGGGAAAAACTATGGCAATTTCGTAATGCACCCATACCATTAACGCAATATATATAATTTTGTCGTTTAGATAATAATATGTATTTAGGTACAGTAAAAAATAATTATATTGCTTTTTTTCCTTTCTCCGTACCATATGTACCTATCTATATTATAGGCGTGTGAGTGAGTAATAATATTTTATATACCACGTCGACGGTAGCGACCTGTGTACCTATGTATACCATAAATACCTCATATACATTGTGCGCGGGTGAGTGGGCGGGCACTCCGATTAAACGCGTTCGAGATGATCTGTACCGACTACCTGTAGATCGCGTTTACCAAAATAATATAAACCGAAACGTGACGTGTAACATACGAGTTTGAGCCGATCGCAACATCGCCAGCGACCAATATTGATTTTCTCGGACGATTATGTGTACACAAACCTTTCTCTCGTTAACCTCTTTCAATATAATATTATGAGCTACACGTGAGCCACCGAAAACCAACCCATATTTTATACGGTATATAGACCAACGTTTCTCTCAGCCTGTGGTACGCGAAAAACTCATAGGCGGTACGCTGAGAAAATCTCCCTCGATAAAATGGAAAGCGGAGCATTGGTCACATAAAAAGGTTGACAAGTATGGTGAACATTTTCAAACCGGGTAGGTGCGAGGATAGAAAAAAGGTTGAGAACCGCTGGCATAAATGGTTGGAAAACTGCGAGTACCTGACAAAGTTTAATAAAAATTGAAGGCGTCCGTGATGCAAAACCAGACAAATCAATTTTTCAAAACTTTTTAGATAAAAAAAATCTCATTTTTGGAGCTATACCTCGTATTTTGATTAACAGCGGTACCCTATTCATATTATATTACAATATTTCGTATGCAGGAAACCAAAAAAAACCAGACAGTTCCTCAAGTACGTTATTACGTTTTCTCATAAGATATACTCCACACTTATTTTTCTCTCTCCAAATTTCAGTTATCGTTCAAACCGGATCTTCGATGAAAATGGACTTTTCTCGTCTGCGCGCGCACCCTTTATATAGACTGTTATTGTCCGCTATTTCCATTCGTATTTTCGCAGCAGACGGCAGTAACCCCGATGTACCTACGACTCTACCCATACATACCAATGTCACTGTTATCGCGTTATATAATATTATAATATAGTACGACGTATGCATCGACTGTATACGATATTATTATAATAGCGCGCTGGCTCGTCCGGCGTCGTCGACCGTGTGAGAAACTGACCGGAACCGTTCGAAATGCCATTCACCGGGGCGGCGGGGCAGGTGACTACCATAATAAATATATAGGCGAGTCGCTGCCAAACGGAGAGCTCAAATACACGTATTTCTCTCCCTCCCTATTGCGGACATGGGAGGCGGCGGCGGTGGCGGTGGCAGCGCCGGTGGCAAGGACGCGGATGTTGTCGTTAAGGACACGCGAGACCGGCGGAGGCGCCAAACCTGTTTCTAATAATAATAATAAAATATTTTAATGCATACGCTTAGTGACATTTCACCTCTTTGCCACCGGCGCAGAATTAACGCAATATAATCATAATAATAATACGAGACTGCGTATCGATGCACTTTCAGACAGTACCTATTTTCAATACCGTATAGGTACTTTTCGCACGATTGTCGGATGCATCGATTTTCTATAACAATAATTCACCGATTTCACATCGATATGAAATAATAATATTATTATTGTGATTTAAGTATGCCAGATTACACGCTATAATGTAGGTATCTGTAACTGTGGGCAGTGAGTATTTTACGGTAGTATTATAACGATGAAAATAATACGTTTTCGATTATCCACAGAGCGATAATATTATTGGCATCATTTTTATTTTTACGCGATTACACCGTACCTATATACACATTTAAACTCTTCGCCGAGACGGCGAATCATCGCAATAATGTCTTGTAAAAGATACTTTAAACAAATATTCAAGTACAGATACAGATGTTCATTTTGAAAAGTATTCCAATACTCTGCAAAAAAGTATATTTTATTGATACTTTCAAATACTTTCAAATTTTTTATAAATCAACTGAACCGATTTTCATGTTTTACGATAATTTTGTATAGCATATTATGTTTTACCCATCACCATTTGGTGGAACATTAAAATGCTCTGCACCTGTTTTCTTTGTCAGAGTATTCGATTTTCGGTGGAGTATAATTCACAGTAAAAAAAAATATTATTATATATTATACTTTCGAATTTTTCTTATTATTTTGATCATGTAAAATAAAAGTAGAAAATATAAAAACTAAAAAGAGTTATTAAAGTGTTTGAAAATTAGTACTCGATTTTAAATACAGATACCAGCTACTTCGAAAAAGTATTTGAATACTTTTACTAGAGTGCTTTAAAACAATAATGTGAAATATAATAATAATATTATGATACTGCACACGTCGACCGTCGATATGGTCATAAACGGTACCTATAGGGCACCAGTATACCTATACAATAATATTATATACTGCATTACTACGTTTATTATTTGTATGATTTTATATGAATATCGAATGCATTAAAATCCATCACAATAATTCACCGATTTCACTGATATATTATTATATGATTTAAGTATGCCAAATAACACGCTGGTGTATGGGGGTTACCAGTGTGGTTTTCTACGGTAGGTATAAAGGTATATAACGATAATATTATTATGGTCTCGATAAAATTAATACGCTTAAACGTTTTCAATAAGTTTAACCACAAATAATATTATTGGCATCATTTTTATTTTTACACATATAAACTCGTATGTGTGCGACATTTCAACTCTTCGCCAAGGGGCCACTGGCTCAGAATCAACGCAATATAATAATAATAATAATAATAATACGAGATTGCGACCATCGGTGTGGTTATAACATTATTATGGGTTGTGGTATCTATACAATGCGCATAGGTTAGTACGTTTCGTATAATCGTAAATGATTATCGAACGCATCAAAACCTATCACAATATATATTTCACTGATTTCACTGACATAATAATATTAAAGTATGCCAAACTACACGCCAGTGTACCTATAAGTGGTAAGTGGTAACTGGATACTGTGTGTTTTTTTACGATAGGTAACGATAGTAGTATATTATGATCTCAATAATAATAATATATTTTTATATACAGGGTGATTTTGGAAGTACCCTCGCCGCCTTGTTATGCTTAAGTGGATATAAGTATTAGACCATAAATTATCAACAGAATCATTGTTTTTATCTATTTATAAAATTCTATATTTTGTACGACGTAGGTACTTGCCAAAATACAACGAACGGCGGCGTACGAATGCTCGACGTGACCATTTACCGAGGTTTAACTTGTTGGATGAACCTATATGTTTATACAGTATATTGAAAAGTAACTATATACAAGTTATAATAATATGCAGTAAGTTCAACAAACGAAGTGAAGAAATATTATTCCAAAAATTGAATTACGTTAAATGGTTTATAGTTACAATATTGACTATAAAAAATAAAAAATTCTAAATAATGCCAAATTAATAACGGTTAAAGAAGCGTATGAATCGCTGTCCGTAGAACAGCTGTCTATCCCTACACAAGAAACCTGTTTTTATTAAAATACTGTAATTCCTATAAAATATTTACTGTTTGTTCAGCGGAAACAATAAGCAAATGTGTTTAAAGTAACTAAATACGTATATTATAAGACTTTTTTTAATAGAATAAAATCCCATGTGACCGATGACACTATTTGGACTAATATTATTTATTGAAATTAATCTTTTTGTCGTATTGATTGAGTCGTTTGCAAATCGCGAGGAACACGACGTGAGTATAAGAGACATAAATGTGCGTCTTGCTTGGTCGCGCCGCCATCGCAGTCTTACGACGTCACTACCAAAAAAACGGTAGTGAGACTCCCAAAATTTCACACTGGAAATCAAGTTCCACCCGAATTTCGTCGCACGGATAAAAGTCATCGACGACAAAGTTTTCCCACAAAAATGACAGGCCGACGACAGAAATGATCGCAGTCATCTATTCTCTCATAATATATATATTCCGTATTATAGAGGAGGTAACCTAACCTATATATGACCTGCGGTTGAGGCGGCAGATTTTATACCGCGGCCCGAGTACCAAACTTTTTTCGACTCCGCGGTCGAGGTAACCACCGTTCATATGGTTATTACGTTACTCGCGAGCACGTCATATTTTCCGTTTTTCTGTGTTAAGAGGATGTCAGCGTTTGTATTTCATTATTAATTGACTATTTGTATTAAACTCACAAAATAAATTAATAAAACATTTTAAATATGATGTTTAAATCGTTTTGAGACAATAATGTTTAGGAAAATATAGATTTTATATCATACCCTCAAAAATATTATGTCCTCAATAATTTTTATAACGGTTGAATTTACTCTAAAGATTTTAACTCTAAGATTGGTCGAAAACAAAAACAGTAAAATGATTTTGATTTTCCGTCAATGCGTTATTAGGACGTTTCCGTGGGCCAGAGAGAGAAAACTCAAACGGTGCTCTGAAATCCATAGGAAAACAGACGTACAGTGATCCGAACATTTTCACCGTGTCCGCCGTCCATACGATTCTCGCGGTTTCCACGACACTCTTTTACAAATAACACTTTATAAACAGTGAATAATATTATGTTATTGTGCGATATTCTGGCAAGACTAGTATTTTTGTACGCGTACATTGGCGGGCTCCTCGTCACTTTCGAGCCGGGGTTATAGCTTATATGGGTAGAACCATATAATTTACAGGTTTATTATATTACACTACATATGAGTCTCGGGCAGGCGTTATATTTATAATTTATTGTATATAGTTAGAATAGTTACTATATAGACGCAAGCAATGTGTAGACATGTAGAAAGGTCCATAGAGTTTAAATTTCGAATAGATCTTAGTGATAACAAAAATAGTCCTCGCCATAAAAAAAAAAATAATTTTAAAAATGGCCATCTATTACAGATGGTTTGAAGTACGTTTTCTGTAGTATGGGTACAATGCAAGAAAAATTAAATTAATTAAATTCATAAAATTCATAATAATGTAATGGCCACTTAAAACGTTAAATTTAGCAAATTAAAAAATAAAATCAATTTCAAAAAGCAATTATAAAAAATTAAAAGCATAATTTGTGGTATGTGTAATTAGACGAATACTGATTTTTTTTTTTTTTGCTAACTGATAAAATCAATGAAACTAACGAATTTATAGGATTAACATATTTATTTATTAATAATTATATTTGAGGCTATATAATATAGTGATTATATTATAATTATTATAATAACATTTCAAGTATTACACTGACTAAATAAAATCGAGATGGGTACCAATATCGATATACCAATGTTTTTATTTAAGTATTAAACTGTCTCACTATTTCACAAATGTAAAATATAGTAACAATCATGGTTTGTCTGTCTAAATTAGAAGAAGAAAATGTTATATAATGTTACGTTTTGCTATAGTAAATAATATTCTTGAGGCAACGTTTTACTTTGTTACGCAATTAATTTAATTAAAATTAAAAACTGACAGTCACATAATACCTATATGGAATCTCGCGTTAATCGTATTATTAATAGTTTAGTCGAATGATGCTAAAAAAATGAGAAATCATATCAATATTTCATATTCGTTCGAAATTATGAATTCGTTTTAATTTTTGTACGCCACATTTCGTTTATTTAAATGTAAATTATACTATGCTACCCAGCAATACGTGTTTTTAACGATGTGTTTTAATGATTTAATTTTTTTTTAAGCTAATTAGAACACGCAGTTATTATGAAAATATATACACGACGTATAATGTCCGAAAGCCACTACGGTTTCTATATTTTATATATATAGGCACGTTTCAAAAAATGCGTCGGGGTCATTAATCGTCTAACGACTTACAACTGCAGTTGTGGATTTAGATAAAAATATGATATTATCGAAATTTCTTATTTTTCGTGAACGTTTCTCTCTCTCGTGTGTGATATTCACATTGTACAGTTTATGATATACATTATATAGGTAGATATAGATATCCACAACTGCAGCACGAGGATGTACATAATTTTAGTATACCTATATATTATAATACCTGTTATATTTATATTTGTACATAATCCATATTAAAATATATAATGGCAATATGGCCTAATGACTTATGAGCTACATGTCAAATTATACATATTATACCGTTAACAATAATTATCAACAATAATTATACTTATATTTACGATGTTTTCAATATTCTACAATAGTTTATATTGATCTTAACAGAATAATTGATATATATTATATAGTCTAATACCAAAAAACGCATGTTTTAACTTTAAACCATTATAATATGATTAATAATATTGCTAAAATTATATTTTATATACAGACTTACTTCAACTTACTGTGGTAGTAAATAATATTATTATTTCATGTCGATTGTCTTCTATTATATATAGTCCTTTACAACATTATACATAGGTAGTCGTTATACTCGTATAATATATTATTGTAGTCTGCTACTTCCTTACGATATGGAAAACACAAATGGTTTTGACCTTGAATGCCCTTTGAATTTAGTTCAAAACAAAATATGTATGTCCTCGAAGCCCGCAGGTCGTAGCTGTATTGTAAGACGGGTAAAAAAAAACATTTAGGGTTTTTATTAAGAATGTTTTCCGGTAATGATGTCAATAGTTCATCGGAAACGATAAAAAAAAAGTAAATTAAAGTATTATGTTAAAACTCATTTTGGTCGAATAATTTATACGGGCTAAGTATACATCGGGCCATCAGGGTATAGTATACATTCAATAGGTACTCAAAAACGAACATGACTACACACAATATGCTAGGGGTACAAGTAGTACCAGCTATAATATATACTAATAATATGTTTGATAATTCCCTCCCGTGGTCATATTTTTATTGCATAATTTATGTCAATTAATATCATGATTTGAGTTATTAGATTATTTTAAAAGTTTTTTTTTTTTTAAATTATTCACAAATAGTATACGCAGCATAATGAATTATTATAAATATCAAATAGGTTATAATATTTGTATAATACAAGCCACTTTTACAGCGAACGTAGGTGTAGGTAGTAAAATAATATTCTTAAATATTAATGTCTCTATATATCGAGGAAAGAATTTAAAAATGAAAGATACAAACAGACCAATCACATATTATATTGCTTTAATAATTAAAAATGTTTAATGTTATTTAATTTAAAATGATCTTATCTGTTATAACTTATAATATAAAATGATGAGTTAAAAATATTATGGTTTTTTTAGTAATTTAAATTTTAGCAACAACATAAAAAACTCGTAGAACTGTTCATTTAATATGTTTACACATATTATAGGTACCTACATATCTGTTAATTATAACTTAATTACTAGCTCGTTGATACCACTAATAACTGTAAAAACATAAGTACTTTTCAATTGGAACTATATATACAATAATACTTAGAAACGTTTTACATTGTTATCTCATACTAGCTATATTGTGTTTTGACAAAAGTTTAATTATATTTTAATCGTTTGATATGAACGGGAATATTATGTACATTTTAGGTATACTTATCTATGTACCTATTACAAAAATATTGTATAATAGTTTTGTTGTTTAAACTCCGATGGTAAAATATAATATGCATTTTATACATTTATACAATCCAAAGAAATAAGAATAATTACGAATTTTTATTTCAATTTTTATTGGAAAAAGTAAAAAATATCAAATTTCATAAAAATTATCAATTTATTTAGTGATATTTAATATATTAATTTGTATTCTTAATTTTTACATAGTTTTAATGCTATTACAGCGTCTTAGCGAAAAGTGTACCTATAGAGAAATTGTGCACCATTTTTTCAATATTATTCAAATTCTGATTTTGGAAATTTTAAATATGCTCAGAGTGCTCAGACGTCTTTCAAATTCTTGAATTTTTGATTTGAGCTAATTAATAAATAACTTCTGGTGATTCAAACTTTGGTTTATCAAATAGTAATCCCCCTTTTATACTGTAAATTATTTAATGGATATTTTTTTGAAAATGTTGATGTACCAAATTCAAAATTCAGACGAGCAGTTTCTTTGCAGTTATTAAAATGTTTATTCCAAGGATAGTAGTCCTTAAAAGTGGTTTTACAAAAATATAAAACAAATGTAGTATTTTATCTAGTATTTTTTATACTTAACTAAATTGATATTAATCACAAACATTTTTAAATTACCATATAGCCCCAATATCAGCTTTCAAACCAATTATCATGGATCTATTATCATTAGTACACAAAGTAAAATAACTGAAAAATATCTTGCTCGAATTTTGATTCTGATACGTCAACGTTTTCCGAAAATTATCCAGTAAATAAATTACCGTCGAAAAGGGGGCTTCTCGTTTGAAAAAAAAAAGTTCAAGTCACCACAAGAATTTTAAAAAATGAAGTATGCAGGTGTACTTAAAAATTCTGAAAATCAGAATTCGAATAATTTCATTGTGAGATTAAAAAACGGTGCTGCAGGTGAATCGCCCCGTATAACATATTTTTATGCTTATACATGATTTAATATTATACCTTTACAAATTACAATATTTCAATATTATATTAAAATACGATAATGTGTGTACATTTCAAAACGTATTTATTTTCTTACCGATACCCGACACATATTATTTGATATAGAAAAAAAAAATCAAATAAAAAACACGTCTTCCGCGAAAATGCCCGACCTAATTATTTGATTGTCGCGTATATACCTACACCGACGATGCGCGTTTCTAAAAAACTGGTAATTCGATCGAATTCGATACACCTAAAACGCGGCAAAACGCGTAGCGTCGCGTTTTAACCGTGTAAAAATATTGTACAGGTAACAAGTAGTGTTCGCGCAGAGAAAGTGCGGCGGCGGCGTCGCAAAGTTGCAATTTTACGCGAGCGAGTCTACATAGGTACCTCTACAGGTGTATTATAATATATATATTATTATGGTGTTCCACTCTCTCGTCGGATTCCGTCGATTGGTTTTAATTTTTATGCGTACATATTATGGCGCGAATATTATAATTTATTGGATTAAGGAATAGCCGGTATAAGGACGCGTATGTCATTATTGTATATACCCAGTGGCGTGCAGACAAGACACAAATGGGGGCCTAGGCCCCACTTGAAAATGGGGTGAGTGTGGGTGGTATTTTTTGTTAAGAATTTTACAAGTCACTAAAATTAAATTTGTAAATGTTATTTTACAACGTGTCATTTGTAACTTTGTAAGTTCTTTCTAAATACATATTTTATATTTTATAATTAACTTTGCCCCACATTGAAAAAGGGATCTGCACGCCACTGTATATACCTACCGCCGGGACCGAAATATATAACCAAACGACAATAATCATAAAGAACACTAGCGCACTTAAGCTGCGGAGCATATTATATACCTTATATGAGAGCCTCCGTACATTTCTATTCTTCATATATATCATATTAAGTAGTTGTATGACGTCTCGCGTAGACCGCATAACATTATTATGTTTATGATGACATTAATAAATCAATTTGATTTTCGTTTCACAGATATATACCTACATGAGTTAAAATATAACTTTATGATTGTATTATGATGTGAAATGATGATTTAGCCGAGCGCGAGGGGAGGGGCACGCAGCAGAGTTCTACGCATGCCTCCGTAAATAATAATTATTTAACTTGTTAAAATATAAGAATACAGTAAATAATACACAATATGTGAATATATATAACTAAAAATGACTAAATATTATACACTCGAAAAACAAAAATAATTTCCAATAATAAATATGATATGGGGTAGTTACAATAAAAATTTAACTTTTATACCAACATATTTTTTGTGCCTTATCTCAATAGATAAAAATTAAATTTTTTATTGTAATATTATATTGTTGTATTGTCTTATAACTATATAATATTTATTATTAGAAATTATTTTATTTTGTGTTTTTTGATTGTATATATGATATATAAAGACATTTATAATTTATAATATAGGTATAAAATATTACTATATCGGTAACCTGTGTTACTGGCCAACCTCGTGGTTAGGTGAACCACTAGAATATTAAATACAACAAATAATTATGTCAAACGTAGTTTAATATTTTCCTAATCGGGAAAATACTATTATATTGACATTTTTTTAGGGTATTGTATATAGTATTAAAAGTATTAAGGTATGAGTATTGTAATATATTTATTTTTTTATTGTGCTTAATTAACATTGGCGACATTGACCATTAGTTACAATGGTTTTTTTTTTGTTAAATAATTATGTAATACTATTATATCGATATTTCAAACGTCTAAAAAATATTTGATTTTAACATGCTTATATTTTAAAGGTTAAAAAAACCGACGGTCGTTGATTAATTTAATTTTAGAAACCACTCGAGTTTTAAATAATTAATTAAGTAATTAATTAATATATCTATAATGAAAACACCCTTGAACAAAATATGCGAATAAGCAAAACCCGCCGCGCAGATCGGCCAAACATAGTATTATAATAACCGATGAATTTCGTCATACAATGTATAAGTACTTAATAATCACCATTACCTATTAGTTATTAGTAATAATTACTATTGTACATTATGATAATATTGCTATTGATTATAATTAGCGACCAGTGGACCGTGGAAATTAATCGTGTACCTATACATTAGTATTATAATTTATAAATTATAGCGATTGGTCGGTGTACTTGGAGTTAACAAATAGTTCTATGACCCTTGGAAAAACATTTAAAAACCGTTTATAGGCAAACGAATTTGGTTTTATATGTTATTGCACGAAAACCTCAAGGGGAAAAAACGGGGAAATCGCTCCGCTGTATAGTAGGTTTCCTAACTCGCCAGTAAGACATGAGTAGGTCACTGTAATGATGTGTTATTATGAAATTACATCATGTATGTTTGTTATTAACCTAATTAACTTATAAGTAAATACAGACTTACCGTATATTATAAAACAGTGTGAATAGGTTTGTGGTTAAAAAATAGTTTCATAATTCTACGATCAATATTTTTTGAATTACAAAGTAATAACCGAGATCAATTATCATTTTTTGTCAAAATTAAAAATTCCAATGCATTGGATAAAAAGACATGTCTTTAAAAGAAAAATATGTATCCGTTTATTTTCGATGTTTTTGATATACAAGTATACCTACAACAACTTGTGACGAACTTATAGTATTAGGTACTATTTAAACAAAAGCAGCGAAATAATTTGCAAAACGAAAAACATTATCGGTGCGTCTGCAGACGGGGGAGGAAACTAAAAAATCTAAAAAATCATTTCCCCCGCGGAAATTCGAGTTTCACGAAAAACTATATATTATACAGATCGAATTTGGCAAAGGCCGAAGGCTCGTCCGAGCTGAATCGAGCGCTAAACCGCGTCCCTACCGGATCTGCGCAACAACAAAATACAACACAACAATCATAACAAACATTCTGGAACACGGCATGTGACGTGTGACTGCATGTCGGTGCACGTCCGCGGCCTCGGCGGGGGACACCGTCCCGCTGCCGTAGCGGTGCACAGCTGTTGTCTGCGGGAGTACATACCGCGCCGCGCACAAGCACCGCCGCCCGACCACCCGGCCACCGCCGCCGCGGCCGACGAGCACGTAGAGCACGACAACAGTATCGCTACAGAGTTCGCCGCCGTTCAGTCGCGTCACGTTAGCCGCACGCACAACACGCACCGCCGCCGCCGCCGTTCGTCCGCTCTCTCCGGCTCGCCGTTTATTATAATATTATCACTATCGCTGCGTTACAATATCATATCGCTGCCCGCCGCGGCATTGATCGCCATCGCTCCGCGTCATCCACGAGTTTGTTTTTTTTCCGACATGGGCCGAAGCCTTGCGCTGTGGACGAAGACTCTGAGCTTCCCGTCCCGGAACTCGCCCAACAAATCGTCCAAGCACAGCATCACCACGTCCATCAACACTTCGTCGTGCACCATTTTCGCGCCGGCCACGACGCCCACCAAAGAGAACATCACGCCCGCGTCCACTCCAGACGTAAGTCCGCCCTCGTCGAAAATAACAAAAAATGTTCAATGATAAATCATTTTCAGATAAAATTTGTCATTAAGCAATTTTCGATTCCTCCCCGCCAAAAAAAAAATTCTGGATACCCAAGCCGTCGGTGTCGATATCGTTAAAAAAAATTCGTCAGACATCTTAAATCATTCAAATATTGTATTACATAGGTATACCTATACTTAATTCGACGAGCTAATTTTATTACTATTTAATTATTTATTTAAATATAGAAAATTGCACAAATGCGCGCGGTACTTACCTACCTACCGTCTTTGGTTATTGGTTCATATTATTCTAGAATTTACGACAAGACCGCATTCATGTATTTAGTTTTTATTGTTTTTTAAACAACCGGATGTAATCGTTTCCGTAACTGCATCAATAGAAAATATTATTGTCCGCACTGTATAATATTACGTGATTCCGTAATTCGATAAAACATACCCAGTTTATATAGTTACCGGTATGACAATATATTTTTTGATTTTTTTTTCATAATATTTAGAAAACATGTTTGATATAAATTAGCGCTTGTTCGAATGGTAAGACCTATATAGCCTAAGTACAAGAAATAGTCTTATAATATCATATATTATATAGTATATTGTGATTGCTATTTTCGTAGTGTTATTTTGTAGGCAAAGTAGTAATTGTTATTAAAATGAATTAACCCAGAATATTATACAATGAAAATAAATAGGCACGTTCTATTATATGATAATTTTTTTGTCAAGTGTTTGTTACAGTGCGAGAGGTGCAGAGGTTTGATAAGTTTCCGAAGGTCTATTCGGAATATTATATGTGTCGTGAATTCTGTGTAGTCTGCATAGGTACACGCGTGCGGGATTCGGTCGAAGAGTAAATATAGTGAATATGCATAAAAAAGCGTAGGCGTTTATGTAAAATAAATATTTTAAAGAATATGTAAACCGAATAAGTATATTATATAGAAATCCGTTCTGTCATATACGTCTTACGAATACAAATTGTCGTCGTCGTCCATGTAAAACGATGATTGCGTAATGTTTTGAACAGACATGTTTCAGACAAAATCTAATATCTAATATCCGGTCATCAAGACGAGATCATTTTTTTTCATTTTTTTTCATTTTTTAACAATGATATACGTCCGGCGAATGGATACAAACAATCACAATACGAGGTACCCGTAGTTAAATGGTCCGCGGGGGGGAGGGGGGGGGGGTTCAGTTTGCGACCGACACAAATATTAACTCTGCGAATTAATGCAATCGCGTAGGTACATTGCAGGTTTCGTATATTATTATAACCATAATATCCGTGTAAAACCGTATTTGCGCGACAATAGAAGTCATATATTATTATTCCGTATACGCTTTTGAACGCGAACACGGTTGGAGACCGGCGAAAACGTACCAAAATCCATAAAGTATAATTAATATTAACATATCGTGGTGCGCGCGTTTAAGTTTCGCAATGAAATATACCATCTAGGTATATACCAGCCACCAGGTGTATATATATAATATGTGTATTATTTACTCGATAGTATGGTTTATCATAACAATGCCACACATCCTATAATATAGGTACGACAAGACGGCGATGGGAATAATTATTTTACTGTCCGTCGCAACTCGTTTACCCATTACCGTACAACATCGTCGACCCGCTGCCGTGTTGTTTCGGAACTACATAATATTATATTATAATATCGATCTGTTGGGCGCAATAATTGTAAACGGAGCTAGCTGCCCTCAGCCGTCGGCGGTGTAAAAAAATCGTTTTAAAAAAATAACCGTCGGCCCGCGTAACCCAACCCGTTACCTGCCTATACACATTATTCATATCATCGTAATAATATTGTATAATGTAGATATATTGAGCACCATATTATCGTACCTATGCCCACACTACGACCGTTCGCCGTTGCATAATAATAATAATAATATTACAATAATTGTTTACATTCGATCGTTACGCGGATGATGACATGATGTGAGGCGAGCACTCCGTCCGAAATAGTCGTTCGAAAACGCTTTTTCTAAACACGTTATGATATTATTATTATACAGTTTCCCGCTGCCGCCCACTCGATTTGGATTTCTCACACATTTATATGAACGTCTCGATCGAAGTGCTACGCGGACCCACCCGACAAGGCAACCGCGACGACGACGACGACAACAACCCGTTACGGTGTTTAGATTACGCGATTACGTTATCTAATTAGCATTAAACGTGTCTCGAGTTCGAATTGAGACCTATCTAGACAGGGGCGCCCAGGGGCTGAAGGTACTCGGTTGTGCCCCCCCCCCTGAGGAAATATAAAAACTGCATCCCTGTTGGAACGTTATTCTTATAATATTGGCCTCATTGGCGTGCACTTTATACTAATAATTAATAATTATTCAGTTGTGTCACCGTCGGTTAATTACATGTACATAATAATATTATCATAATAATATGTCATTAAATATGAAGTAAAATACTAAACAGTTACCTTTTTTTTTGTTATTGCCTGACATAGTTTAATGGTTTGAACACTTGATTATTATACTTGAATGATTACGTAAATACTTAGTATAATGACACGCATAACCAGCACCATTAAAATCTGTAACTACATTTTATTTCATAAATATTATAAACAACCGAACTAATAAATAAAATATTTTTTAATTTTAAAATTACTTGAAATAATGAATGGCTTGATAAATTATTGTATTTTCTCGTTAAGTATTTTTTAAATATATTAATTATACATGAATATTCCTTGAAATATTGGTAGGTATGACAAAAAATCCAAAAATTCCCATGATATTTGAAAACTACAAAACAAATATTTTATTTTTACTTTTTAGTACACTCAATAAATAATCAACCTTTTTTCAAACTTATGGTGTTTATTTTTGAAAATTGATGTCCTTGTGGATCCCCGGGCCTGATCTGCAATATGCATGAATATGTGTAAAAGCAATATGGATAATAGAAAGCTAAGGGATATGCCGTAGACGTCGAGTGTTGTCTCTCCAACGATACCTACCTAGTCCCTACTACGCAGCTATATAGGTGTGTTATAATATTATATAGGTGGGTACAGTACGTGTTGGAAAAAAACCAACCCATCTGACTATGACTTCCGACCGAATTTCAAACACCGTCGTTTTCTTGTTTCCGTATGCGCATAAAAAAGCGACGTCTGTATTACTGCGTGATATACTACATCCATATTAAATTCTCGTCTCACATTATTATAATAATCGTATATGCGTATAAAAACAATTCCTATGCG
Organism: Nasonovia ribisnigri; assembly: GCA_027563435.1. Classification (NCBI taxonomy): domain Eukaryota; kingdom Metazoa; phylum Arthropoda; class Insecta; order Hemiptera; family Aphididae; genus Nasonovia; species Nasonovia ribisnigri. The sequence goes on along the minus strand of JANEHU010000291.1, from coordinate 280,641 downwards.
AGACACGCGCTCAGCACCAGTCACCAGACACGGCCACAACAGGTGTAAACTATTAGTTTCCGTCTCGAGGGTCACGAATAGAGGAACCGTCGTAAACGCGATGTCCCGACGACCCGATCCTCAACTATACGGCTTTGGCGCGTACAAATATAATATAATATATCGGATTGCCGGTGTCGAAATTAAATACCGGCGAATAGGTCGAGTGTGTTTTATAATAATACAGTGTAAGTATTAAAAAAATTCGATTAAGGGGTCGAATGCTGCTCGGTACTATTTTCCTTCGCAGGATGTCCGGTAATGATTTTCACCCTTCGCCCTCGCCGGTTGCTATCGCGTACCCATATAATAATAATATAGTCTTTATCAAGCCTGGGCAAGTTAATGAAAATATTTAACTGAGTTAAGTTAAGTTGATGGAAAACTTTTAAAAAAGTTTAAAGTTAATAGTTAACCTGATTTTTTTTTTAACTCAGTTAAGTTAAAAGTTATATGAACATTTTCAATTAACTTAATAACTTAAGTTAAGTTATTTTTTTTTTTTTAAATATCTATATTATATACCCAGTAATATGGTATAAAATCATAAAAATCATAAATATTATTGAACACAGGAAATAGCCAATAGCTTTTCTATACATAGAATTAAATTATTATAGGTACTGTCGTACTGATGAATATAATTATGTAGTAGGTACCAAAAGCATACAAAATGCCGAAATAAATACAATCTTTTGATTTATTAATACAAATAAATATTAATACAGATAGGTATTAATACCATTAACATTTTTTTTAAATTATTAAATAAAAATAACATGGTATTTACTATTTACTATTTAGGAATGACTTAATTAAATAATATTAAACTCTGAATACTATTTCAGGGAACGGACTTTATACTTCAGTAAAATATTTATTACATTTTAGCAAAAGAGTCATCTCAAAGTTTTTATCCGCCATTGAACCTCTTCGCTTATTAAATAACGGACGACTACGAGTTGGTTCCCAATTGTCGAATTGGTTCCTGGGTTGTCTACAGGTAACATACGAGTTGGTTCCCATGGGTTGTCTATAGGTAACGTACGAATTAGTTCCCACTTCCAACATGCTTTCATGAAAACACAAATTTGTTAAATTAACTTTTCAAACTATTAAAATATTATATTCAACCAGCAACAATTTTCATTTTATACAAATTATTAGGACTGTCTAGAATACTTAGGTATGGTTAAAAATGTTGCTCAGTCTATATTATACATAATATTATATTATTATACTCTACACAGTACATACTCAAACGTATTAAGTATTTGTCAGTAACAATATTTATGCTTGCAATAGAATACAAGTGTATAATAATATTTTTTCCTAACTGCAATAATGTACCTACCTATCATAATAAGTCATAATAAAATAGCCAAATAGGTACCTAATATAAATTAATGTGCTATGAATTTACAACGTACATTTTTAACGAATTGTAAGTTCAAAATTTGGCCGTATTTCTATTTTATAATATTTTTGTCGATAAACTTTTATTTGGGAACTAATTCGAACAATTGTATACTGATAAGTACTTTTTTTCGGGAACCAATTCGTATACTTAATTTACCCCGGGAACCAATTCCGTATTACCCTAAATAACTGACCTCCGGCGCTGAATAAACGTCCCACATGAGCTGAAGAAGGAATTGCTGTATGAGATTGGATGTAAGCGTTTTTTATATAGAATATTCTATTCTTGCGTGCTGATAGGAGCCGTGAACTAAAAGTGAAATGTGAATTAGTGAACCCAAGAAAGCTATGTTATGTCTATATACAATATTGGCTGTTTATAAATATAAACATTTGAAATATAAAATATATATATGAACATAACCCAATTGGTTTTAATTTAAAAATAACTTATTTTAGTTATTTATGGCGAAAATATTTTATAATAATATCATTAATATGTTCTTGAGAATTGTACATTTGTGATTACTGATTAGTGATTTGTATCTATAATCTATATCAATATGACAATATATTATTATTATACTAATTATTAGTATTTATAAATTATTATTATTGTTATAATGTTATCATTACAATACGCCCGTATGTCGCAGTATGCCCAGTCCATACTGGGTAATGGGTATGGTATGGTATATCTTTATACATATTATATTATTACCTATATATATATTATATTATAATATAATATATACCTATATGGCTATTGCTATATGTATTTTTCTTGAAGAATTCTGCTTATTCGAACAATAAATAAATTTAACTATATTTCTAATTTCCTATTCTAGTAAATGGTTAATAATAATAATTTTATTATACCTATTTATTATTTTATTATTTATAAATTAACTTAACTTGAATTTTATTGAAAGTAACTCGTTATTTATTAAGTTAATTTCAATAAAAATAAGTTAAGTTAAAAATTAAGTTAATGAAAATTAAATTTTAAAAAGTTAAGTTAATAAGTTAAAATTAACTTAACTTTTAACTTAACTTTAACTTTTTAACTCGTTTATGCCCAGGCTTGGTCTTTATCATAATATTATTAATATTGCGGCGTCGCCAAACACACCGCAAATATAAAATGAACACCGAAACGGATTCATATGAAAAACTCATTAACCGTCTTTCGGTCACTATTGTATAACCATCTCGCGGAGCATAATCCTATTTAGCTAACGGGTGTTTTGGCATGTTTCATTGTACATCGTCGAAAACAAGAGATAGTATAATATGTATAGGTACCCGGGTACATTACCAGTGTACATATTATAAATTATGAATATATATATATAATAGTATAACGTATATTACCGGCTATTATGTATTATTGTAAACTAGCGAGCACACACATAACCAACCGGTTGCCGGAGTCCCGTCACAATATGTTATTATTATATTCGTCTTCGCGTATGTTCCATTTCTCCTGCGCAAATCAAAAAAAAAAAATAAATATCCTTATGCAATTTTAACGGCGACCTATTAATTCGAAAGTAATTATACACTTACGTCCTGCAGCACTGCAGTGATCGCCCCGCTGTCCGTCTGGCGGTGTGGGTGATTTATTATATTAATATTATTATACTATTATTTTGTATGATATTAAATATAGGGTACAATTTATAATGAAATAATTAAATGCACACAATATACGCGTGGGTACCATATTGCATATTATTATTTATACGCGCGTATACCCGATGCTAGGTACATCGGTCCTGTTATCCTAGTACCTATATACCTACCTAGTCTTTATACGGAACGACGGTTTTGATTGAAATAACGAAAATTCAAAAACATAACGCATCGTTTGTGATGTAGGTTAATTTGCACGTACCTAGGTAATAATATATATTGTGAAAACCATCGCTATACCTCTATGCTCTGACTATAACGATCGTAATATTATGTATAATGTATAATATTATACACCTTCCTTAATTATTGCATTAACTGTCTACTGATGAGGTCCGAAAGGGAATTGTTTACCAACAACGAAGAATTAAAAAAATAATTAAATAACTTTATTTGGCAATAATTTTGGTACCTATTGTCCGGTCAGAACTCGTACTCATTGACGCCGTTCGCCGAACATGTATGCAATTCTAAAGATTAATTGGTGCATTATTTTAATAATATTTTATGTCCTTGACATGCCAAATTATATCGGCTACATGCCTATAATTTAGTATTTGATATTGTTGTTATATTAATACGGTACCTAATAAGTATAGGACACTGACAACAATATTTAATATAAAGTTGGTTTATGGATAAAAAAAAAATGTAAATTAGAATAAGTAGGTACTATAGAATTCATCAGACAGATCGAATGACTATATTATTTGATATTTTCAACGGTAGGTAAAAGAAATTTAGTTATTCAGATGTAGGTAATAATAGGTAGGCTTATAAGTAACCAAAGTTCTTAGATCATGTGATATATTTTTTAAATGTATTCATAAAAATGAGAAAATATTTGTCAAACTTCTCTTGCGTCATTGTTATTCGTTAACAATATTATTTGATGAATGAGTTATATTTTACATATGAAGAATATTTTCTATAGTCTTTTATTTTTCTCGTAATCCGAAACCGACCGACAGGAAAATGGAACAAGCCGAACGTGACCCCGACTAAGGGAGGATTCACTTAATCACAATTCGAAATCATCTGTCACAGATCCAACATATGTGTGGGGGGAAAAATAATATGACCCTATTCGGCCGGGTACATAGACATTCCTAAATGGACATCTGTTCGGATGTATTTATTCTGAACTAAATAATTCATAATAATTGTATTTGTGTATTGTGTGAATGTGTGACTTGAATGTTATCGGGAGGTCAGATAGTTTGTTAAGCATATTTTTCAAAAATAAGTTATGCGCGTTATGCAACTAAATTCTTATTTCTTAAAAGGAAAATTCGATACGATTGTCATTGGAATGTTTTAGGGCTGTCAAAATACCTCTGTTCTATTACCGAGTGACTAATGATCTTCTTGAATCGTATTCGTACAATAGTTTATTATAATGCTCAACACCGAGAATAATATACCCTATCGTGTAAACGTCTTCAACATAATATACTTAAGTACCTACTAAAGTTTTAAATTGATTTTTACATTTAAAAAAAAAACATTAACATGACTTAATGCATTAAACGTTATTTGAACTATTGATAGGAAATAATAATATTGAGTTTTGAAGTTTATTTACCTTGATTACACTCAAAACCTCGCGTCTACCTATCAAGAATAACTTTTGTAGAGGTTAGAGCGCCTAGCGGTTGATCTAAAAGTATAGTATTAATTGCTTCGACTTGGACAGTTCTCAAAAAATAATGTATAATCATACTTAATCTACCGAACAGTTTTAGACCCCGAGCCCGCAGGAGGTCCATGTGGATAAGCAGGTGCGTGCTTCAGCAACCGTAACTTCTCGCATATATAGTCGTATTATAATGCCTATATAATGATTTGACCAGAACTACGGGCCTCCCTTAAGATTCACCAAGCGTATATCCTTTGGCTCGAAACGCCTTTCATTATTATATTATTTTTGTGGCAGTAGGTACATGCGCGCAATAGGAATCACACCTGGTTTAGTTTATCTTAGTGCTCAGTCTTCCTTGACGCGACGTTAAAAAATAACATTAAGTTATTACTTATTATACACTACCTACTATATGATATCGATTTTATACATCATGCACATATTAATAGCCTGGTTAAATTTTACATTAATTTAATATTATAATGGGCCGACCCCTGCCTTATATACGGCTATACGCGGTTTTAATTTTAATACGTTCTTTATGCATTTTGAAATAGGTCTATACCTATATAGACCTATAGATACCTACATACGTATTGAGAAACGTAAAAGTACCTATTACTATTAATTCTGTAGAAAAAAAACCTTATAGACAAATATTGTTGTTAGACCACTTAAACCTAAAACAATAACACATTATTTTATACGGATTTGAGTCACGACATGTTAAATTACTAGGTATAAATGAATAATGTACCATGCACGTACTTATAGTACCTATATACTATAGTAGTGTAATATTATGTTGAAAAGTATACCTGTATAAGAAAATTCATTTACGATATAAAGGAATCGGGATACACTATACCAGAAGCTGCCCGATATTTACCAGTTGGAGGCTTAGTAATTCAATCACTATACCATGAGAACTAGAACTAACTCGACATGTACCCATCATATCCTGCAGTATTAAACAGTTTAATCGATTTCTGCGGTTTCTTTCCCTATGGTCGTCACTCGACCATAAACGAAGTTTTATAATAATTAGGTACATAATATACTCGACATTTCGACAATAATAATATATTATTGTACATAATATTATTATATAAAACATCTTTCCACTCGAATTTTTTTTTTTATAGATTGTTTCTCTAAGCCCGTACTTATTTAATTCTTATACGAAAAAATTAATGTTTATAGGTTGTATATAAACCAACAATATGTATGGCGATAAACATATGTTCCGTTTGCGTATCTTTTTAAACCCAACTGTGAAAGGAAATACGTCGGGTGATCCCAATTATTTAAGATATTACACACAATAGGTACCTACACTACAAAACACTTGGAGAACGATATAATTTCCAACCTATTGTAAAACCTATATAAGTGTATGCAATTGTTCTTAAGGCCTTAAATATGTTGTATTACTTGCAGGGTATTAATTGGTTGCATACTTGCATATGGCGATATATTTTTTTAGTTTTTATAAAAGATAGTGTATCAACAAGTTTAAATTGGTTGTTGATTTAAAGAAAATATAATATGATTACAAAAACTATTTTATTCTTTTGTTATTGAATAATCAAATATAATATACATTATATGAAACTTGCGAAGTTTAGGTAGATGTTTTCAAGTTAAATAATTTTATTAAAATTCACTTCTCACAAATTTAATAATAGTGAGCGGTCATATAATAATTTAATAAACCCATTGGATTTGTGTGGGAAGCATAACCACCATTTATTACATACTACAAACATTGAACACCATTTATTTATGGTTCCAATTATTAAAATATTAAATACAACAATATTCTACGAATTGTTATACTATTGGAACTAATTTAAGATTGAAGATGGAGAAACTTATCCAATTATCTCACCTTAATTTGTATAATACTTTAAATTATAAGCTTATATGCATATTATTATGATGAACAATAATCGTCTATTGTTGATCTCAACTGTAAAATTTAAAATTTTAATACTTTACTTTTACATTCTTATTTTAAGAATTTTAAAAATGAAGTCATCCTTACATTATTACAAACGTTAGCTTTATATTTTGTATGCTTTAAAGTTTTATAAAAAAATATTGAACTATTTTGAAAACTTGTTAATTTCATTTAATTTGCCTTATTCACAATATTTCCACACTTTCAGATTTAATCTTAATAGAATGTCTACAATATCATATTGAATTAACTTTTTTTTCAACAAATTGCATAATTAAAGATAATACATTTTATGTTTCAGGTGTCAGATTGTGAAAAAGACAAGGATATAATGGGCTCTGTTGTCTATTGCATTCACCATAAAGAAGGTTGTAAATGGAGTGATCAATTAAGGCGTCTAAAAGTAAGTACTCAATATGTTATCATTGAGCTATTGTGATAACTGATTAGGAAAGTTAAATAAATAAAAAAAAAATATTGAATTTTCTTTCTCTTTGTAAAGATTTTATTTTCATTAATCAAAATATTAACAATGTTTAACAGGGACACTTGCAAACATGTAAATATGACGCGTTACCTTGCACAAATCACTGTGGAGCTCAAATTGCCAGAATTCTAATGGATGATCATGTGAGATACACATGTATTGAACGTTTCATCAAGTGTGAATACTGTAATGGTGAAATGAAAGGAGAAGCAGCTGGTGAAGAACATAGTAGAACATGTCCGGTAGAGCCAATCCATTGTGAAGCTAAATGTGGTGTAAAAATTCCGAGACGAATGTTGGCCAAACATAAGGTAGACAATTTTAAAATTATAATATTTTGAATGATTAACCATAATATACAATTTTTAATCAGGTCACAGAATGTTCAAAAAGATTAGTACCATGCCGTCATTGTGGACGGCAATTTGTAGCTGACACTATTAACTCACACACAACATCATGCCCACGTTTCCCTCTAACTTGTCCCAATCGATGTGAAATTGTCAATGTAGCACGTGAAGATTTAGAACATCACATCAAACATGCATGTCATTCAATGTTAACATCTTGTAGCTTCAAAGATGTTGGTTGTCGATTCAAGGTAAAATGTTATAGGCATTAACTAAGTACCTTTTAACTAACTTTTATATTTTCAATTGTAGAGTTTAAGAGGAAAGCAAATGGATACACACATGGAGGAAGCAAGCCAACAACATTTAACATTAATGTGTTCTATGGTCACTAAACAACAACAACAAATTGTGTCCATGAAAAAAGTGATAAATAACTTAGCTGTTAATCAGTCAGGTATATAACATTTTTTTAAAACAGTACATTAAATTTAAATACCAATTGCTTATAAAAATCTAATTACTTAAAGGTACGTTGATTTGGAAAATCAGCGATGTACTGGAAAAACTTGAAGAGGGTCGTCACAAACTATGCGGTGATGGTCTAGAACTCATCAGTTCGCCGTTCTACACCAGCCAATTTGGGTACAAGTTGCAAGCATCGGTGTTTTTGAACGGCAACGGATCTGGTGAAAACACACATGTATCTGTTTATATAAAAATACTGCCAGGTGAATTTGATGCTTTACTGAAATGGTCATTTTCACATTCGGTGGCATTCACATTATTTGACCAAAGTGAAAAGGTGTGTAATCGAAAAGTATTGCTTATATTTATGAAACTAACTTATTATGAAATATATATTTGCACATTATAGTTGAATGTACTAAGTATAGATTGCATAAATATAATAGGGATAACCAAAATGTATAGTATGGTTTAAATATGTTTAGTTAAAAATAGGACATCAAATGTAATTTAAAAAATACCCCAAATCAATTTAGATAACATTTTTATAATTTATACAATTTTCAGTCAAAAATAACAATAACTTTTATAACACTATATATCATTATAAATAAATAAAAAAAAAAACAACATTAATAAGCAGTTTTAATTTGCATTGTAATGTGCAAATATATTATTCTAGTGGTTATGTACAAATGTAAAATACATTATAAATTACTAATATTTTAACTACCTTTGTCATTTCATAGCCATGCAACATAGTTGAGAGTTTTGTGCCTGATCCATCTTGGGAGAATTTTCAACGACCAAGCACGCAGCCGGATAGCCTTGGATTTGGTTTTCCTAAATTTGTGTCACATGAAACCCTACTAAAAAAAAGACAGTTTATTAAAGATGACACTATATTTTTACGCATTAAAGTAGATCCCAGCAAAATAGTAGCAGTTTAAAAATATTTTCAGTTTAAAATGTATATTAGTATGATCTCGTAAAATGTATATGAAAATAAGTGTTCATATTTAACTTTTTTTCTTTTTTCTTTTGGTTGTCTTTTTTTCACAATTGGTAATGTACAAAATGTGACTGTTTGTTTATGTTAATTCTTACACCGGTTGAGTCAATTGATTAACTTTATTTCTACATTTATTTATTCATTTTTTTTCCTTTAAGAATACTATACCAAATTAATTTTATATTTTATTATTATCTCATAATTATTATATTATACACTATACTATTTTGTTATTCACATTAAACCTATTTAATTTTAAGTATTATGTAATTAAGTGTTTTAAATAAATTATAAACAAACCTACATTATATAAATCTATTCTTAAAGAACTGAAACACTTGGTATGAATTGTCTCTGTTGCCGTCCAAGTGCAACATGTCTATCAAAATCGTATTGTCTGTTTTTCTTAAAACTAGTGTAGCCACAAATAATGGTTTGGCATTCACTGTAGTCTCTGAATGGTGATCGACCCTTTCATCATCAGATGCAATGTGTAAACAACTATCATTTGTTTTTTGACGTTTGCAATCAGCTAATCTTTTTTCCATTCGCCTTTTTCTTCTTTGATGAGTCCATGTATTTTCATATGCTTGAATGTCAGCTTGGTATAAGACACTTTCATCAATTTTTGATTTTAATTTTGATATTGACAGCTAAACACAAATAATGAAATATTAAAAAATAAAAATTATAAATATTATTAATAGTTATTTACCTTAAGACTATCTAGAAGTTCTACTAGTTTGGTTAGCGCAGTTGTAGAGTCATACGATTCTGGAATTTTAAAAGACACTGGAGGTCTAAGTTTCAACTTCTCCTTTTGAAACTCCTTATTAGGCAAAAAATCTTTTAATTTTATGTCCGGCTGAAATGTCCAAGCAAGCCCCCAACGAGCATTCCGACCTTGAAAGAAACCAGCTTCTGCAATTGTACATGCTCCAATAGCTTTCAGTTCATTTTTTAGAGGGTCTAATGATGCTTTATAACCAACCATTGTTGTATAAATACTAATAAAAAAAATAAAATGTATAATATAAATGCAATAAATTTCATTTGTTGATAATATGGAAAATGTTAAGGATAAAATATTTTACATATCAATATTACAACCAAATACACGACAACAAAATGTTTGAAAGGAAAATATCTTACATATTCTTTGTAATACCATTGGTAATACAAATGGTTTTTATAATACATTATTAATGTATTATGTTAATTGTTTAAAAAAATATATACATTTTAGTAAAGTAAGTTAAATATTTATTAGGGATGAGTCAAACTTAATTTTACAAGATTAAAAACTCAAAATTAAATTTTTTCTCAAACTGTTCCAACTTTGATTTTATATAAACTTTGTCCAAACTTATAAAAATCTAACCAAGAAAAATTTTAAAATTTAAAGGTAGGTAGTAAAGCAGTGTTACCCTCAAAAATGTACTGGGCACCATTCTTTGCTAACTTAATTATATTCACTATTCAAACTTAAATATTTTTCTTGAATATTTAGTGTTAGATTTTCATAAGGTTTGAGAAAAATGAGAACCCATCCCTAATATTTATTTCAAAGTTATTAGTTTTGTTATAATCAGATAGGTATTTAACACCATAAGGTTGTTAAACTTATATAACAGATATCACCAGTCTTAAATTTTACAAGAAAAATCTTAAAAGATGCTACATCCTCTTGCGTTCTTTCTACTTTACATACGCATTACATAATGAAAAATGTAAGCTCGGCAGATCAAGTTTAGCTCTTTTAGTTTAAAAATTAAAGTGTATTAACCTATTATAAAATTTTAAAATACACAAAAAATTTACAATTTTAAAATACTCATAACTTGCTTTAAAACTAAAATCTAAAAAACCCTATGAAGTTCAATAGATAATAATCTTACCTTTAAATTTTATGAGAGGTAAATTTACTCTAATTTTTAAACTAACAGAGCTCAATGTGATCTGCCGAGCATAATATTAGCATAATTTTCTATGTGATGCGTTTGTAAGACTGTATGCGGATGTACCAGTCTTCATTTTAGAATAAGTGTTGGAATCAACACTAGATGCGGGTACCTACTACCTGTTTTAAAATATCACATAATACAAGCATCTAAAATGGTACTTATAATATTGATGAAGAAAAACATTTGTTCATATTTTAATACAACCTTAAGGTTTTGGATGAACTTAGGGACTTAATAAAACTTTAATCTATAATTTTTGCATAAAATAATTAATGCAGGTGTTGCGATTCAAATCTGTATGCCCATAAGACACACACATGTGTTTAAAACTAAAATTATTCAGTTAATTGATTAAAATACGATGTACTAAGATAATATAAAATTTTTAATGAGTAATTATTGAAGAAATCATTTAACATAGATCACAGCATAAGAATGTACATCAGAGATTAGCTGCAAACCTTGTAAGAATTAAAATCTTTTTTAAATTATAAATTATAAATTTAAGTTAGGTATTATATTATGATTAATAATTAAGAGGGACATTTTTCAATTTATAAGTTCATAATCTATCATGTAAAGAATATGTCAAATTTATAAAAACAAAGAATTGTTAAAAAAACTAAACCAACATGTAAGTTGGCACTTATCTCATAAAAAAAAAACTAAATAAATTGTTAGCCTATTTTGTTATGGACTATGATCAATATGGTTTAGTTATGAAATATATCTGTTGTTTTATTGTTGATGATTAATATACTCAATTGTGTATATTACCATGATTAAATAAATAGGCATGTCAATTAGTTAACACTGTGCAGTGCACATAAGATGTTCTCCAGAATAAGAATAAACGCTAAAATGTTGCTAATATACACTATTATCAATTGATATTGTTTTTTCCTTGTCTGGGGAAAATACAAAACAATTTCAAAAAATTAACATTAGCTGACATCCCTATTTACTTAGTCAAGTTTATTACTTAAATCATATTTTTACACCAAACAAATTTCCAAGTAAAACTAACTGTGTTATAATAACACAATAAATTGTTATTGTTACCTTATTGAATTCTGTAATATTTCACTTTCCGTAATCATTTTTTTTACAAAATCAACTTCACCACCCATTGTATACATTTCAGAAGTAATCCCAATCGCACTATCTGCTTCATCATCTGATGAGTTTAAATTTGAAAAACTATGAAAGGGTGGGTTACACATACAAAAGTCATAATGTTCATCTACTGCTACTGGCAATAATCTTTCCCATTCTGATACCTCCAGAACTGAAAAATAGAAAAATAGAATTAAAACATTTCATCATATTTCATTATTTTTTGTTAAATAATTACCTTGAATTAAATGTTGTAAATTATTCTTTTCTACATTTTTAGTAGCATTTTTAATAGCTTCTTTATTGATATCAGTACCGACCATGGACCACTGAAATTGTTTAGCTGCTAATAATGGATAAATACATGATGAACCTGTGCCTGAAAAAATAAAACATTCGGTATGATTTTAATTAACAACTACCAAGCAAACTTATATAAAAAATTAGTACAACAAATTAGTTTGAGTTTATAATAATAAAATACTATTCTTTATCATAAAAACTAATAAGAAAATTAAAACTATTTAAAAAAGGAGGAAAGTAGGTAATCTCTCTGCTATACAGTAGGAGTTGAGAGTACCTCGTCAATGAGTAGGTCATTTTAATATATTATGTACTAACTGTAATTCAATTATGAATTATAAGACAACAACATAAAATTAATCTTAATCTTTTGATGATGTCATTGTGTATATACAATTTAATAATATAATTTATTACACATTACATATTATTATGTAAAACGGTGTAAATTTTCAAATCCCAAATCAAAATATTTTTCAATTATAACAATATAACTAAAAATTTGGTTTTTTTTTTGAATGTCAAATCTGTCCTAATTTGAATTTTGAATGACTAGAAAAAAAAATTAAATTTATACATTTTTTGATTCCAGTATCAACTATTTATGAGGAATCTAAAATTCAAATGTCTAACCTTAAATATAAAAATTGAACACTATAAATTTCTAACCACAAAATATTTTACAGATTTTTGTGATTTTGATTAATTTTGTCTAAATTGAACTTCAGAGGCTTATGAAAAAAATTGTGCCCATGATTCTTTTACATTTATAAAAACTATGAGGAACCTTGTATAAATATTCAAAATTTTTGAGTGAAAACTTTTTTTAACGAATCTGAAAGGACCAAGAGATTTCTTTCATTATTGAGAGTTTTTGTAATAGAGAGTAATTAATAGGATATAACTCAAACCATCCATTATAATGCAATATTTACGTTTTATAGTTTTTTGTTGTTAAGAATTTTCACTGTGGGTATATACATATCATTCGTTTTTAAATCACAAGAAAATGAGAACATTTTATTTTTACGGATGAATATCCTATTTCGTTCAAATTTAAACTTAAGAGGATGTCAGCGCACTATTTGATTTCTCTCTCTGGCCCACGCGCAGCATAGACAAAACGCATGAACGCAGAATCATTTTTTCTATGTTTTAAAGTAATCTTAGAGTAAAATCACCCATTACAATAACGATAGAGAATTTTTGAGGGAATGTCATATCGATTTTTTATTTTATTGTTATTTGACTTTGTATTCAAATTTAAAAATAAACAAAAAAATGTTGTACATTAAAATGATGTTTAAATTGGATTACTTAAAAACATAGAGAAAATGTTTCTGCGTAAATGCATTTTGTCTATGTTGTGCGTGGGTTAGAGAGAGAAAACTAATAGTGCGCTGACATCCTCTTAAGACTCACATAAGGCATATTTGTGGGATTACCTACGGTCAACTTTTTTTTTTAATCCAATTTTGACAACTTATGAGGAATATATTCAATTTTCAAACTGTAGGTATGAATATTAATTTTTACAAATTTTAAGCTACCTATAAAATAATTAAAACACTTTCTACATTTTAACAAATTTTCAGATTTTTTCAACATTTTAGCTTTACATTTAAAATATTACAACCATATTATACTTTCAAGATTTTCAAATTTTTATATGAACAACTTATGAGGAATTTTATTTTGAATTTTTAAATTATCGAAATAGGTATATGTTATTGACTTTTATGGGAACAAATAAAAAAAATAGAAAATGTTATACCTAGATCTATACACGTATAGCTCAAAATGCGTCAAAACAATTGTAAATGTTGTCATATGCAAAAAAAGGTTGGTGAAAATTTCAAGTAGGTACCTACGGTATTTACTGTTATTAGTTTTCGAGCTACACAGAAAATAAAACAAAATAGATATTGTCAAAAACTGGTTTTTTATGGAGATGACAGTTTGTCCTATTATTTTGAAAAATTTAAACAAAAAATTATTGATAGATATACAAACCTTAATTTTCAAAATTGTTACTGAGTGAACTGCAAATTGATGAAACATCAAGGAACATGATAGTTTTACCATAATTTAAAATTGAATAAAAAAAAAACGAACATTCATATCTCATACAGATCAATCTAATCATATTTAAATATTTACTACTTCACATGCACAGATGTGATTACTATAGTGTTAAATATTATTACACACACATTATTGTGTGACAATTAATTTAATTTAATATTAGGTAGTTATACCTATATCGATTCCTTTGATCTTCTTCGTATTTTCGTAGTTCAAGTTGAACAGATCCTCAATCCACAGCAAATAGTTAAGTCGTAACGGAACGGTAGGTACCAGTCTACCGACTGGCAAATCCACGTCTAAATCGAAGTCTTTTTTCAACAGTATAGTGGTCAACAGTCTGACGCCGTCCTGATTTTTGAAGTCGAAAACAATTTTGCCGTTCAAACCCTGTGGTAACAAAAATAGTCAGAAAACACAGAATACAGGGAAAAAAACATTAATTAACATAATATTATTTAATAGAATTTTGAAAAAAACCAACTACCTTAATAGGTGTACTTACAACTGACGCGTATTTATTGAACTCCGGATAATTTACCGCCAACTCCTTGAAAGCAGGTGGTTTGCGGTAAATATTTCGCGGGTGCATAAACTGGTTGTTCGGCATCGTCGACACTCGATAAGACCGGTGGTGGTAAGCGGGGAACGGATTAATTAAAAAAAAAAAAATATGTATACAAATATTATTATCGTTCAACGGGCGTCGCGTCTCTCGTCGTGTTCGCTACAGACGATAATAATAAAAGTTACTTTATCTATGATGATAATAAATAACAAAAATTTAAATTATTATATCGAATCGTGAGTCGGCTCTTCGAAACGGTCAAATACGATATTATCGACTGACGACTGTTGACATCGGTCACCTCAAAACCATAGTCCGTAGAAAAATGATTGAAACCGCTCACGACTCGACGCCCAAAATATAAAATAATAATAATAATAATAATAATAATGAACTCGCACGCACGAGCTGGTGTGTAAATATTTACGTCCGTGTGCAAGACCGTGCTACGCATGCGCATTGCGTCTATTGTTAATGCGACGATTCCAAAGCCATTCCAAATCGGTAACAATTTCGGTGACTCTGTTAATATTAATAATAATAACATAATATTGTAAATTAAATTCTGAAAACGAGACATAGTTATAACGGCGTGTGGTTACGACGTATTGACCTGTATTATTGATTTTATTAAATAGTTATAATAATATTATTTGAAAATCAATGAAATCGATTTGGTAAATTCTGCGTTACCAATCGTGTTACCATCGTCGGTGATTGTGATAACTCGGTGGCTGGCCGTGATAACTGATTTTCCCCATTTTATCAGACTTCCGTGTCGGTGATTAGCGTTTAGCATAGCCGCTGACTGTGTGTCTGTGTGACAACAATAATATTATTATATTATTTATATTATATTATTCTCTTTTTCATTTTTCTGTAGTCTGTGTCACCTAGAAAAATAAAATTCTTTGTGAATCTTTGATACGACTTTCTGTCGCTACAATAACTTATAAACATTTATTGACATTTGACTTGGTAAGAGATGGCGTCTTCACAAGGAAAACATATGCCCAAAGACACTCAAATCATTGTGTCGATTATGAAAGATTTGGGAATAGTTGAATACGATCAACAAGTTCTAAATCATCTCTTGGAGTTCAACTACAGTAATTATTAATGCAACAAAACAAATTTGTTGTTTTTTATAATGTTTGTTCTATTTTGTTAGGATACACTACGCTACTGTTGGACGATGCTAAGACATTTTCAAACTTTGCGAAAAAGAAGAATGTTGACGCCGACGATGTGAAAATTGCAATACAATTGGCGCAAGATGGAATATTTTGTCGACCTCCTCCACGTGATGTAAGATCATTTCGGCTAAAATCAATTTCACTACCAATTGCCAAAATCAATTTTTTTAGTATTATTATGTAGGTATATTAGATTTTAACATCATGCAACAAAAGATGTTGAATGATGACCAAAAAATTGACAATTATTTACAAAAATTAATTTGCTTACTTTATTCAATGTTATACATTTATTAATCTTAATTACAACTAAATCTAAGACCTAAGAGCTTATACCTACTGTTTCAATTTTTAGGTGTTAATGACAGCAAGTCGTGAAGTAAACAAAATACCATTACCTCCAGTAAGGCCTGCCAGTGGACTACGAATTCCTCACGATCGTTCAAATTTCTTACAAACAAACTACAGGCTTAGGAATGATTTGGTAATAGTATATTCTAAAAAATTCCTTTGTTAATTGTGTTTGTTGTATACATTTTCAATCACATTCATTAGTAATTTGCTAGTAAGCTATTTTAATAACTGGCTAAAAGTGTTGTGATTTAACCTCACAACTTCTAAGACAATCTTAACAAAGTGTTTTTATTTGGATGTCAGTTATTAATTTTAGGTTGTAGGATGATAGTATACATTTGTAATACCCTTAAATCATAATATTCAATGGATGGATCTATTTTAATCATTCTCTGTGTCCAACTAAACCCCCTATTTACTAGTTATTTTATAGTGATTACAAATAAATGCGTTGCTCCCTGAAATTTTGAGAGGGTGGTGGGTGATTATGTTGAACACAGCTCAGTATATGATATATATAAATATATTGTACACAGATAGCTCCATCCATTATATATGATCTTAGGTAATACCATCGATTATTAAAGTATTTATAATCAATGGTAATACTAATAGACTTGCTTTTTGTACACTAAGAGCGGTCAATGCAATATTATTTATACTTATTTTAATGTTTTGATGAATAGTATTCTGGAGGAAACATGCGTAAGGACACTAAAACAACAGCTGCAGAAATGTTGGAGGCATCTAGAAAAATAGAAATCGAAGATAGTCCCTTCTCACAAAGTAACTAAATTTATCTAATTAACTTTATTCAAGAGGACGTTATACATTTATTCTCTACATCTCAAAAGTGTGTAACATAGCAAATTGTACGCTCAGCAGATCACTTTAGCTCTGTTAGTTTAAAAATAAGAGTGAATTTAAAGCTAAGATTAAAATCTACGACATCTCAGCTTTTTTATTATATTTTAATTTATGATTATTTTAAAATTGTAAGTTGTTTGTACGTCTTAAAATACTCATAACTTGCTTTAAAATAAAATATAATAAAAAGCCTATGAGATGCCCTAGATAATAATCCTACTTTTAAATTTTATGAGAGGTCAATTAACTCTAGCTTTAAACTCAAAGCTAAACGTGATAATGTGCTGAGCATAAAACTTGCTATGTTACGCACTTGTTCAACAAATGCCTGTATAATGTCCTCTTAATTATTTAATATTGGTTCTTCTGAATTGCATATCATATATTAAAATTATATACCACACATAAAAATGATATGACCCAGGTAATTTTCCAAATTGTTCATGCATTGAATAATAATGCATGATAATAACATTTGTTCCCTAACATACATCTACATTAACAAATTTAAAATAGCATCTTAACAAATGGCTGTTATATATCTAAAATAAAATGTTCTTATCTATTAAGAGTAAATTTATCAGTTCAGTAAAATTATATTTTTTGGTACTGTGAATTGACTAAATAAACTTATAACATTTAAAATGATAATTTGTCCATTTAAATTTTCAAATTTTTCTGTTACCAAATAGCAACAATATTATATACTATGTTCCGAGGTAGAAGATACACGTTTTTTTTGTCGATGATGCTCATCTCCCACCACTTTCGCCCGTTCAGTTACAATCATCAAATGTTCAGCAGTCGAGAAGACTCGCTCGCTACCGGGCGATAAGGAGTGGGAGAAATTTGGTGTTTGTGCTATCACCAGCGTCAGTCGTATGCGCAAAACGTGTATCTTCTCTTGAGGAACCAAGTATAGAATATTTTTTTTTCTAAATTCATCGTGATTACATTTTTAATTATTTAACACTGTATGTAATAATTTTTGTTAACTTTTTAGTAGTATATTTTAACAGACCAAATGTAAATATTTCTTAATGCATACACTGACTCAAAATAGAAATATGACACGGGAATAAACTGTTCTTATTCACTGGCAAATTAAGCTCATTATTTTATCTGATCTACAAGTCTATATCACCATTTCTTCTTGATCAATCTAGATCTAATTGATTTAATTCAACTTAAAATGTCTATCTATTTTGCCATTTTAGTTCTATATTAATGATCCATCTGGCTTAAGTAATTATTAATAATTTCACATTCGTTTTTTTACTTAATAGAACACTTAAGTGATAGGTAATTTTGCAAGTAACAAATAACTTATATATATATTATATATATATACTCTAAAATCTCTATTAATAGACAACATTTATTACAAATTTTACAGCTTTCACCAAAAATAAATTAAGATTCAAACAATAAAATTATGAGGATTGTACATAGTAATATATTAACCAAACAAATATATTTGAAGAGCCGTGGTTAGGTTATATTATATCATAGACAGTGATGACCGAGGTGATGACTGATGGTTTTGGGTTTGATTAATGTCCAGAACATAATATCTACATAGAAATTTAACCCAGAAATCCCCAAAAAAATATTCAGATATAATATGGACTTTACATATTATTATTAATTGTTTTTCATTTGTTTATAATTTATTATTAAATTAAACACCTACTACTTACCTATACTAATAATTCTAAAATTGTTATTAAATATATTAAAATTTTTTCTTAAATGTTCTGAATAGCGTAATCACAAGTCTATTAATGGAGATTTCATAAACACCCACTTACACTTTTCAAATATCAAAGTGTTTGCTTTATACATTTATTTAATGTAACATACTAGATAGTAGATAGGTTCAACAAATTAAATTTTTCACATGCAATTTAGATAGATCTGTTTTGAACATAGCATGTAATTATTAGGCTGAAACCATGAATTTATTATTCTTAATTTTTATTAGCTAGTCAAATGATGAACAGTCCAATGGAGTTTGATTTGCAAGAAATGATTGAAAATCGTCAAAGCAGTCAAGAAAGCATTGGAGAAAATGATAAAGACGAACTTATGGAAGCTCAAGCATATCAAAACCGTTCATTTTCTGATATTGCGCTTGATGATACTGTTGAAAAACAACTTAGTGATATGTAATTTATAATGAATAACATAATAAAAATTAAAATAATATAAAATAGTATCATCACTCTTTTATTCAATATTATACTTTACATTTTACTTAGTCCATAGCTAAATGTCTACTTACACATTGACTGTTATGTGACTTCCAGCAGTCATATGTAATTCTTAAATTGTATTATTTTGTGACCGGCCGGCCACCCATAGTTGATTATTACTATCATGTACATGACCGACAGTGAGTCTATTGTGACCGTAAATTAATATGGTTTTATATTATTTAATTGTCCACTCTTCTATAATAATATATATATATATAATCCAAATACTACTCACTCATTCATAGCTATATCTCAAATACTTCAAAACGTTTGCCCCTAAATTTTGAAATTGTGTTTCTCTAATGCTCTAGATGTACATTAAGAACATATTTTAATATATTTTTAAATTTTTTTTCAAATGCAATATTATATGTAAATTTTAAATGTCATGGAAAAATATGCTTAGCATACAGATAATAAATATTGTGTGACCGCCGGCGGTCACATTGCAGTCAACGTGTTACAACTAATTATAAATTAATCAATTAACATGTTTATAATTTGTAAGTCAGGATTTGATGCAATACAGGGGTTATAAAACTATAATGATAAATAATTGTATTGTACTAACTTAGTAGGTATTTAATTATCTAAGGTTTATGAATTTAGTACATGACCAATACAGGGTGATTCTTTTATCAAACAACACTTTCAATACTTTTCAAATGATGAGTGTTGTTTGATAAAAGAATCACCCTATATATAAATTTAATGTTATATACTTATAAGTTAATATCTATTTTATACTTTTACAATTTTAAACTTAAAGTACCTAATACTATGGTCATTTTTGGTTCTTATGTATTAGTAATACATTTTGGTATTTTACTTTGTATAATAATCAAACGATTAATAATTTAGTTAAGTTAAATGATATGTAAGCATGCAGCTAAAATATTTTTTAATTAGTGTTTTTATGAACTTTAAACAAGAATACTACATTACTACATTGTTACAATAAATAAGTTTTTGAGAATTCCAGTTTTTGTTAACAAATACATTTTAAGATATCTCTTCAATAAATTATAAATCTATAGGATACTAACATAGTATAATAAATCATGAATTGGTATATTATTTCATGGTTTTATCAGTCAACTTACTCAATTAATTTATCTGTACAATATCTTTTTTCTACTTAAAATATTAGCACAATTTATTGAAGTTTTATAACTAACCATCTCTTAACATATGTTATAAATATGAGAACATCCTATACCATATTTTGTTGGATGATCTTGAACATAAAGTCCCCACTTGTTTATTTATTTTAAAACTGTATAGTCGATTGTATACAACTCAAATAAATTATAGTTTAATAGACGTGTACAATATTGTAAATCGTATTATGATAGAATCAGTCGAACAAGTAGTTTTTGAGTTATTACTTATTATATTAACCAGTGCCACAACTAGGATTCTTGAGCGTCCGGGAGATAATTATGCAGTTCTGAGCAGAATTAAAATATTATTACAATGTATTATTAAACAGTGGTCTGCACAAAATTCGATAAGACAGCAATATGGCAGAGGTATGGTTATGAAAAATATTTAAATTAAAACAAAATATACAACACAAATACATAATATAATTTCATTAATTTCAAAATACAAAAAGGTTATCATTCAAATCAAAAAATTAACTACAGATTACAATGGTTAAGTTAACGTATACAAGAAATATATAGGTATTGGTACAATAACAAAATTAACTAAAAGTTACATAACTACTTGGAACAAAAAAATATGGACGCTGGACGTGTCTCGATCAATAATAATAATAATAATAATAGTACCTGGTCAGATGTAGTAGATAGTTCCGCAAAGTTTCCAAGAAAAGTTTTAATATCAAGTTACCTACCTACAATACAGAACCAATATTATCAACAATTATTATTGTATGTATAAAAAAATACGTACAATAGTCATAATTATACACACGAAGAAGTATTAAAAAAAAGGAGGTATAACAAAAGACAAAATGTTGGCAAGTTTAAATTTTGACTTTTGTTATACTCACTTTTTTTCAATACGCTTCAATGTGTATAATATTATGACGTGCACGTATTTTTTTTATACATACAATAACAAATCGTTGGAAATAATGTTATATATATATAGGTCACTAGGTAACTTGATAAACTTTTTTTGGAAACTGTTCGTGGAACTATCTACTATATACCTAACTGGGTACTAAATATAATATTATTATTATTGATCCAGACACGTCCCTTGTCCATAATTTTGTGCTCTAAACAATAGGACAAATAGGTAAAGTCTTAAGCTCTCAATATTTATTTTTCACCGACGGTGTAACTGTTTTTTGACATGTCCATTCGTGATACGGCGAACCTAAATCAAATAAAATATACTGCGTAAGACAATAAACGAGCTAATTAAGACGTGATTTATATATTTACCTGTTCTATAATGTTACAATCGTCTTAAAGTCTTAATACTAGTTTTTTTTTTAACGGTGGAACTATTTTTTCGTCATGTCCCGTGTCCACTTGTAAGGCGAAGCTAAATAAAATAAAATATAGTACAATATTGCATAAGGCGACCCGTGGTAATAAATACACAATATATTATGTATAGGTTACCTACTCTAAGCATTATAAGACAAAATATATTATCTAGGGATTGAGACCTATACTCACCGATGAATTCCTTACATCAAAAAACTCCTACCTATACTATATAGACACGAAATTATTCTTATGGAGCCTTTCTGAGAGAAAAAATGATCTGCCATTTAATTATTAGGTATCTATTGTTAGGAATGGGATATTAATAATATATTATACAATTGTATTGTAAAGTACTTTTTCGACGGTATAACTCAATTTGACTGGCTATCAAATAGACTCTCATCCTATGTACAGTTTCGGTTAGGTTCATCAACTTTTCAATGAGCCGTGTGCGCTCGTCTTCAATCGACACCGACTGTTGAGTGCACGTGTTCGACATCTCGACCGTGCGAACTTTCTTCGCCGGTTTGTTGCGGACCAATTTATACGGCGAACCTAGATAAATTAATATAAGACAAGTGCGTAAGACAAGTGCGTAAGACAAGTGCGTAGGAATAGAGGTATACAGGTTGGTGACTACAAAAAGAACTGACTAATGCAATAACTTTTGTCACCTATGATCATTGTTTTAATATTTAATTTATAAACACTCGAGATATATTTATAGAATTTTATTTTTCGAAGTAAATTCATTAAAAGCGTAGTAAATTTGTTCAAAATATAATTTTAATAAAATTCCTACAATGAGTATATTTCTTAAATTATTTATTATCCGTGTAATTTTCAAAAAAATTTTCGTACGTTTAAACAACATCGATTTTTTTTCTTCAGATATTTCTGTTACACCCTATATTAGTTAGGTGTACACACAGCAGTACACTATAAAATTAAAAAGGTCTTAGATTTAGGGTCAATAAGTAAACGCCAAAATTAAATTGAAAAATAGATAAAATAATTTTGTAAATGAGTAAATTTAAAAATTATAAAACTGCAAAAAAATTCAAAAATGTTTAGATTTTAATTCATGTTTACATATGACACTAATTTATAGCTTATTTATAGAAATAAATTGGAACAGAAGACGAAAAATTTCAATAGAATATCCGTGCCCTAATTATTATATTATTGTTTAGGTACCTACATAGGGTTACCGATGAACCATTTCCGACTAAATTATGTTGTAATATAATATATAGAATTGTAAAATATTATAGTAATAAATTGTACACCATGAATTATTATACTTTTTAGACGATATAGTTTCATGGTCGATTTTACTATATTTTCTTGCATTTTGGTCACCGTTTTCTTGGCGCTTAACAGTTTTTGAAATTCTGTCGTACGTGCGTCCATATTTTCGAAAAAGGTTGTAAGTATCTGCAGCTACTAGAAAAAAACTCAAATATTTTCTACGGAGAAACTGTAGATTAATGGCAGTTGTTACAAAAATAAACTGTATTGGGTTGCTATAAGAAATAGGTACGAAATAAATAGTTGTTATGGGTGCGTGAAATAAAATAAATAAGTTGAAAACCGTAATTCTAATATAATAATATACTCGATAGTTACAGAAAATGAATTTATTTATATTCCCTTTGAGATTTGTCTTATGGAGACGTCAACTGTATAAATCCTAAATATTATTGCTCGACAGTAGAATTAAATTTGTCCTTCGTATAGTGTATATTCGTATGCACACTCCAAATACCTCCTCAACATGCCAACAAAATAATTTCCAAGGGGGTACACATCGTATTATGTACTTAATTAATGAAATGTGGGTGGGTATTTATTGAGCGAAATATAAGTGGTAAACATTTTATAAATATGTACGTATTAATTTTATTTATTTCTAAATGAAACAACAACATTTATAAAATGGTCATTTTGAGTACTCTGAATTATTTTTGCAACCGCTGAAAAACAGTCCAATATTCTTACTCTATTGATTATAATATAATATAATGTATTATTATTATTATTATTATTATTTTATGAATATATTATTATATATATAGTATTCACATCCTGAATTCCTCACTTCTACAACCATAAAGGTGATATGTGGTAATTTTTTAACATGAACAATTTGATCATTAAATATGTATTTATGGTTATAAAATCATAAAATATATATATTGAATTTGTAAGAATTCAAATAAATCTGTGATAACACTTTTATGTGATGCCTAAATACTTAAATGCTTTTTAATAATCTCGTTATTATTTAAAATGTATTGATATATTTTGTCATGTAGGTATGCAAAGACAAACGGAAATGCTCCTTGTCCTGAGTGCTGTGATCCAGGGCCCCGACCTCAATTTTTTTGCTGAGAGGGTCCGATCAACAAATTTATTTCAGTTACATTTTAAATGCTGCACGGGACCTAGGAATTTCGAAGGGTAGTCTTCACTCTTAACATATGTTATAAATATGAGAACATCCTATACCATATTTTGTTGAATGATCTTGGAAATAACGTCCCCAATCGTTTGTTTATTTTGAAACAGTATAGTCGATTTTATATGTTACAGTTAAGTGCTGAATTCCGTTATTTAATGAAATAACTAGGAAGTATACGAATTACCTACGAACGTTGGTTAAAGTATGAAATCGTACACGAACATTATACTTTAACAAGTTATTACTTATTTTATAGAATATTTAGTTATTCTATACAATTTTAGTTTGATATACGTTAAAGTATAAAATACATTAAAATCTAAAATATATTATAATATTCTATTTATTTTAAATTGAACTAATTATGTATTTGTACACCCAGGGCTATTGTGGTATTTAGAGCTGCACAGTACTTATTTTTTCTGTAGAGATACTGCTTTGTATCATATTTTTTGGTACAAGTGCACTCAAAAACAACCTGACCAGTTCCCAGTGACTGCGCAGTTGCCACAGATCTTAATGTAATTATCTATTTCATAAATTAACTGATTCAACACTTTAACTGTAACATATACAACTAAGATAAATTATAGATTAATAGAGTATAGACATGTGCAATATTGTAAATCATATTATGATATAATTAGATAAAAATTTGTTTTTTTTTATGGCAACGCGTTGTGTGAAAGAAATATTTTCATAAACGTTAAATATGAGTGGGTATGTTTGATGGAAAATCGTTCTGTATATATTATATTGTTATTGTTAATGATCTTGTTATTATTTCTTCGAAAGGATAATAGGCCACTACGAACAGGTTTGTGCGTGTGGTGGCGGGGGAGGAATATATTATTTTAATCGTAACACATAAACATCGTGACGAAATGTCGAACAAGTAGTTTTTGAGTTATTACTTATTATAGTTAACCAATGGCGGACCTAGGACTCGATTGAGGCCCGGAACACAAACAATTTTGCAGTTCTGAGCGGTATTAAAATATTATTACAATGTATTATATTAAATTAAACAGTGCTCTGCACAAAATTCGATAAGACAGCGATATGGTAGAGGTATGGTTATGAAAAATATTTAAATTAAAACAAAATATACAACACAAATACATAATATAATTTCATTAATTTCAAAATACAAAAAGGTTATCATTTAAATCAAAAAATTAACTATAGATTACAATGGTTAACGTATACAAGACGTAGGTATAGGTACAATAACGAAATTTACGAAAATTAACGAAAATTAAATTTTGTTATCGTACCTATACCTACGTCTTGTATATGCTAACCATTGTAATCTATAGTATACAATAACAAATCGTTGATATAAATAATGTTATATATATATATAGGTCACTAGGTAACTCGATAAATTTATTTTGGAAATTGTTATAGGTAATGTCTTGAGCTCTTAATATTTATTTTTCACCGACGGTGTAACTGTTTTTTGACATGTCCATTCGTGATACGGCGAACCTAAATCAAATAAAATATAGGTACTGCGTAAGACAATAAACGAGCTTATAAAGATGTGATATATATAATATTGTACCTGTTCTATAATGTTACAATCGTCTGAAAGTCTTAATACTAATTTTTTTTAACGGTGGAACTTATTTTTCTTCATGTCCCGTGTCCACTTGTAAGGCGAACCTAAATAAAATAAAATAAAATACAATATTGCGTAAGACGAGCCGTTGTAATAAATACGCGGTATATTATATTGTATGGGTACTACTACTACTCTTCGCATTATAAAACAATGTTATATATTAAGCTTGTTGCAAATGGACGATTCCCGAATATCAATTAAGTTGAAATATAGAAATAACTATAGACACTATTATAAATTATATTATAATATTAGTGACTCGAGCTTATAGTTCAATAATTTCTTAAAAAGTCCTGTTCGAGTGATGATTCTAACAGGGGCAAAATGTAGGCAATATTCATTTTATCAAATGGCACTTGTGGTGGTCGTCGCTATTATACTCGTCAATGACGATTAATGTGATATGTGACTAAGTGTGCACATCTGTACATAGATATAATATTAAAAAAAGTATTTTAATTTTAACTCAACGTCTGTTTGAATGTATTTATTCTATAAAACGAAATTCAATTTTAAAAACATTTGATATTCGCTTAAACATGACAATTATTATACCTACTCCTAATCGAGATATGCAATAAATAGCTAACTAGTGTGCAAGGCAGTCAAAACACCGCCGGTCCGTGTAAAATAAGTTCGGCCGTTAAGTGATGGAGGCTAAAAAATACTAACTTTCACAAAAATTGAAAAATATAAGGTGGCACTTGTTGAGAGGGTTTTGGTCCTAATAAATGTTGAGGTTAACTCGATAAAAGACATTTTCTAAGGATTGAGACCTATACTCACCGATAAATTCCTTTCATCAAAATACCCTTACCGAGAGAAAAAATGATCTGCCATTAAATTATTATCTATTGGTAGCAATAGGATATTAATAATATATTATATAATTGTATTATAAAGTACTTTTTTGACGGTATAACTCAATTTGATTGGCTATCAAATAGACACTCATCCTATGTACAGTTTCGGTGAGGTTCATCAACTTTTGCACGAGCTGTGTGCGCTCGTCCTCAATCGACACCGACTGTTGACTGCACGTGTTCGACATCTCGACTGTGCGAACTTTCTTCGCCGGTTTGTTCCGGACCAATTTATACGGCGAACCTAGATAAATTAATATAAGACAAGTGCGTAAGACAAGTGCGTAGGAATAGAGGTAGACAGGTTGGTGACTGCAAAAAGAACTGACTAATGCAATAACTTTTGTCACCTATGATCATTGTTTTAATATTTAATTTATAAACACTCGAGATATATTTATAGAATTTTTATTTTTCGAAGTAAATTAATTTAAAACGTAGTAACTTCGTTCAAAATATTATTTTAATGAAATTCTTGCAATGAGTATATTTCTTAAATTATTTATTATCCGTGAAATTTTCAAAATTGTTTTCGTACGTTTAACAAGATTCGATTTTTTTTCTTCAGATATTTCTGTTACACCCTATATAAGTTAGTTGTACTGCCGTGTACTCTATAGTAAATATTATATTATAATATGGGCACGGATGTTGTAGCAGTAAAAAAATAGTAAAATGTATTGTAGAATTGCATTAAAAAATACCCAAAATGGCACTTGAAAATTTATAAATTACACTGAGAAGTAACAACGAGTGTTGTTATTGTAAATGTTTTCAATTGTTTTTTTTTTACTCGACAGTCCACACTTCACAGTATACTAATAATACATATTCAATGAATAATCATTTTATTTATTATCATCTTTCTTTTTCTAAAACGATATTTAAATTCCAAAAAAGGAAATAATACTTATTACGTGTTAATTTTATATAGATTGAAGATCATTGAATATTGGAATATACAGTATATAAAAACCAATATTATACACTATATACTATTTAGTGTTTGTTTTAAATTATTAAATTAAAAAGGTCTTAGATTTAAAGTCAATAAGTAAAAGTCAAAATAAAATTACGTAAACAAAATTGATAAATATATAAAAGAATTGTATAAATGTGTAAATTTAAAAAATTATAAAACTGCAATAAAATTAAAAAATGTTTTGATTTTAATTCGTGTTTACATATGAAATTATTTTTATAGAAATGTACTATATTATATTAATAAATTGTACATCATGAATTATTATACTTTTTAGACGATATAGTTTCATGGTCGATTTTACTATATTTTCTTGCATTTTGGTCACCGTTTTCTTGGCGCTTAACAGATTTTGAAATTCTGTCGTACGTGCGTCCATATTTTCGAAAATGGTTGTAAGTATCTGCAGCTACTAGAAAAAAATTCAAATATTTTCTACGGAGAAACTGTAGATTAATGGCAGTTGTTACAGAAATAAACTGTATTGGGTTGCTATAAGAAATAGGTACGAAATAAATAGTTGTTATGGGTGCGTGAAATAAAATAAATAAGTTGAAAACCGTTATTCTAATATAATAATTTACTCGATAATTACAGAAAATGAATTTATTTATGTTCCCCTTGAGATTTGTCTTATGGAGACGTCGGCTGTATAAAACCTAAATATTATTGCTGAACAGTAGAATTAAATTTGTCCTTCGTGTAGAGACACACTCAAAATACTTCCTCAACAGGCCAACAAAATCATTTCCAAGGGGGTAAATATCATATTATATATTTAATTAATGAAATGTGGGTACCTAGGTATTTCTTGTACCAAAAAATAAGTGGTAAACATTTTATAAAAATGTACGTATTAATTTAATTATTTCTAAACCAAACAACAAAATTAATAACATTTGTTACAGACATATTTTCATAAAAATAAATTTCAAAACTTGTATAGTACTTACCTAGCTGTAACATTCTATATACCAGGGGTGGCCAACATGACTATTTACGCGAGCCACGTGTATTAATAAAATTATATCAAGAGCCAAATTATCTAATGTGTACTTATATACCACAAAAGTAATAAAGATAGCAAACAGCCGATAAACATATCAAATTACGAAATATGAAATTATATAGTTTTTAATATAGTCTGTAGTCTGTGTTGAATAGTCCTATTGTAAACACCTCAATTTGTTTTGTAAAATATTTGTAATATTTAATTATAATATCTTAAGCAGTTTATAAACAATTGTCCCTCTATATTGGAATTTTGGAAGCATATTTCTATATTAAAATACCCAAATATTAAAAGCTGTGCGGTAAAATTGATATCAATTTTTGGAACGACGTATTCATGTGAATCACTTTATTCAACAATGAAAATAATTAAGTCAAAATATCGTTCAAATTTGACTGATGATCATCTTACAGAATTACTAAGAACTGCTCTTACATCAATTCAACCAGATCTTAAGAAGCTTACTAAAAAAGTAGACACGAAAAAAATACCACGCAAACAAAATTAGCTTAATGTTTAATTTTTTAATTTATTATTCATATTAATTAATTTTTTTTTTTTTTGTTTAATTTATATTCTATACACTATAATACTATAGCCTTAAATAAATACAATAAAAACATTTTTATTATAAATGTATACAAAAAAAATTAAAATATTTTGGTTTTTGTAAATAAGACCGCGAGCCGCATACGACTGTGACGAGAGCCGCATGCGGCTCGCGAGCCGTGATTTGGCCACCCCTGCTATATACATTATACCTATTTTAGTTTTTTCTAGTATACTACAGTACTATATGGGCGTCACTGGTTTCCGACAAAAATTACCTTTTCGTTTTCCACCAATTATAAATTACAGATTATTTTAAAGTTTTAGAAACCCTTACGTAAAGATTTAATAATTACATATTTTTTTTACTTACTATAATTATTTATGTTATAGGTGTAACAACACACTTCACACTATATATAATTATATTTGTGACATAATATATTTGATTATATTCAACTACGTTTCAGTTTTCTATAATGTGATTTCAATTTCAACTTAATCTAGCGATGACAGATTTTCATCAAAACAATGCATATATAATACTGTATTCAGTATTTATTGATTTATTGAAATTATAGGTATTTACTTTTCATATAAATATTATAATTTAGGTACTTACGGTTTAAAAATTCAAATTAACTATAAATAATATCATATTATATACAAAAATTCATGCCTCTCCATCTTTTAAAAAGCTGAGCACACCACTGTTGCTGCACATTGAGACAATGAGTCGATGGAGAGACATTGAGACAATGAAATTACTCATCACTTCCTACTTGCATATAAGATACATACTATGTAGTAAGTTACTACCATAATCATAATCTATACTTACCTACTATACCAGTTATACCAACTATTAATCATAGTTTTACTTGAATTGTGAATTAATTTAGTCTGATAAATGTATAAGTAGATTTATGTAGGTATAATTATAACGTTGAAGAGGTGGTATTTTACTTTTCTTTAGAATCACATTTTATTTTAATCTTCAAAATAGTATAGCCATCATAATATTATCTATGTGTGAGGCTGTTTTAAGCTAGTCGTTTTTTCATGCATTTAGACATCACAATAAGTGGGAGAAAAATAATATACCTAGTTCTAGAGGTTTAAATTTAATTTTGGAAAAATATCTCTAATTTTTTCGCTACTAGTCTGTGTTTTGTAGGAATTTCATTAATTTTTTTTTTTAGTATCACTAAAGTAAAAGCAAATTTTGAAAAATTACAGCTTTTCCTACTTTCATGGCCATGTCACGGACGTTTACCTAAGCAAATTAATATAGGGACTGCAGGTATTTACGAAACTGATTGCCAAGAATCTTAACCACAGTTTATCTTTAATATAACATATAGCATTCGGATATTTCACGCACACTTATGATCAGTAACTACACATTCAGTCACAAATCACTGACAATGGATTTGGAATATTGCCTGAACTCGACGCCTTAAAAATGGTTCGCTTTCGACAGTCTTGAAGGTAATAATCCTGTTCTGTAGAATTGACCAGGTTAGATAATTTTTTTTTTTAACTAACAGATGGTATAGTATTCTCAGTCTGCATTGAACTTCGTTTTTCAATATTTTATAATCTCAAACTTAATAATGTCTTCAAGAATAAAACAATGTAAGCTTTTACAAATTGTATTATACCATTGTATGAAATATTATAAAAAATAGGAGTTCAATGCGTCCTGTTGGAGGTCTTCTTCTTCTTCCAGAAAAAATAACAGTAAAAAAACCAATAAATTCTACGAAGCCTCAGAATTATTCTGTAGTCATTTTCTTCGATATGATACACCTCTCGAATACCGACACTCTCCCCCCCTAAATATGTACGGGGAAGTAGATTTGTGGAAAAGTATTATAGTTAAGGTGGCAAATAAAATATAAATTATAATTTTTGAATCCCTTAATGCCCGCATTATTGAAGGTATAAACGTGTACCTATGACGGTTATTGATGAGCTAGGAGAGGGAGAGGCGTTCAGTGCAGTGCTCTGAATTATTTTTGCAACCGCTGAAAAACAGACCAATATTCTTACACTACTGATTATAATATAATTTATTATTATTATTTTATGAATATATTATATTTATATTATTTACATCCTGAATTCCTCACCTCTACAACCATAAAGGTGATATGTGGTAATTTTTTAACATGGACAATTTGATCATTAAATATGTATTTATGATTATAAAATCATAAAATATAAATATTGAATTTGTAAGAATTCAAATAAATCTGTGATAACACTTTTATGTGATCCCTAAATACATAAATGCTTTTTAATAATCTCGTTATTATTTAAAATGTATTGATATATTTCGTCATGTATGTATGCAAAGACAAACGGAAATGCAGTGCATTTAATGCACCTTGTCCTGAGTGCTGTGATCCAGTGCCCTGACCTCAATTTTTTTGCTGGGAGGGTCCTATTACAGATTTATTTCGGTTACATTTTAAATGCTGCACGGGACCTAGGAATTTCTAAGGGTAGTCTTCACTCTTAACATATGTTATAAATATGAGAACATCCTATACCATATTTTGTTGGATGATCTTGGAAATAACGTCCCCAAAGTTTGTTTATTTTGAAACAGTATAGTCGATTTTATATGTTACAGTTAAGTGCTGAATTCCGTTATTTAATGAAATAACTAGGAAGTATACGAATTACCTACGAACGTTGGTTAAAGTATGAAATCGTACACGAACATTATACTTTAACTAGTTACTACTTATTTTATAGAATATTTAGTTATTCTATACAATTTTAGTTTGATATACGTTAAAGTATAAAATACATTAAAATCTAAAATATATTATAATATTCTATTTATTTTAAATTGAACTAATTATGTATTTGTACACCCAGGGCTATTGTGGTATTTAGAGCTGCACAGTACTTATTTTTTTTCTGCAGAGACACCGCTTTGTATCATATTTTTTGGTACAAGTGCACTAAAAAAAAACCTGACCAGTTCCCAGTGACTGCACAGTCGCCACAGATCGTAATGTAATCATCTAATTTATTACTATATGCTGGACAGTAAAATAACGATATCCAGCATGATATTTCGTACAATTTGACACATTAACGTAGTGATGCCAGGGAATGTCTAAAATAAATAATTAAAATAAAACTATATACATTAGGTACCTACACGTTTTAGCTATTAACATATACAACTTAAATAAATTATAGATTAATAGAATACCTTTAGACATGTGCAATATTGTAAATCATAGTATCATATAATTAGATAAAAATTTGTTTTTTTTTACGACAACGCTTTGTGTGAAAGAAATGTTTTCAAAAACGATTGGTGGAAAATTGTTTTGTATAATATATTATATTGTTATTTTTAATGATCTTGTTATTATTTCTTTAAAAAGATGTATCTAAAAATTTCAAAAATAGTTCCCCAAACAGATTCATGCGGGGGGGGGGGGGACATATTATTTTATGCATAACACATCAACATCATGACGAAATGTCGAACAAGTAGTTTTTGAGGTATTATTAGATTCTTGAGCGCCCGGGACACAATCAATTATGCAGTTCTGAGCAGAATTAAAATATTATTACAATATATTACATTATATTAAACAGTGGTCTGCACAAAATTCGATAAGACAGCGATATGGTAGAGGTATGATTATGAAAAATATTTAATTAAAACAAAATATACAACATAAATACATAATATAATTTCATTAATTTCAAAATACAAAAAGGTTATCATTTAAATCAAAAAATTAACAATAGATTACAATGGTTGACGTACAAAACGTAGGTATAGGTAGGTACAATAACGAAATTGCCATTGCAAACAAAAAAAAGGGTTGTAGACAGAGAAAACCGACAACAATGAACATAATAATTATTTCGATACATACAAAAAATATTAAAGTCTCTCTATAATTATAACTACTAAACGTTACCTACCTATTTGGAAATAAAAAATATGGATGATGAAAATGCCTCGATCAATAATAATAACAATAATTAATAATTATTATAGTACCTGGTCAGATGTAGTAGAGAGTTCCGTAAAGTTTCCAAAAAAAGTTTTACTATCAAGTTACTTACATACAATATAGAACCAATTATCTACAATTATTATTGTAGGTAGGTAACTTGATAGTAAATCTTTTTTTTGGAAACTTTGCGGAACTATTTACTACATCTGACCAGGTACTATAATTATTATTATTATTGATCGAAGCATGTCCTGCAGTGTCCATATTTTTGAGTTCCAAATAGGTAGTTAACGTTTAGTAGTTATAATTATTGAATGACTACTATTTTTTGTATGTATCGAAATTATTAATATGTTCATTGTTGCGGTTTTGTCTGTCTGCAATACTTTTTCTAATTGCGATGTGCTCTAAATAATACGACGCATAGGTAACGTCTTGAATTCTTAACATTTATTTTTCACCGACGGTGTAACTGTTTTTTGACATGGAGATTCGTGGTAATGCAAACCTAAATCAAATAAAATATACTGCGTAAGACAAAAAACGAGCTAATTAAGGCGTGATATATATATATATTGTACCTGTTCTATAATGTTACAATCGTCTTAAACTCTTAATATTTATTTTTTTTTAACGGTAGAACTATTTTTTTGTCATGTCCCGTGTCCATTTGTAAGGTGAAGCTAAATAAAATAAAATATAATACTATATTGCGTAAGACGAGCCGTGGTAATAATTACACGATATATTATGTATAGGTATTAGGTACCTACTCTACGCATTATATTGTACGCAGTATAAGACAATGTTTTATAAACTTGTTACAAACGGAGGGTTCCCAAATATCAATTAAGTTGAAATATAGAAATAATGATATTGACTGTAACAAATAATATTGTAATATTTTTTTTGTTGAGAGGGTTGTGGCCCTAATAAATGTTGAGCATAACTCGATTAAAGATATTTTCTAGGGATTGAGACCTATACTCACCGATGAATTCCTTTTATCAAAAAACCCCAACCTAACCTAACCTAACCTATACTATATAGACACGAAATTATTCTTATGGAGACTTGCCGAGTGAAAAAATGATCTGCCATTTAATTATTATCTATTGATAGGAATAGAATATTAATAATATATTATATAATTGTATTATAAAGTACTTTTTCGACGGTATAACTCAATTTGACTGGCTATCAAATAGACTCTCATCCTTTGTACCGTTTCGGTGAGGTTCATCAACTTTTGCACGAGCTGTGTGCGCTCGTCCTCAATTGCCACCAACTGTTGACTGCACGAGTGCGACATCTCGACCGTGCAAACTTTCTTCGCCGGTTTGTTCCGGACCAATTTATAAGGCGAACCTAGATAAATTAATATAAGACAAGTGCGTAAGACAAGTGCGTAGGAATAGAGGTATACAGGTTGGTGACTACAAAAATAACTGACTAATGCAATAACCTTTGTTACCTATGATCATTGTTTTAATATTTAATTTATAAACACTCGTGATTTATTTATAGAATTTTTATTTTTCAGAATAAACTCATTTAAAACTTAGTAACTTTGTTCAAAATATTATTTTAATAAAATTCCTGCAATGAGTATATTTCTTAAATTATTTATTATCCGTGTAATTTTCACATTTTTTTTACACGTTTAACCATCAATTTTTTTTTTTCAGATATTTCTGTTACACTCTATATTAGTTAGGTGTACACATGGTAGTACACCTAACTTATATAGTGTTTGTTTAAAATTATAAAATTAAAATGGTCTTAGATTTAGGGTTAATAAGTAAACGCCAAAATTAAATTGAAATATAGATAAAATAATTTTGTAAATTAGTACATTTAAAAAATTATTAAACTGCAAAAATGTTTAGATTTTAATTCATGTTTACATATGAAACTAATTTATAGCTTATTTATAGAAATAAATTGGAACAGAAGAAGAAAATTGCAACAGAATATCTGTGCCCTAATTATTATATTATTGTTTAGGTACCTATATAGCCATATAGGTTTACCGATGAACCATTTCTGACTTAATTACGTTGTAATATAATTAGGGATGGGTATGAAATCCAAATATCCGGATATCCAAATCCAGATTTGAATCAAATTCTTATCCGGATTTCCCGAATTATCCGGTTATCCGGATTTATGGATTTGCTTTTTATATGACTTCAGACTTACAAATATTTTTAATGTATGGTAAAATAAATACTTAAGTTGTATGATTTACAGTATATATTTATCATAATTTCAATGGTTATTTATTATTTGTTATAAGTTATCAAAACAAAAAGTTATTAAATTGTTGAGTTTATTTTATAACTATATGACGTTTTCAATTGTTATATTATATCAAAAGTTCGTATCATAAAAATCGTTCGAAATGTATACGTTTCAAATAGATAAGTATAGTGTATACCCAAATAATTAATCTTTACTGCATGACCTTCGGATGGTTATTGAAAAAGGTTTTTTGAAGATAAGTTAAATTTATATTACAACAATAATTGTTATCGATATAATTGGTTACTCGGACATGTTCTCTTACAATTATCAAATAAAAATTATGGAAAAATATCAGGTGGAGAGTGGAGACATATTTGTAGGAATAGTATATTTTCTGTTGCATCAAACGTGTTATCATTGATTAATTTTACTATAATGCCTCCGAGTAAAATTTGGAATTTTTTTTACGCGTGGCGAATCAAATAAAACTGCAATATGTTCTATATGCAACGACGTTTTAAAAATATGTGATCTACAACAATTTTGTGGACACATTATAATCGGTGGCATAAGCCCACTGCAAACGAAATTAATGAAGAACAGCACGCTAGAGAACATACAGGGTAAGCATGTTATTAATACTACATTTCTACATTGTTTGTGCTTTAACCTAACCTAACCTAACCTATAGAAAAGTACAATATTATATTAATAAATTGTGTATCATGAAATATTATACTTTTTAGACGATATAGTTTCATGGTCGATTTTACTATATTTTCTTGCATTTTGGTCACCGTTTTCTTGGCGCTAAACAGTTTTTGAAATTCTGTCGTACGTGCGTCCATATTTTCGAAAAAGGTTGAAGTATCTGCAGCTTTTAGAAAAAAACTCAAATATTTTCTGCGGAGAAACTGTAGATTAATGGCAGTTGTTACAGAAATAAACTGTATTGGGTTGCTATAAGAAATAGGTACGAAATAAATAGTTGTTATGGGTGAGTGAAATAAAATAAATAAGTTGAAAACTGTAATTATTATAATATAATAATATACTCGATAGTTACAGAAAATGAATTTATTTATATTCCCTTTGAGATTTGTCTTATGGAGACGTCGGCTGTATAAAACCTATCAGTGATTTGTGACTGAATGTAAAGTTACTGATCATAAGTGTGCGTGAAATATCCGAATGCTATATATGTTATATTAAAGATAAACTGCGGCTAAGATCCTTGGAAATCAGTTTCGTAAATACCTTCAGTCCCTATATAAATTTCTTAGGCAAACGTTCGTGACGTGACCATGAAAGTAGAAAAAGCTGTATTTTTTCAAAATTTGCTTTTACTTCAGTGATACTAAAAAAATAATAATTTAATCCCTACAAAACACAGACAAGGAAAATTATAAAATATTATATATATTATATATTATAAATAATATTTTTCCAAAATTAAAATAAACTTCTAGAACTAGGTATATTATTTTGTCTCTCACTTATTGCATGAAAAAACTTCTAGCTTACAGCAGCCTTACACATAGATAATAATATGATGTTTGTTAAAGTATGAAATTGTACACGAACATTATACTTTAACTAGTTTAACTAGTTAATACTTATTTTAGAGAAAATTTAGTTATTCTATACAATTTTAGTTTGATATATGTTAAAGTATAAAATATATTATAATATTCTATTTATTTTAAATTGAACTAATTATGTATTTGTACACCCAGGGCTATTGTGGTATTTAGAGCTGCACAGTACTTATTTTTTTCTGCAGAGACACCGCTTTGTATCATATTTTTTGGTACAAGTGCACTAAAAAAAAAACCTGACCAGTTCCCAGTGACTGCGCAGTTGTCATCACATATCTTAATGTAAGTATCTAATTTATTACTATATGCTGGACAGTAATATAACGATATCCGGCATGATATTTTGTACAATTTGACACATTATCGAAGTGATGCCATGGAATGTATAAAATAGATAATTAAAGTAAAACTATATACATTACCTACACGTTTCAGTTATTTCATAAATTAACTGATTCAACACTTTAACTGTAACATGTACAACTAAAATAAATTATAGATTATAGAGTATAGACATGTGCAATATTGTAAATCATAATATTATGATATAATTAGATAAAAATTTGTTTTTTTTTATGACAACACGTTGCGTGAAAGAAATATTTTCAAAAACGTTAAATAGGAGTGGGTATGTTTGGTGGAAAATCGTTCTGTATATATAATACTAGCTGATCCCGTGCACTTCGCTGCCCGTAAAATATATCAACTTTAAAAAATTGTGATTATTGAATTCCTTTTGTGTGTAAATCGCTGCAGTAAGTGCAACTCAGCCACCCAGGTAGGGAATCCGACTACGTAGAATCATGGACAACATCGATGATTGGTTATTTGTGTAAAAATTCGATTTTATGCAAACTTATACCAGATCTTCCCGAATAACCAATAGCAACCAATAGTAACCAATTATAAATAAATACTAATTCCTACTAATTATTTATCTTATAACCAATAGCAACGGTTTAAAAAAAAAAATGTTCATCTTAAAATTAAAAATCTCTTTTTGAGCACATATCCTGCAGGCTTGGCCTACCGGGTCAAATTGTGAATCAAAACTATTCAAGGACACCTCCTTTTTTTCTATGTTTTCTTATTTATTTATTATTTTGTTTTCCGAAGTAATTATGATACACTCAATAATATTTGAATCGTTTTTTATAATATAGGTATAGCTGATCCCGTGCACTTCTTGCCCGTCTAATATGACAATTCTTCAAAAAATTGTAGTTATTCAACTCCTTTTGTATGTAACTCACTGCAGTATGTGCGACTCAGCCACCCTGGTGGACAAGCAATCAAACAAACCGATGAGCTATATCTCCCCGATTAACATTTAGCAACCAATGAAATAATAAATACCTACTGATTTCTACTAATTATTTCTCCTATAACCAATAGCACGAGTTAAAAACTAAAGTGTCCATCGTAGATTCAACTGATTCAAGGACCCCTCCTTTTTTTTTGGAAAATGTATTAATCTATATGAATGCGCATGTAATAACAATTGTTAATAACCAATGGCAACCAATAATAAACAAATAATTATTTCTACTAATTATTTCTCCTATAACCAATAACAACCTTTTATAAATAACAATTTCCATAGTAAATCTCATCATCCCTGTTTGACCACCTCCCCGCGTTGAAATTTAACCTTTTTAAATTAGCCTATGTCCTTTTCCTGGTTCTAAGCTACCTTCCCACCAATTTTCGGCCAAACCGGTTCAGCCGTTCTTGAGCTATAAATGGATTAAAATTTTTTCGAACACTTGTTTTATATACATAGATTCATAAATAAAAAAATAAATTATATAGCTTTCTTTTTTATTTATTGATGAAAATGTATTAACTTTGTATTCAGTATATTATTTAAATACAATTTAATAATTATATAATAATCAAAGCAGAATTATCGGAAAAAATAGTAATAAAAAAATCATAAAATAATTCGTTTAAGTTGATAGGTAATAATAATAATAATTATAATAATATAGGTAATAATAATAATAACATAGCAACCATTTATAAACAAAAGATTAGATATTGCTTGATAGATGGCGGGATGTTGTTTTCTTGGGGGGGGAAATACGTTTGGGCGCATTTATCCAAAACAAAACACTTTTGGGCGTAAATCCATACAACGTTTGGGCGTAATTTTTCCCTTTATAATAGCATTTATTTCTTTGCATAATATATTAACATATTTTATTAAATTTAAGCCTATTAGCGTTACCCAGAAGACACCGAGAGGAGGTTGGCTCAATTGTCTTCCAAAAATATTTATTTTTTTTTTTTTTTAAACCAAATTTAATTTTTTTATTTACCAATATTATTCTATATTGTTTTTATATTATATATTATTTTCTATTAATTAATTAATTTTTTTCCCCGCAAAACGTGGTCCTAATTTTTTTATGTAATTTAATATTTTTTTTTCAACTTTATAAGTCTCCCTACATTTTTGTACAAACTTTTGTTTTTCTTCAGTTTCTTTTTTTAATTTATTAGTTATTTTTTTTCCAATGCTATTTATTTTTAAATTTGTCTCAACAATATATTACATATTATCTGCACTAGTACCTAGATAAATATCTATAGCTATATTTGATGTAGTATTTTCCAATAATTAGGACATGGTCTACAGATCAAACGATTAAGTACTAATTAGATTAGATTACACAAGACTTTCGATTACTAGTGGCAATACTGAATACCTATGTGCCCAAAGGTGTTTTCATTAATGCGCCCAAACGTGTTAACAATTTTCAGATAAATTATTTATACTGCGCCCAAACGGGTCATCCCCGTATTCTTACAACACCTTAATTTCCCTTTTAGAAGTTGAATTTCTAAAAATCCTTTCTTAGTGTACAGTGGCGCAACTTGGTAGTAAGGGGCCCTTTCCCTACTAAAAAAAAAAAATAGTCATAAACGATATAAGTAGGTACCTAATTATATTATAACTCTAAAAATATTGTTTTCTCACATGTCAATATGTCACATAATTATTATAAAGTTACGTAATTTTTTTATAAAATCAAGTATAAAAATTAAATTTTCTTGTTTTTACGGCAGCAAAGTCATTAATAGGGCACGGATTTAAATGCACTTATTAAAACCATACAAATATGCTCTAAAAAATAGCCAAAAATGCCCTTAAAAAATGCATTTTCCCACAAAAATGACCTTAAAAAATAAATTTTACACACAAAAATAACCTTAAAAATGCCATATATTTTTTTATACAAATTTTAATTTATAAATGAGACATAATAATTATTTTTACATTATTAATTTATTATTTTATTAAAAAAAACTGAAAATTTTAAATATTGACTGCTATGATGTTGACACGCATATGTTTTGGCCGATAAGTTAGGTTAGGTTACGTTAGGTAACCTAACCTTTAGATAATATTTTGAATAGGCTAAGTATTACATCTATATTGAACAAATATGCATTAAAAACTAACAAAATGACCTAATAATGCTAAAAATGATCTAAAAATGAAAAACGTCGAAATATGTAAAAAAATGCAAAATAAAATTTGTAGCTTTCAACCCTCGTTACATGAAACGAATTATGTACTTAGAAAGCATTGTGTATGATCAACCAAAAAAATATGCACTTTGCATTGAAATCCGGGCCCTAGTCATTAATTATTTTGTTTGTATCCAAGTCAGCTGTTTTTTCTTTTTCGATGTTTAATATACTGATGTTGGAAAGGCGATCTTGACCAATTGAGTTTCGTAGGTAATTCTTTATCAATTTTAATTTTGAGAAAGATCTCTTTGCCGAAGCAACTGTTGCGGGTAACGTTAAAAAAATAAGACATGCACTTAATACATCACTGTATGTAGTGCTAAAATCATTTTCTAAAATAAATATGGCCAGATCTTTTATATATTTTATTCCTGAAATCTTTGCAAACAATTCTTTTATTTACACTAATAATGTACGGTGACATTATAATATTAATATATCCTGAAAATTTAAGCCAGATCCATCAAGTGGTTTTGGCTCTGCGTTGATTTCTTGAGGGACACTTTCCTTTATGTATATAGAATTGTTATTGTTAATGATCTTGTTATTATTTCTTCGAATGGATAATGATCCATGCCGAACAGGTTCGTGCGGGTGGGGGGAGGAATATATTATTTTAATCATAACACATCAACATCATGACGAAATGTCGAACAAGTAGTTTTTGAGTTATTAGTTATTATATAAACCAGTGCCACAACTAGGATTCTTAAGCGCCCGGGACACAATCAATTATGCAGTTCTGAGCAGAATTAAAATATTATTACAATATATTATATTATATTAAACAGTGGTCTGCACAAAATTCGATAAGACAGCGATATATTAGGTGTATGTTTATGAAAAATATTTAAATTAAAACAAAATATACAACACAAATACAT
Source organism: Nasonovia ribisnigri (assembly GCA_027563435.1). Classification (NCBI taxonomy): domain Eukaryota; kingdom Metazoa; phylum Arthropoda; class Insecta; order Hemiptera; family Aphididae; genus Nasonovia; species Nasonovia ribisnigri. Next base: position 238,617 of record JANEHU010000291.1, on the reverse strand, counting down.
AATATAATTTAATTAATTTCAAAATACAAAAAGGTTATCATTTAAATCAAAAAATTAACAATAAATTACAATGGTTAACGTACAAGACGTAGGTCGTAGGTATACAATAACAAAATTGCCATCGCAAACAAAAAATAAAGGTTGCAGACAGAGGAAACCTACAACAATGAACATATTAATTATTTCGATACATATAAAAACTATTAAAATCTTTCTATAATTATAACTACTAAACGTTACCTACCTATTTGGAAATAAAAAATATGGACGCTGAAAATGCCTCGATCAATAATAATAACAATAATTATTATAGTACCTGGTCAGATGTAGGTAGTAGATAGTTCCGCAAAGTTTCCAAAACAAGTTTTACTATCAAGTTACTTACCTACTATATAGAACCAATTATCATCAACAATTAATATTGTATGTATAAAAAATACGTACAATAGTCATAATTGTTCACACAATGAAGTATTAAAAAAAGTAAGTATAACAAAAGTCAAAATTTAAACTTGCCAACATTTTATTGTCTTTTGTTATACCTACTTTTTTTAATACTTCTTCTGGTGTATAATTATGACTATTGTACGTATTTTTTTTATACATACAATAATAATTGTTGATAATTGGTTCTATATTGTAGGTAGGTAACTTTATAACTTTATAAATATTTTTTTGGAAACTTTGCGGAACTATCTACTACATCTGACCAGGTACTATAGTTATTATTATTATTGATCGAGGCATGTCCATCGTCCATATTTCTGAGTTCCAAATAGGTAGGTAACGTTTAGTAGTTATAATTATTATTGCATAACTTTACTATTTTTCGTATGTATCGAAGTAATTAATATGTTAATTGTTGTCGGTTTTGTCTGTCTGCAACACTTTTTCTGTTTGCGATGTGCTCTAAATAATAGGACGCATAAGTAACGTCTTGATTTCTTAATATTTATTTTTCACCGACGGTGTAACTGTTTTTCGACATGTCCATTCGTGATACGGCGAACCTAAATCAAATAAAATATATTGCGTAAGACAATAAACGAACTAATTAAGACGTGATATATATATATTGTACCTGTTCTATAATGTTACAATCGTCTTAAAGTCTTAATATTTATTTTTTTTAACGATGGAACTTATTTTTCTTCATGTCCCGTGTCCACTTGTAAGGCGAACCTAAATAAAATAAAATATAGTACAATATTGCGTAAGACGAGCCGTGGTAATAAATACGCGGTATATTATGTATAGGTACTACTACTACTCTTCGCATTATAAAACAATGTTAAATATTATGCTTGTTTCAAAGGGACGATTCCCGCATATAAATTAAGTTGAAATATAGAAATAATGATATACACTATAATAAATAATGTTATAATATTAGTGACTCGAGCTTATAGTTCAATAATTTCTTAAAAAGTCCTGTTCGAGTGATGATTCTAACAGGGGCGAAGTGTAGGCAATATTCATTTTATCAAATGGCACTTGTGGTGGTCGTCGCTATTATACTCGTCAATGACGATCAGTGTGATATGTGACTAAGTGTGCACACCTGCACATAGATATAGTAGTAAAAAAAGTATTTTAATTTTAACTCAACATATGTTTGACTGTATTTATTCTATAAAACGAAATTCAATTTTATAAACATTTGATATTCGCTTAAACATGATAATTATTATACCTAGTCGAGATATGCAATAAATAGCTAACTGGTGTGCAGGTCAGTCAAAACACCGTCGGTCCGTGCAAAATAAGTTCGGCTGTTGAGTGATGGGGGCTAAAAAATACTAACTTTCGCAAAAATTGAAAAATATGTAATTTAATCATCGCGAGCCCACCACTGTGTGCACCACCAAATATTTTACCCACGCGCCGTAACTGGACCGATTGTAACAAAATCATGTGAAAATTTGGGCTTTGAGATAGGTCGTCAATAATATTGATTAAATAATTCGTACGGTTCTATTTTTTAAAAATATTTTTTCAAAAACAAAGTCACATCATTCGAAAAAAAATGAAATAAAAATAGGCTGTAGGTACCGGTTACCAAGGTGACACTTGTTGAGAGAGTTGTGGCCGATAAAAGGCATTTTCTAGGGATTCAGACCTATACTCTCCGATAAATTCCTTTCATCAAAAAACCCTTACCGAGAGAAAAAAATGATCTGCCATTTTATTATTATCTATTGGTAGCAATAGGATATTGATAATATATTATATGAGCGGGCCCGGGACTGCCGTTCTCGGTTGGTCCTCAATCTGGCTTCTCTTTGCCCGTCTGTTTCCGCGGCTCGTGTTTCCCGCTTCTTGAGTGCTTGAACTGCGGGACTATTTATCGATCGTTTGTTGTTGGGCATAAAAAATTAACTTTTAATAGTTGCAATTGAATTCAGTTATATTGAAATAAATAATAATAATTATTATGAAATCTTGGTAACCTTAGTAACCATGGCAACCTTGGTAACCATGGTAATATGGACACACACACACACACACATACATTCATTTTTATATATATAGATAATTCTATTATAAAGTACTTTTTCGACGGTATAACTCAATTTGATTGGCTATCAAAAAGACACTCATCCTATGTACCGTTTCGGTGAGTTTCATCAACTTTTGCACGAGCTCTGTGCGCTCGTCCTCAATTGCCACCAACTGTTGACTGCACGTGTTCGACATCTCGACCGTGCGAACTTTCTTCGCGGGTTTGTTCCGGACCAATTTATACGGCGAACCTAGATAAATTAATACAAGACACTGCGTAAGACAAGTGCGTAGGAATAGAGGTATACAGGTTAGTGACTGCAAAAATAACTGACTAATTCAATAACTTTTGTCACCTATGATCATTATTTCGATATTTAATTTATAAACACTCGAGATATATTTATAGAATTTTTATTTTTCGAAGTAAATTAATTTAAAACGTAGTAACTTTGTTCAAAGTATTATTTTAATGAAATTCCTGCAATGAGTATATTTCTTATATTATTTATTATCCATGTAATTTTTAAACAAATTTTCGTACATTTAAAAAGCATGGTTTTTTTTCAGATATTTCTGTTACACACTATATAAGTTAGGTGTACTGCCGTCTACCCTATAGTCAATATTATATTATTATTAGGCCACGGATATTGTAGCATTAAAAAACTAGTAAAATGTATTGTAGAATTGCATTAAAAAATACACAAAATTATACTTAAAAATTTAAAAATTGCACTGAAAAGTAACAACGAGTGTTGTTATTGTAAATGATTTTAATTAATTGTTTTTTTTTTACTCTACAGTCCACACTTCACAGTATACTAATAATAAATATTCAATAAATAATAATTTTATTTATTATTCTCTTTCTTTTTCTAAAACAATATTTAAATTCCAAAAAAGGAAATAATACTTATTACGTGTTATTTTTACATAGATTGAAGATCATTAAATATTAGAATATATAGTACGAAAATAATTAATAATTAATAATTATTTTTATACGTATATAAAAACCAATATACACTATATTATACTATATACCTAGTGTTTGTTTTAAATTATTAAATTAAAAAGGTCTTAGATTTAGAGTCAATAAGTAAAAGCCCAAATAAAATTACGTAAATAAAATTGATAAATATATAAAAGAATTGTATAAATGTGTAAATTCAAAAAATTATAAAACTGCAAAAAAATTCAAAAATGTTTTGATTTTAATTCGTGTTTACACATGAAATTAATTTATATAGAAATGTACAATATTATATTAATTAATTGTATATCATGAAATATTATACTTTTTAGACGATATAGTTTCATGGTCGATTTTACTATATTTTCTTGTATTTTGGTCACCGTTTTCTTGGCGCTTAACAGTTTTTGAAATTCTCTTGTATGTGCGTCCATATTTTCGAAAAAGGTTGTAAGTATCTGCAGCTACTAGAAAAAAATTCAAATATTCTCTACGGAGAAACTGTAGATTAATGGCAGTTGTTACAGAAATAAACTGTATTGGGTTGCTATAAGAAATAGGTACGAAATAAAAGTTGTTATGGGTGCTTGAAATAAAATAAATGAATTGAAAACCGTAATTCTAATATAATAATATACTCGATAATTACAGAAAATGAATTTATTTTTATTCCCGTTGAGATTTGTCTTATGGAGACGTCATCTGTATAAATCCTATATATTATTGTGGGACAGAAGAATTAAATTTGTCCTACTTATTGAGACACACTCCAAATACATCCTCAACAAGCCAACAAAATCATTTCCAAGGGGGTACATATCATATTATGTACTTAATTAATGAAATGTGGGTGGGTATTTCTTGAGCGAAAAATAAGTGGTAAACATTTTATAAAAATGTTCGTATTCATTTTATTTATTTCTAAAGCAAACAACAAAATTAATAAAAATTTTTACAGACATATTTTCATAAAAATAAATTTCAAAACTTGTATAGTACTTACCTAGCTGTAACATACAATATACATTATACCTATTGTAGTTTTTTCTATTTTACTACAGTACTACATGGAAGTCACTGGTTTCCGACAAAAAATTTTCTTTTCGTCTCCCGCCAATTATAATAAATTACAGATAATAAAAACTAATAAAAAATGCATGCCCCACACTTTTTGAAAAGCTGAGCACGCCACTGTTGCTACACATTGAGACAATGAATTTACTCATCACTTCATAGAACATACTTGCCTATAATCTACATAGTATTTAGTAAATAATTAGCATAATCATAGTCTATATTTATCTATTATAACAGTTATATCAACTATTAATCATAGCTTTACTTGGATTGTAAATTAATTTTGCCTTTTAAATGTATAAGTAGATATAGGTAGGTATAATTATAGCGCTTAAAGTACAATTATTTTGTAGTATCTACCACCTATTTATTTTATTTTATTTTATTTTAGAATCATATTGTATTTCAATCTTTAATTAATAGTATTTTTATTTATGTTTAAGGCTGTTGTAAGCTAGTCGTTTTTTTTCATGCATTTAGACTACAATAAGTGGGAGAAAAAATAATATACTTCCAGAAGTTTAATTTTAATTTTAGAAAAATATTTCTAATTTTTCTAATTTTTTCGCTTCTTGTCTGTGTTTTGTAGGAAATTAATTTTTTTTCTTTAAACTAACAGAGGGTATAGTATTCTCAGTCCGTATTGAACTTCGTTTTTCAATATTTTATTGTCTCAAACTATATAATACATCTTCAAAAATAATACAATTTAAGCTTTTTTTTACAAACTGTATTATACCATGGTTATTGAGAAGCTAAAATTCACATTTTACTATTTAGGATGAGTACGGATAATTATATTTACGATTTAATTAAATTGTCCACGCGCCTGATGTCTGAATATAACTTTATTTTTATAATTAAAATTTCATTAATACTAAAATAAATTAGATACATACGCACGTAAAGTATGGTACAGTACTATATACTATATATATAGCCATATAGGTATAATTAATAATAGGTACATATAAGTTTATAATATTATAATATAGGAAGCAAAGTTATATGAACGGAAATATCAGTCGATATATAATGTATAAATGTTTAAATACATTTTTTTTTAACATCACTCATCAAGGTCAATAATTTTTTCAAACGGCTAAATGAGACATTTTGGGGGTGCTAATTGACCGTAGATAACTTACCGAGATATTATGCATTAGTACCTATATATGTACATCGTATACGCATATAGATAGTAAAATATTTAAGTATAAGTATTATACACACACACACACACACGAATAATATTATGTTGTATTAAATAAATATCTTATAACTTAATACTTAGGTACTTGCTTATAATAATTAATAATAATATTATAAGGTATATAAATATATGTACTAGAACTATTTACATTACAGATTACAATATTATTGGTAAGCAATTTTCAAAAAATTACAAAGCATTAAGCAAGAATGTAATTTAGGTAGACAATAAACACGACAACCCATATCATTGCAGGATAGTACTTAAAACGTAAAACTAGCTATTTAAAAATAGTAATAATATATAAATAAATAAATATTCTTGACATTTGACACTCGGGTGACACTGACTAATTCAAATGGTATATATATATATATATATAGCGACTAGCTTACTATCTATTCAAATTTACACCACAGGGCAGACACATAAGCCACGAGCATAGGCGGAAATTGGGGGACGAATTATGCCCCCCCCCAAAAAAAAATAATTTTTTGCTTTGACACCTTTAATCATATTATTTGTATTAGGTAATTTGTTTTTATTTTAAATACATTTAGCCCCTTAGAAATGTCCATGGATTTCCGCCTGTGGCTACAGCCCTCAAGGTACCTATTATAGTGAGATGTATATTCCACCGTCAAAAGCCACTACAAAAGCAGTAACTGCAAAAACGTAGTTTGTTGAGGAAACAGTAAAACAGTTTTCATAAAGTCTAAATTTGTCCGTAAAGTAAAAAAAATACTTTTTTAAACATTAAAAATATGATATTTTAATATTGTTTCAGGTAGAAATACAACTTTTTGATCTCAATGTACATTGTATGTTCAAAATATGTAAGTAAAAAATGTAACATTAATTTATATAACCTCAAAAGTTTAAAGGATTTAAACATTTTTTTATATAACTTAGATTTTGGCAATGTTTGAACAAATAAATTTTATATTTTTTAAAATTATTTTTGGTTTATTAGTTATTTTAATTTTGTTTTTATTATTTCTTATGTACATTATGACATAATTTTTTACCTAACTTTATAAACTCAATTCAACTCTCGCAATATAAGCTAGGATTACAAAGTGTTGCATATTGCTTATGTGTTTTATTTTTACTATTTATTATATATACACATCCATCTATACTAATGTATAAATATTATAGAAATAAATACGTGTACAGAAAAACTATTAAAGTATTAAGCACAAAACATTTTTTTCAAAATTTGTTACGCGTTTTAATGGACTCACTGCATATGGCTTTTAACAACTGAAGACGAAAAGCAGTGAGTACATTTTTATTTGAAAATAGTTACTATAAACCAAAAATTTGAATTTTGTCGTACGCGTCATATAATGCTCTTTTAATACAATAATAAATACTAGAAAGAAAGGCAGTTGATAACTCTAGATCACTTACTGCCAAGGTCATACTGCTCAATTGTTTCTGATTTTAAGGAATTCATATATTGTATATAACGCATTAACGCCTTCTCTGCAGTTATCTTATCGTCTGTTTAAAACTTTCATAATGTATGAATTTCTAATGATAAAACCGTTGATTTATATTACAGTAATCGATAGAGAGTATTAAAATATCAATCGATGGACACGAAAAACTCGATTTCGACAAAAATTGAGTTACTGCTTATATAGTGACTTGCGACGGCAGTAAATCATAACATCGTTTTGCCGATTGTGGGCTCAGTAGGCATGCGCGAAAGTAGGCAAACTCGACTTGAACAGAATAACATAACACTAATATTGCTATCGGTTAGACACTAAAATGATGTAACTAATATCTTAAAAAATAGGTAGGCATGTGACAACAAGCGTAGTGGTTGGTTCGTTTCGGCATTAGTAATCTCCGTAACTGCTGTAATAATCATCGTTCTTGTTGTTGTCGTCGTAATAGTCGTCCTCTGCGTCCTCTTGTCGGTAATCCGGAGGGGCCAGCATCCCGCCACCGAATTCTTCGGCCGCGTCCCCCAGGCCGATCATATTGGCGAAACCGTAAATCAGCCTATAGAACAGTAACTTGATGAACTTCATCATTGTCGTCTCCTGCTGTTTCTTCAGCTTGGAACCGTAGGTCCACTAAAAAAAAAAATACAAAATCGCACGCGAAGACATATAAATAAAGTTGACGACTGTGTCGATCTGCAAAGCCGACTCACTTGTATCGCACAAAACAGAGCGACGTATAGGGCTAACGTCAGGTGGCGTCGCAGTGTCGTCATCTCGCTCTCGTGGCGAAAGTATCGATTGGGATAAAATATTTTTGTACTTCACATCACGTCACGTCTGAAAATTATATTGGAAATATGAAAATTACGAAAATCGAAAGCATCTAAGCGTATTTATATCCATAGATAGGCGTACTTATACAGTATACGCATAGACCTTATACTCAGTATAAGAGTATAAGGTCTATGAGTATACGTCAACAATCGTGTAAAAAAAATTAGAAAATATTTACTACCTATACTGCCCTGCTAAGCAAAAGTGCCGTAAAAACCAAATTATTAGTTTTGAGAAAAATTCAGTTTTGTATTTTTCATTTTATTATATCTTTATTATTTATGTTAGTCTATATTTTGATTTATAGTATAAAACATATCCACCATAATAGTTTTTTTGACGAGGATTGCAATGAAATAATAATTTAAAAGTGTTATTCGCTTATTATACGAATAAAAGTTACTTTTATGTTATTACTTAGCAATTTAAGCTGTTAATACTTTTATGTATTAAGGATAAACGCCGTAAGTAAATTTTACGCCATTATTGCTTAGTAATAATAAATCGTCTAAAAATGTATTGACTAGAGTAAAATGCCGTACATAAATTTATATAAATAAATCAAGTATAATAATTATAAACATTAGTTTTATTACAAGTTAATCAATTTGATCGTAAAATTAAAAAAATAATAATAGTTTAATAATTATGAATTGGAATATTTTCCAAAAACGTTTTCCTATTTTGTGGTATAACTTGTGTCAAGTTGTTGAGAATGTCGTTTCTTTTTTCAACACGAATGCCATAAGGTCCTTTCAATGGCTGAGGTTTAGCCATTCCGGATACTTTCATAACACTTTTCTTAAAAAATCAAGCTCTACATATTCTTCTTCAAAATTAAATTTCGTGTACAAAATAAATTTATTTCGAACAGCTTTTATAGAAACGAAATTTTTTGATAATATACGATTTGATGATTTATTAAGTTTTTGTTGTGATTTGTAATCTATCCATAAATAAAAATAAAAATAATTCATAATTTTTATATCTACTCTTGATTTATTTTCTGCTCCTACAGCTTTAACAAAATCTTCAAAGTCGTAAGTTTTTTTTTGGTGCTTAAGCGATTGTTCTACTTGTTGATGGAAACTATCAGCTGACATGAATGTATGTCCAGCTTGGAAAAAATTTAAAACAATTTCATTTGCAGAAATTTCACTAGAATTTATCATGTAGACTAAAAATGATAGCAAACACCAATTTTTATTTTGGATACTACAGTTATCTAACCAAATAGTAATTTTATATGCGTCACGATGATTAGTAAAAAAATTGAAAAAAGTGCTAATTAAATCTTCTTTCTTGCGACCACTTATTCCTTCATGCCACACACAAGCAAATGGCAGTAGATTTCCTTTTTTTCCTAGAGGTACAAAATTCTCGTGGTATGCCACAAGTCGTTTAATGAACAAAACTTTTTAAATGTGTCTAACCTTGGTAGCATTATTATTTTTTGTAAATCAACTGAAAAATAAATCGATTTATCTTCGTTGTTACTGTTATTTTTGGCGTGTTCTTGATATAATGCTCTAGCAAATAATAATAATAATAATAATACTATAACTATAATATCGAAGGATTTCTAGTCGGTCATTTTTTAAGGAGTAAGAACTAGGCAAATTATGTGTGACATGTACATCCGGGTCGTGTCAATGTGTGTGAGTTAAAATTACCATTAGTGTGTGTGCGCTACATTTGTACCTATCCCAACGCGTCTTGTGTTCCCTCGTGCAAGTCAGTATATTAAATTAGGAAAAAGTTACTTTCCGAGAAGAAATATATTATACCTCGGCTGTGACAAAATTGTAGGACTTATGGCTGATGCGATTTTAATTCTGTTAATTTTGTAAGACTCCTAGCATTTATTAACATCGGCTCCTCTAGAGAACGCTCGAGGATTTTTTTAGAAACATAATTTTCTTTAATAAATTTGAATATATTATATATTATATGATTGAACGAAAGTGCTGTAAGAATTGAAATCTGTATAACATTATAATATTGTCAAAAGTCCAAACGTTGAAAAAAAGTGCTTCGACCGTTCTCCATGGAGAAGATGTTATCATTATTCTTACAGCATTAAAATCGATCCACCCAAAGTCTCACAATCTTGTCACAGCGGAGGGTCTAAAAACGACTGGGTTTTTTTTTTTGGGGCAACGTTTTATAAACAACGTACCGAATAAAATATTTTCTAATATTTCTATTTCCTCGCTATTAACGCATAACTTAATTTGAGATCGGGAAATAAGTATATAGTGATTATAGACATGGGGTTTGAGACCAACCGAGACGGCGATTATTATTATCAGTCCGTCGTCTTAAACTCTACTGTAAAACCGTGTGGGAAATCTTTTAGGTATAAGTATAGATTATATAATTGTATATTATACAAGAATAGATTTATAAACTGTTCTTTATTTGTATGATATAATTCAAAGTGAATTTGTAATTATTTTCTAAATATTAATTGTATCGTGTTTAATATATTATCATAGGTGCTAACTGTCATCTGTCGATGTTATTTGGTATCAGGAAAATAATAAATATTATTGTCGGAGAGGAAAAAATAATAACGGAACCGTCTAAAACAGGTCTCCGCGTATAGACTAGATTCTCCAAGCGCTCCGCGTCCTTGACTTTCTAACGACATTTTATTATATTATTATATAGGTACCACTTTTGTTTATAAATACAATATAGTATATTATACAGGGTGATTCACCAAATTTTCCTTTAATAGTTTTTGAAATTTTTAAATATACTCATGTAGGTATAAATATAAAATATATTAAAACTAACTGACTCCGTGCACTTCGTTGCCCGTTAAAAACGCCAACTCTATATACTTTAAGAAATTAATTTAAAAAATCTTTTATATCAATAATTATAGTATTAAACATTTAAAAACAAGAATCTCAATCGTGAATCTCAAAATACTTTGTTAAATGTTCAATAAAAAAAAATTAAGTGCAACAAAGCGAGAAACAACTATCCTATGTTTTAACTTGGGCCATAGACGCGTGATTATTATATATTTAGAATATAGATGTATAAGATGACTTAAAGACCATTTTTAAAAATTCTCATAATGTAAGAATAGTGTCCTGTGGCGGTCCAAACTTTAGTTTTTAAAATTAGAGCACCCCGTTTGAATTTTGATACCTACGTTAAAGTCGTCAACAAAAAAAAAAGCGCACTTAATAATTTACAGTCAAATAGTGGGTTCTCATTTAAAAAAAAAAACAGAAGTTTGACAGGACACAGCTCGAGCAGTAAAAAAAATCTCAATAATTCGAAAACATGGTCTTTACAGAGTATATAAAAATTCCAAAAATCTGATTTTCAGTATCTTCAGCGTTGTTCGAATACGAAAAAAAGGTGAGCCTGCTCGGTGAATCACTCCGTACATATTATACGCATCCAGCTGTATAGTTGTCCAATTTAATATAAGATATATTATAGGTAGGCTCACCTATGCTCTCCGTGTACAATCGTTTATCTTACTATCAACACCATACACAATGCAACTGTTCACATATCATTATTATTATGTTATATTTAGCATTATTTTCTCGGCACCCCCGTAGTCCGGCGATCGACGGTCCTCCGCTTTTACCCGCAGTTTCGATTTATTCAAACGACGCCGTCACGTCGACGACCTGTAGAACAATGCCTCTATTATAATATTATAACAATATTGTCCGACGTTCATCAATCAAACACCAATCCGAACAATGGTCATCATCGTTGCAGATGAGCAAGTCGCGAGTGTGTTCAAATCCAATAATATAATGTTACGATGTTCCCGCTGACCCAGCGAAAGCGTCCATCGTGACATATTTTGTACGCACATATACGAAACGTCGCGTGTGATCGATCATTAATTATTAATTTATTACGATAATATTGTATTGTGGACGTGATACATTAACTGTATAGGCGTCGCACAGAGTTTCTTATCGTTCATTTTTCGTAGAGTTTTCTCGCCGACGGTCGTCTCAATCATAATACATATACGTATAGCAATGCGGTCGGATGAAAAATGAAACGATACGTCCTGTACGTCATCATCGTACGCGATGCCACCTGCGCAATTAACAGCCGACGGCCGTCTGTATAGTGTACCTACTCTTCATTATACCGGATCTATGGACTAAAATCGTAACAAATCCCCGTACACGACACTATAATAGTTTAATCTAGAAGATTTTTCATAAAAAATATGATCAAGTAGGCACCGCCTCTCTATAGGGACGAATAGATTTCACGCAATACAATACGGCGGCTATATATATAATATGATTGTACCTATATGTTATATTTAGCAACTGTAAACGTGTCTGTAATATTTAAGTGCGTACTCCGATAAGTATATTATATTCAGTTCACGCGATAATATTGAGAGATGATGAGACAAACATTTGTGATTAATCGCACTTAAAATCGATACCTAAATATATATTAATATTATATTTTTTGGTAATATTATTTCATACTATATCGATCTATGATCTATCTACAGTCTACACACATATATATATATACAACATATAACAATATGTATGTCACCGAGTGCGCCTTCATATAATATGTAGGTAGGTATTAAGTTTAGTAGGTACCTAACTATGCGAACACAAATTCAACATATTATATATTTACTAGAGCAGAGCCGGAAAAGTGAGTCTTAATAGTTGGTGGTTTTTAATTAATTAATAAATCATCCATTATACTGTGGATATGATACATTAATTATTAGATATCATACTGTGTTGGAATTGTTAGAATCTTGAATCGACAAAGTAGTTACTTTATGTTATAACGTCACTGATATTAATAGGTATAGGTATAAAACGAATATATTGAGGTTAGTCAATAACACTATATTATATACAACAAGTACCTTCTAATAATATATGAAGTTAACTATTGAACAATTTAAGTTGACTTTGTTGAACCTGAAGATAATCGTAGATCAATAGTGAGTCAACAAATATATTAGTGGACACAACAAGAATTAATGATTTTTGGAGAAAGTCCCTGAAAAATGGGTCACAAACAACGAATTTCGAATTATGTCGTAAAAAACAATATTGATCAAAATATAATTTTAAAGACTTGATGAACTCAAAATTAGTGTAAATTAACAACTTGAATCGTACATAGATATAAATTTATAATGTACCTAGGTATTTTTAAATAAAATACGTTTGCCTCATACTTAGTTGTAGGTAATTTATATTTTAGTAATTTAGGGCATATACATTTTCCAAATACCTACAGTCAGTAAACATGTAATACGCTCCCATTTTAAGGTAATATAACGGAAGGCAGAAGACAATAAAATTTTAATTGACCGCTTAAATACTCGTAGGTTTACAGGGCAGTAAAATTGTACAGACAAAAATAACACGTAAATTATTAATTAATATAAAATATTAATAGTTAGTACCACGCGCGGCTATACCTATATTAATTCATCTTTTTAGTTTTATGAAACGTAAATCAAAGAAGAGAATTGTCAAATTATATCATATAGCGTGACAGATTTAGATACTCGAGATCTTTAAGTGATGATTTCAAACAAATATGATATTGGAATGTCTTTTCCTGCAAGTCCTATTTCAAATAATTAGTTACGTTTTTTCAACCGACAACCTTAATAAATTTAAAAAAATTGGTTTGAGACTTGAAATTGTTATCATTAAAATTACATTAATCGTCTTTGAGACTGTATAGGTATAGTTTTTATATTCATTAGTTTATTATAATTACCATAGGTATTTACAATAGTCTACATTATATTATCGTGTAATCGTCTTATTGAGATATATAACTTGTATTAGGTATTTCTAATTTTATTGTATCAGCATACTAATATTGCGTCTCAGTTATTTTTTGGATCATACTATAGTTGGTCCCGAAAAATTATAAACCTTAAACAATATTTCCCTTCCCATTTTACACAGACTTAGGAGTGTCTGAAGCAATAATAACTATACTACCTACTGGTAGGTTAAAAATATTATTTCACTCGTCATATTATTATTCTGCCAATTGGTTTTGTAATTTTAAAATTGTTATAAATAAAAATATATTATGGTAGGTATTGCAGGTAAACATTTAAAGGATACCTAATGAATTGGAATCTGCTAATTTGTTGTGATTGAAAATCTGTCATTGCCAGTTTTAAAAAATGATCTTTATCAAATATTTCAATCGAGTTGTTTTATAAGGTACCTATTAATTAAATGGGTGCTTGTTTAGTATAAACATAAATTTGTAATCACCTGCTGGTGGTTTGGGCACAATTTTCACATGCTAAAGAAAAACCTAGAACGCAACCATAGGGTCTAATATAGTAATACAAATTATACATTTTTCTATAATCTTTTATTTGGAACGCGACTAGTATACGGGGCTCATTGTACAATACCATATGAATTACGACATTTGTGCTACTGACCACATAACAGAGATATAACATTTTATATTTTGTGATTTTTGGTAAAAGGGCACTTATGATACCGTCTCAACGCATATTATTATGATGATCGATGGACCTATACATAAAGAAGGCATTCAGAAGACATCGGACCATATGCCCCAAAATGAACACAAAGCATCTGTCTAGCAAAAATATCGTTGCCGACTATCTCGAGGATGATATGTAGAGGAATACCTTAATATACATTTTAAATTTAAAAAAAAAAACCAAAACTAAAAATATTTGAAACTATTTAGGTATATGATATTTTTCTGATTTTTGTTGAAAGAGCACATGTGAAGCAACTTTAAACTTGTATAAACTTGAATTAAATGTTTTTACAGTATCTAAATTTGGTATACATATATACTGAGCAGGTACCATAAACATAATGCACATAAAAAAAAATATTTACACAGTTACTTGCCATATTATTTTGGAAGTTATACACTCTTAATTGTATCTTATATTTCCCAAAAAACTTCAACTGATTTAACATAGTAAATCATTTTAACAAAAAGCTATTCACATAACCACATGGTAGCTGCTATATATAGATACAATTCTATATTATAGATATATTCTGGCAATATCATAATATCAATTAATTAGTATAATTACCATATATATAGGTAGAGTACTTGACGTTACAGTGTGAAACTATAATAATAATAATAATGATCTAGGCACAAGTTATAACCCGTATACGGTATTTTATGTTAAACTGAGTATGAAATTAATGTATAAATCACAATAATGAATTGGGAATAATTGTTATGCATCGTTAAATGAAATCGGTTTTAAATTTGATTTGAGTTATTGTAATTTTCCAAGAACTTGTTGACGCTTTGTCATACATTGGAAATCCAGACGATGATTAAAATATGTAATAAATTATTAAGTTGTTTTATAGTTTGAAGACTGACGAACGGTTTAAAAAAATATCTTTTCTTCAGCCATACATATTATATGATACGTATATTTTGTTGTATGTAAATTGAACGTAAAATAAACTTTGTAGTACCTACTTAGTTATAGTTATTAAAGGTTCAAGTACTATAGGCGGCGGGGTCTGCCTCAAATGTTTATCAAACTCCCTCAAAATAATATTTTTAAGTTATTTTTACGTACCAATTCCCACTTCCGACACAGCCAAATACTTAGGATTAATCCTTGATAAAAGATTGACATGGAAGAAACACCTTCAAACCAAAAGACTAACCTTAAATAATCGTTTGCGTATGCTTAGACCTCTTTTAACTAAAAATAAGTACTCCACTCTAAATACCAAACTATTAATCTACAAAGCGCTTCTTAAACCAATCTGGACGTACGGACTACAACTGTGGGGTTCAGCAAAAATATCTAACACTAATAGAATTCAAACGTTCCAAAATATATCACTTCGACGATTATCCAATGCTCCACCCTATATTTCTAACTATACTCTGCATAACGATCTCCATATGAGAACAATAGTTGAGGAAGCACGCATTTTTTACACTCGTTTCCACAAACGACTCCATTCACACCCTAACCCTCTCATAAATGATCTTTCTATCCTTACATTACCAGGAAATCCTAACCGCAGATTAAAAAGGAAGTGGTGCCGCGACCTATTACAAAACTTTAATGTATAACGTCTGTCAAAAAAAATAAAAATAAAAATAAAAATAAATTATGTAATTATAAAAAAAATTAATTAAAAAATTAATTAAAATAATTAATCAATTAGTCAAGAGCCACTAATGGGTGGCTGCTTAAATCACGCCTGTCACGTATAATGTACTATTATCATATAAGCTTATTGTGCAAATTGTACAGATTGTTTATTTCAAATAAAAAATTTAAAAAAAAAAAAGTTATTTTTCTTATAGTAATTATAATATTTATGAATAATTTTTTTATTTTAAGATAAAATCAATATTTATTACTGACTGTTAAACAATATATTACTTCCCACTTTAATCTTAGAACTTAAACAGCTCAACCAGTCATAAATGACTATCTACGACATAATGAAATTTTCAGGTCAATAAAAAAAAAAAATTTGGAGTATAGTTAGTAGTATGTATCATAGCTATAGTAGCTACCTATACTATTTACCACCCATGAGGATTTAGAACATTCTAAAAATGACATTTCAAGGAATTCGAAATAAACTGTTTTTATGTTAAAAACATCCATTTTCATTCCAATCCAATTAAGCGATGTGGATTTTGAGAACCCGTTTAGATTTGTGGTCTTGTCTTACTATTTAGATTCTACTAATAACTTTCAAGTGAATTTGGACATTCAATGATCAAAATTTGACATAAAAAATGTAAAAATGAAATTTTGTATGTTTTTAACTACCTATTCAATTATTTATGCTTTTTAGATAGTCAAATAGAAAAAGTTGTTCGTTGGATACTTGGATCTAAATTAAAACAATAAGATGTTCAAATCCGTTTTAATTATGTCATATACGTAAGGCTTGAAAATTGAATACAAGATTCTTCATATAAGTGGATCATACTGAAATTTCAAAAAAAAGTTGAACATAACGCAATATGTATTCATCATATAGTAAATAATGGGCTTAAATCATTATGAATAGTGGAATAAAAAAATCCCTCGAATAAGAACACTGGAAAAAAGTTATCAAAAATATTTTTAAAACGATTCAATATTACTATTTTCAATTGTAAATAGGTATAGGTACATAATAAGATTTATTAAGTATTATACGAGTTCAATAACAATGATTAAAAATCAAGTTTGTTTATATTCAATCTATCATTGATACAATACCGCGCAAATGGTATACCTAACTATAGATCTTATTACCAAAATTAGTTAGTCTCACATTTTAGTATTTTACAAACAATTTTAATTAACAAATCACTATATTTGATTTATTTGTTAAATTCGGGCAGCTCGCTAAATCAGTGATAAGATTATACTATATACAGCGCTTAAATAGAATAAATAGAATAATATAATATGTGCCTTAAAGGATTTCCCTGTATATAAACATGGTGCAATAATATACAAGTTTAAAAAAAATGTGTACAAAAAACGATCGTCCGTTCAGTGTTTATCAATGTATAGGTGTAAAAAAATATCAAGAAGTCGAGAAGAATATCAAAAATAGATGATTTCGCGATGAAGGTTCAAAAGTAGGTACGTATCTTGTACAATACGTCGAAGGATGTCAGCGCTATATTTGTTTTATCTCTCAGACCCACGTGCACCATGAATAAAATACTTTCACCTAAAATTGTTTTTTACGATTTTTTAGTAATCCGAGAGTAAAAATCATCTAAATTAAAGAGTATAATATTTTTGAGGTTTTAACAAATTGGTTTTATATTTTATTATTATTTGACGCTCAAAAATATTATTCTCTATAATTTTTGTAATGGGTAATTATTTTACTCTAAGGTCACTCTAAAACATAAATAAAAAAATGTCAAGTCTCTAATGTTAAGACCTATAACATGTAAATATTATAGTATTTCAACCTGAAGTACCTATGTACATAAAATAAATAACTATTAATA
Organism: Nasonovia ribisnigri; assembly: GCA_027563435.1. Lineage (NCBI taxonomy): Eukaryota > Metazoa > Arthropoda > Insecta > Hemiptera > Aphididae > Nasonovia > Nasonovia ribisnigri. The sequence continues at coordinate 220,520 of JANEHU010000291.1, read as the reverse complement.
ATTTATATATATTTTCTGTTAACTCTATATTAAAAATATACGAATAATTAAAAATGCGTTTTACCGTGGAACAGAAATTATAGAAAAAAATAAATATATTTTACTATTACAATTACATTTTTATAAAAAAAAAACACGTCTATTCACTCACCTGGTAACTGCACGTAATAAATAAATTAAAAATACGACCACACTGCAAAATTAATTATTGTTCATGTTAACTACGAAGACACGCGTTTCTGTATGAGGGAAGATAAAAAAAATAGTTAGTAGACAATATGTCAGCAACTGATGAACTTGTGTTCGCGGATAAGCGGTATCGGCCACATTGGGCGGATATTTAATATAATATTATATAGGTAGGTCGTTGGTAACGATGAGTACCTCGTAATGGTTAGGCTCGGTCAAGACTAAACGCGAACACATTTCCCGATCCGTTTCCAGACGCAGTCGTGTGCCAGCTATACCTACTTACCAGCTGGTTACCCATACGTATACCTGCAGCGTGTGTCTGCTGCAGTCTCTGGCAGTCCATTCATCGTACCTATATATGATATTACCGCGTGTCCACTATAACTGTATTCCCTTTCTCCATTATGACATTTGCCCGGCGCGTGTATCGAACCGACCGTACAATTTCCACGCACACAGTCGTCGTTGTAAACACCTGTACATCGGTAACATAATTATTATAGAGGTATGTGTCCGGTCGGACGTGGACAATAAATTAATATCATTATTATTCGCTACGCTCGTGTCGATGCAGTCTCCGTCCGATGGCTCCCGCCCGTCAGCGCCTATCGCGATCCGATTTGAAGTCATACCGCCGTGACTTTAAAATCGTTTTTAAAACAATATGGACAATCTGACCGTGCAAAGCGGTTTTACGTTTGTCGAATCTTCCCAATACTAATTACTAAAACATATAGTTTTTTTTTCAATTTATAGGTCAACTAATATTTTCAATCCGAATATCAGTTAGAAGTTGTTATTAATATTTGATCAATTACGTGATTACTTTTTATTATAAAAAAAATGTAAAACCGTTTTAACTATAAAATATCAACGATAAACAAATAATTATCCGATACTGCTGCAGCCTCCGTCTGATGGTCGCATCGCTCGCTCCTGAATAATATATTACGATCAAATGTGAAGTTACGGTTGTGACTTTTAAATCGTTTTTAAAACAATGTAATCCGACCGCGCAAAACGGATTTACGTTTTTATCAGTTTATCGAATCCACGCCCTGTACGAACAATTTAAATCAATTTACGAATATAAAATATTATTAATATTTGCCTTAGGGTACAACTAAACAATCTGTTCGATTTATTAATTTAACAATAGCTATACTTATTGTTCTACAACTCATTGACGATGTAGGTCAAATAATATTTTTAACTGAAAAATCGGTTAGAAATTTTTATTAATATATTATACTAAATGGTCGTAATTACTATAAAAATATTAAATCGTTTAAGCTATAAAATATCAGCCATAAATAAATAAATAGCAGATATAAAATGTTTAAGCTAAATAATAAAATAATAAAATGAAAAATTTGTGTTTATAGCTACTTAACTATTCTAAAAACCATCAATCAATATTTGTTAGTACTTTTTATTCATTTATATAAATGAAGATGAACGTCATTCGGATTTTTGAAAAACATTAGTATTTAGTAGGTAGGTACCTATTATATAAGAAATATCATAGAATTAACAAATGTAACGAAAAAATTGTGTAGGAACATTATTGACGCGATATAATAGTATGGTAACGAATGGTTGTTGATTGATATTAAGGACATCAATCTTATAATTTTTTTGCGAAATTAGACTCATCGGTATTAGTCTTAAAAGGCAGCTTAAATTACTCCTATACCTGCAGCATGAGAGTGTTACATGAGACACGAATGCGAATTCGCTCTAACAAGCGATCAATATTGATCTCCAGATAAAGTAAACACAAAATATGATATATTTTCACGTTCGGATAATAGGACGAGTAATCCGGTGACTATAATATTATAATCATGCAGAGGATGAAAAATGTTTAGGCGCCGTATACCTGGCAAAGCTAAAAAAGAGGTTCTGCCGGTTCTAGAATTGATCAAGTCGCCGTATGTCAATTTTGGTATAAGCCACGAGAGGACCAGACGATGGTATGAATAAATCTTTAACCCGATCGATACGAAGGTATAAGATAATTAGGTGATAATCATAACTCAGTATTCACGATAGAAGGACGTATAATCTTATATTTATCACATAACATTATGCTATTTTATTTAAATTAGTGAATTAACTGCCTATTAACTGTCATGAAATTGGACAAAGGTGCAAAAGAGTAAAGACTATGATATTATATTTAGCCATATTGGTATATATTTTTGATATTGATGTATTTTTAATAGTATTATATTTTTCAGTATTATTATTGCCATAATTATAAATCTTGTTTTGCAAAAGTTTAATTTATGTCACAATTATTTTACATATTAAGACAAAAGTGTAGAGTAAAAAAATATTTATTTTTTGAATTTCAAACTGAAAAAATGTTAGAAAAAATTTCTAACCGATGGTCCGATGAATTAGATAGCAAAGAATAAAGATAAATTGTAGGATTCGTTTTATCGCAAAAAAAAAATATAGAAAACAAAAATAATATGTCGGACTAACCAGAACAAAAGTACTGTAATATATAGCACAAGGTAATTTTTTTTCTGCTTTTCGGTTTTTCTGCAGTAACGCCGTAGCAATATCGTACTTTAATTTTTGGTTTTATTTTTTTTTTAATTATCAGTGTTGGAGAATCCGCTGCCGGTTTGTATCTATCAGCACACAATGTCATATACTAAATAGCCACCGTGCAGAGTTCATAGTGAACTGACACCTGTCGGTCGTTTACTACTATTCCACGTGCTTGACAGGACTGTCATCGTTGTAGAGCCAAACTAGAAAGTAGGTACGTCGAAATGTGTAACATGGCGCTACTCGGTCACCGTCTGATCTTTTCCGGTTTGTTTAAGTGTGTATAAAATTGCAACATTCATATCAAAAATTGTTTTATTTTTTACATTTTTTATCAGTAGGTTTTAGGTAAAGTATTGGTAAGCATGAGCGCTTAAACAATAACATATTATGTAACAGTATAGAATAATATATTATTATTATTATTTATTAGACACCAATTCGTTAAGTTCCGAAAGAAATCTTTTTTATTTTATTTATTTATATCTTCCTGTCTCCTACACTTTGGCTACTACAAAAACAAAATATAGACAGACTTGTAACAAATGTATAGGATTATTGTATTACCTATTAGTTATTATATTGTAGTAATGTAGTTGATGATTTTAGTAATTATTGATAATTTTAGTTTTATTGCCATGTATTGTATTATTTAACTGCACGATTTTTTACATAATACTACATCATAATATTATATTGAGTATATTACTTAAACAAAAAAATAAAATTTATTTATTTATATAATTATATTGATATTTTAGTTAGTTATTATGAGAAATGTATATTGTAAATTGTAATTATTTAATTTATATTAACTATTTAGGTAATGAATTTATACTTCAAATAGTGAAGTTATGGGCCCCTGCATGAACCACATGTCTTGAAGAATAAATCAAAATAAATATATACGCCTCAACTGCTAAGGTTATTGGCATTTCTAAAATACATTACATTTTAATGATTTATATAAAATATTCTTAGTAAGATCCACGGAAGGCTTAGGTATGTTATTTGAATTACATGTGATATAATATCTATATGTATATGACATAGATTCTGGATCATATTTGAGTAGTTGAAGAAGAATCGATGTCGTCTCTGTAGATGGTAGGAGAACATAGGTCTATCCCTGGAGTCCTTCGCCAGGAGCACTGTCCATAAAAGGTCACGACTCAGGAGGCATTCGGTTAGCTGCAGGTGTTGTTTAACTGTAGTTCTGGTGTAGCATGAGATTTATTTTCGTTGTTCATTTCTGTTCATTAGAATCTGATGTTCTTTAGTGTATAAGGTGTAACTATAATTTTTAATCTATTAATTATACGAGTTAGTTTGATGTCTGAGCGGGAGTGATACATCGTATACACATGGAAGGGTAGTTGATTTTATTTTTCTCAGTTTGTTGTTTTATGCTAGTCTCCATTCTTGTTGATATATTTGGTCTAGATTTATACTTATTAGGAGTTTTGTGTCAAACCCTATTAAATTATTATTGTTGTTATTATTCTCGGATCAAATAGGATAAAAATGAATTGACAATCAATAATCATTTTACAGTATAGGCTTATAGGTATACAAGTTTTTTAACTGCAAAGCGATCCATTTTAAATGTAATTTTTAGAAAAGTATTAACACGGGTGTTAACGTTAATTGCAGATGTAGGTAGGTACTAAATACTAATCAGCAGCTTGTTGTAATAGCTATATCAAATTTAGTTTGAATGTAACATATAATTTATATAATAACGTATTTAAAAGGTAAGCTATTATAAATATTTGGACCAGTGTATATAAATGAAGATTGATGAGTGGTGGATGTATACTTTATGTTTACTGAATGTTGCACTACATTTATTTAAATCTAATTTAAATCCAATGTTTACATTTTGATTGTTAAAATACTTGATTACAAAATTCAGATCATTTAAACTGTATAAAAGTAGGTAAACAAATATTTTGGAAAATCTTATTCTTTTAATGTAGGAATAGACTTATGTGTAGGAAATTAAATATTAATATCACTTAATTTAAAACAAAATTCGTGTTAATTAATTACTTATATCCTTAAAATCTAAAGAATGTTGATTTTGAAATAACAATATTCACTTTTGTCAAAATGTCATATAAAAATGCATAAGTATTGTATTTTTTTCTTATTTGTTAATCAATATAAACTTTAGTCCGTAACTATTATTATTAATATTATATTATTATGTATAAACTCTGTGTCATATATAAAATTGATAAAATACTGTGTTGGCTAGTACCTAAATAAACATATTATATTATATTATTTTATGTATAATAGGAAGCTGGTGAATATATTGTTTATTTTTGACGACGATGTACACTTTGTAAATGTTTAATCGAATAAAATTTGTTTATTTATATTGTAATATTTCGAAAGTGAATTGTTTTATTCAAGGTGGATATAAATATATATATATATATATCCACCTTGGTTTTAATAATTGTATACAATAAGTTTTTAACTTTGGTTTTTATAGTATAGTGTTTAGTAAAGTACAGTAATATTTTCAATATTAAGTAATATAATTTTTTTTCCTCGACTTATAATTATAGCTGCCAAAACAGTACTTAACGCCCTAAGTTTCACGAGTGATATTCTGTTAAGATGTGGCTGCAGATCGTGGTTATGCTAAAGGTATACTCGTAGTTATAGTTATATTTTGTTTTACTTGCGTTAATATTACTTAACGTACCTATCTAAAATTAATTATAGAGTTGGATCCGATAAGAGGCAGGTTTATTAAAAATCGGATTTTAGTTAAATAATTTACCAGCCCACGGGCTCGTTGTACAATTTTTAAAATTTTAACGATATTAAATTCGTTTTAAAATCCAAATCCTAAGACCACCATGGTTATCGAACCTAGTAAATATTAGAACTCTTAGGCGTTACTTATACTTGAGCAACCGCGCATTTTGCTATTCTTCTTCTTGTCGAGTCCGGTTTTAAAGTGCCAATATTAATAGTGCTAATATAATAGAACATAAAACACAAATAAAATCTAAAAAAAAAAAGGAAAACAAAATTCATACTACATAATAAACTCAAAATAATAATGTAAAAAAATAAATGAAAAATTAGGTAACGAATTTGGTAACGAATGTTTTTAATTTGAGTAGGTGTTAAATTTAATTTTTTTTTTCAATCTATATCACTGTAATGATTACCTATATTAAACGATTATGCACATTTATGTAAAAAATAAAACAAGATGTGTTTTTTATGCATTGAAAATGAATAAAAATAGATGAAAAAAAGTTTGTGCGTGCAACAATATTTTTTTTAAATTTTACAACTATGTACTTTTTTATTATATTATTAAATGTATTAACAATATTATAATGATTTTTTACGGATATGATATTCTATGTATATATTAAATATTTTGTTTATTATTTTTCATTTTTATAGTATAGTAACGCCTATGAAAATTTAAGTGCAAAATATGAAGTTTCAATTTAGTTGGTCGTTGTAAGGTTACCTACTTAATCGGTTTCTTAATGTAACTATGTATTTAATCTGTTCTGTAGACGTTGTATTATTAAACTGTTAAATTATGTTAGCAACCCGTACTTTTAAAGAAAATTTAAAAAAAACTGAATAAAACTGTTGTTTTAAAGATGAACACGTTGTGTGTAAGGATTAGGTAACTTATTAGTTATTTATTTATTTATTTACGGAGAAGAGAAACTTCATTTACAGCATTTTGAAGCAAAAATTTAACAGTCTTAAAATGAATTGTTTCCAACAAATATTCACCAGTGCGTGCGTCTCAAAAAACTTGCCCAGCCTTGTATTCCTCATGTTTTTAAACGGCATCAAATATTCCAACGTTGTCTTATGTATGTAGCGCAATTTTTCGTACCTATAAAAGATTATTGTTTTTTTTTTCTTTAGTATCGTCGCTAATTAAATCAATTACAGCACAAATATATGTTAGTGCCTCAGTGCAGGCATACTATGCCATGTACGATGTACCTATGTAACATACCATACTTTTCAGGTAAAAGAATAACGTTTGAAAAAGTGTACGCCTACATAATTAAATAAATATTCAATATAGACTTGCATAGTACATAAATGATACCGTCTAAAAAAAGTATATGTATATAAGTACTAGATATTTTTTATTGTAACTAGAAACATAATCAAATTAAAAATGAAAGTGCATATTATTTTTTCATACTACCTACTCTGACTTTACACAGGTTACACTTGGCACTCCCAAACAGACGAAAGTCCACACTATACCGATACGAATAAGTACAATATTTTACATAAGTGTATCAATTTAAATATAATACTAATTAAATACCTATACGGAGAATACTGTAAATATCAATTAAATATGATTTTAATGCACCTACCCATCGTTATTGTTTTAGATTAAATAATATCTCTAGAAATAACGGATCAACTATATTTTATTAAGCACATTTGAATTGGTTTAACAAATATTATGATAGGTATCTACTTTTGATCGTGACCAAATTCGTTCTGTTCACGTTCGAACACAATAAACAGTATACAGCTCATAAATTATCATACCTATAGGTAGGTATATACCATATAACTGCACCTAACCGTGCATTTAAATTAGGCAGGTACTGTAAGATAAATATAACATAAGGAAGACGATTCGTGTACGACCATGCGAGAAATAATAACAACATATTATGATATCATATAATATAATGTATTTATTCTCACGCTAATGCCTAATATTATTCTCATCACGATTTGCGCAAGTCATAAGTCGTCCTATTTACCCATATTCACTTTTATAAGACAAAATTCTGAATTACAAATGCTTAGAAATACAAATTACATCAACTCCACTCATACCTACCTACCTACCTACCTACTGAATTGAAAAATATAATACACGAGTTTGCTATAGCAGGTCATAATGCGATGAGATATGTTTCGACTTGAGTGTATTATTAAATAGGTATGCACGCCGTCGCACTATACTATATTTACTATTCGCATTAATATTCGTGATTTGGATTCATAAAAATACAGAATAAAAGAAAAAGATATAATATACTGTCGAGTTTCGATAGCTAGAATCTCAAGGGGAATGAAAATAAATAATACTTATGTATTTTTCGAGTTATATACCTCAAACACAACTGAAAAACACTTGTGGCGCAAAAAAAATTTGAGTTATTGAGGTTCAAGTTATCCATCAAGTCGAGACTCGACTGTTTAATGTAGGTAGCAGTGGAGCGACTAGGATATTGTAGCCCGTAGCCCCATGGGAAAATATATATGGTGCCCTACAAATAATATGGCATTAATATCTATACCTCACTTATAGACTTATAAGACAAGTAGTTTTTTTTATATTTTTTGCCTCAAAACTAGGCTTGTCGATGAGAGGGATCAATCGCCCTTTCCACAACGTGCGCAGTATGATGTTCCACATTTATATTATAAAATACCTATTTACTATCTGTATAATTATTATTAAGTCCTAATTTATAGTTGATTCCGAATTTTGACTTGAAGACGCTCTCGTCTTAAACTGTAAGACTATAAAATTAATTTAAATTAAATTTGCAGTATACAAATAATAAGTAAGACGTTTTAGTTTTATTTGAAAAAGCAATAAATAGGTTTCAAAAAAATTATTGATCATTTTAAATATAATTTTTTATCAACATGAATAAAAATATTTTAACTATTATTTGTCACACATGTCAGCACGTGTGTGTTCAAATACTACGTTGGCTCTATTATTATTGATTATTTTAATGCTAATAAACTACTAAATATTGAAAATTGTTTATGAATAATTTATGATCAAATAAAAAATACTCAAACCAGCACAGTGTCATCCATTATAGTACCTATCTACTTTTTGTTTTTTATTTGTGTTTAAAACAATAGATTTTTATTTCTAACAAAATCCACATTAAATATAATATAATAAACATAACATAACATACTTTCTTACGTATATTTTGACAGTCTTGATGGTCACCATCCTCAACACTAATGTAAATTTGAAAACAATTTTCATTTTATAGAATATTAGGTAGGTTACGTACTTATTTATTATCAAACAGATATTCAACGATATCGAAGGTAAGTGAAAGTCTTACAATAGCTATGTCGTCCTCTGTGGCCTACAGTCTATAACCTAGTCGGACATCGAACTACGATGTGCAGAGATCGCTAAGTAACAGTTAAGACGAAGCTGAATATCATTACCACCAGCCATCGGGTCGGCAACTTTGGCCACCTTCGTGGACAAAATGTGACGACGGAAACTGGAACTCTGACCGCGTCAACTATCAACCGTAGTTTAGAGTCTATGACCCATCCGACGACGGATCAGACCGGCTTTCCACCGAGCGGTATCCGACCGCTGTCCACTGGGAGCGAGGCAGTCGTGTCATTGTAAGCCGGGTACAAAACTATGGCGAACCAGGTTATACTTTGCTTGATGCACCACCAGGTTAACCATGTGGGCGCCAAGGTACACCGGTAACCAGGATACACCTCGCGGTGCACCGTCTTGGTGTATACCTCGGTAGCACGATTATACCACCACCGTGCGAGTCGATCAGTACCGTCGCCACTTGGCGATAATTCGGTCGGCAGTTCGTCAAAAACGCCTTGTCACCGAGCGGTATCTGATCGCTATCCACTGGGTGCGAGGAAATCGTGTACACCATTTATATATCGAGTACATCACTTTGGCGAACCAGGTTATACGTTGCGTGGTGCACCACCTGCAAGTTAACATTGCGGGCGCCCCAATAGGTACACCGCGTTAAACAGAGGTACACCAGGTAATACGCTACATGGTATATACCTTGGTAGCACGACTATACCGCCCCTGCGCTTGTCGCTCGGTACCGTCGCCGGTTGGTGATAATTCGGTGGGCAGTCCGTCTGAGACGTAGTCGTATGAGTAATAGACTCTCCTGACACGTGTTGATGCTCAGACGTCAGAGTAACAGTTACCGCCGAGATAGTGGCCTAAGTCGCCTGGCCCGTGTCTGTTATACTAAGTTATAGTCCGCTTCGTCTTAGGATCATCGAAAATATGAAAATCTCATTTCAAACCAATAACTTTACAACATATTTAGTGAAGTAACAAACGAAACCAGCTGTAAAAATTTGTGAGTACACTACCTTGTATTATAATTGTGTTGTAAGTGCTTGCGAAAAGTCTCGATTCGTGTCATGGTAGTTACGGCCGTACGGGTAAGCTGTATAAGTAGCTGTATACTTTACAACCATAGACCTATAAACTAATGGACAGCGCTTAGAGAGAGAGAGGTCAGGAGTACGATATAGAGTGAGCGAGGAAAGAAACAAAGCAATACAATTTATACAGTTCCTTACGATAGTGCCTTACATGGACTCCTTCACTACTTTATACTCTTTCTCTCTCAGTTATATGATTATAGAATCGCATGGCGGAGTGGAAGGCGCCATCCATTAGTTTAAAGATCTATTTTTACAAGATATAATCATTTAAATAAAATCAATTTATATTATGTTTTGTAAATAACGCATAATAATGATAATATAACATTAGTTGGTATAATATATGCAAGCATAATATATAAATAAAAATCGGAGTATGTTAAGCATTTTCACACAAACATAAGGGTATGGTGTACGTTGTACCTATATGACTTTCAATCTAAGTAATAGATAATAGCTATACTGTTGGTGGAATTATTCAACGGCAGGTACTGAAAATTCCAAATGAAATTGTTGAAAACCACTGCACAACAAATAAAAAAGTTTATCACTGATTAGCTATAATATTGTAGAGATTATAATAATATTATATGCATATACATACAGGGCTGGTTGAAAGAGGGGAAGAGACCCAGTGGACAATTTACCGTGGTGGCAAACTTTGGGGGTGGAAAAATTATCTCAGTAAAATGATCAACAAATAAAATTTTGTTTGTAAAGAAAACATATTAATCTGAAAAATTATGCACTGCATAATTAATAACAGTGATATTAATGCCTGTATTTTGGTTTAAAATTATAATGTTATTCATGTAATCGTATGTGAATGTAACCCACTGCTATTATTTTTACCTACCAAACTTTAAAAATTTAGTTTAATGTAAAAGTCAGGTATTTTATTGTCATATTATACATGTACCTACATATGAAGTGCATTGGTTCTATTCCTATTGTATTATTGTGTACTTATGTGTTTAATTGGAAGATCATTATATTGTATTATTTATTATTATGTAAGTTTATTAAGTTCATTATAATTAGGGGCCGTATTTGAATGCCAAATACTTTATTTTTTAAGTAGTCTCGACTCCCAGACAATGCTTTTCAAGTACCTAGGTACAAAATTAGTTTCATACATCAGAGAATTGAAAACTTTTTTACTTAGCATTTTTTATAATTTTTAGGTAATTTCTTTAATTTTTAGTGCATATTTATACATTATATAGAATTAATTGGTAATTCAAAATATTAGCTTAAATGTTGTTCCGACCATTTCGTTCTATATTTATGATATCGATTGGTGATATTTTTATATCGATGAGTTCGTATTTTCGTTTGCTCAATAACATTTTTTTTTTATTTTAATGAAAATTTGGCTTCAACAACGAAGGTTATTAGCCTGATATTAAATCTTACATGGTGTTTTGTTTCTTAAGATTAGGTGTTGCATTATTGATTACCTATATACAAGTTATAAAATAAATGTGTTGTTGTCATTTTTTAAGGACATAATTGCGGTTAAAATGCTTTTTTGATAGTATTTAGGGCGTATAAATTCATGGGTCCTAATTATAATGTAAAAGGTTCTGAAGTTTGTGCAAATTACGATTGCATATTGTACCTTTCTACAAAAATACCTTTAAAATTAATATTAAAAAAAAATATTTAGTAGTTACTTTTGCTGGTAGGTATTTATTTAACCCCTCACGTTTTCACAGTTTTCACCAAATGTTTGAAAACAGTTTTATTGGATTCTTCATATTATTATCAGAAACAATGTAATATTATGAAAGTGTTTGCCAAACTATACGGCTCGCCATCATTTATTACCCGACCCTCAAAAATGTTTATATTTTAAATTTTTAAATTTTTAAATTTTTCACTTATTCGGATGTGAAAAAAAAACATTTTTATGGTTCCCGGTTAAAAAAAAGCTTGACTGCCACTGTACTATTGTCGACATTATAAAAAAATTAAAAAATGTTTTGAAAACGGAAGCCATGCATTTTTGGCTATTTTTTGCGTTCTATTATGTACAGCAGTATTATTTAATTAGTATAATATTCGAAGTGGCTCATGTAAAAGAGGTTTTTACAATGAATTAAATAATATCCGCAGTTTTGCGTGTTTATTGTATTATTAAAAAGTATTACGTTATCAAGTTTCAACGGCACTGTCGTTTTCGTCTCGTTATTTTTCACTTAGAAATGTAAGGTTTTAAATTTTGTTCTTTTAAATTATAATTAATATTTAGAAAAAGAAAATATTTAAATATTCAAGCCATATCCCTTAAAAATGTGTTAAATGTGTCCCTTTTATTGATTCCATTATTGACCATTCCACTACGTTTCAATAAGGCACTTGCAATAACTATTTAGTAGGTATATTTATAAATATACAAAATTATTTTATTGTATGATATTACTTTGGAAACATATTTCTTGTTAACACAAGACTCAAGAGTTGTCCCACACATTTGTATTTACTATTTACCCTCAGAGTCATCCAAAAATTATCTATCATTTGAGTTTAAAATACCATCGCATAGTAATCGAGTTGGCGAGTGGTATAGAACGCAAAAAACAAGCGTAACTGTTAGTAGATTGCAATCTTCCCGGTACACGGCAAAATAGGTATCCGATTTTTTTACCAGGGAACTCAAAATTTATAAAGACAGCCCTGTATGCTTATAGTTACTTACATCTGCATAATATATAGGAATAAATCGATGTACTTACGGGTATGATAAGTTTCCAAACGTCCGTCCAAAGGATCGCATATTTCTGCGCAGGGGTTTTTGGGCACCAACTGGTACTTAAACGTTCCACTTATCTGTGATACCGCCACTCTGCCGTCGTAGTTCGTATTGATCTATAAACAGAATTTATAACGTATTTTATTTGAAGGGCGTGTTGGCATTTCGATTGTTGAATTATATACTTTTTTATAGTGAACAGTTTTGTACTTGGACGACATGATTGTCCAAGTTTCGGAAGAAATGCTCAAAAACGAATCTGGTCTGTATAAAGCACGCATTAGTTTTCCTTGGATATCATCACAATTTCGCCTAGAAAACAATATTGTAAAAATACTCGATGTATAAAATTGTTCGGCACGTGAGGGTTTGGCTCCAAATTATTTAAGGTATGTATAACTGCGACGTATACTGCGTACGGGAGTTAGTAAACAGAGTCCGAAACACAATTTTTGTGTGTAGACTGAGTCTGGAAAGATTTAAGGTAAACTAATTACCAGGTTTTAAGAGGTTTGAGGTGAACTAAGTCCCCTCCTCAAAAGCACATTTTCCATATCACATGCACAGGTTAAAAATGTGCAATTGTTTTCTCAATTGTTTTTTAATAATTATTTTAATTCACAAATCACAATGTTGTCATCTCTATATCAAAAATCATAATTATAAGTACATATATAGGTATAGGTCATTATAGGTCATTCATATTATTATTTATTTTATTACCATTTTTTATTATGTACAATGTACATGGTAAAAATGTATGAGAAATGTTTTTAACAAATTCGAGTTATTGAAATATTTTTATTTTCATATTTCACCATTTCTTGTTTCAAAAAAAAATGTCTTTTTCTATTGTAATTTTTCTCTTTTTAATTACCTTTTCACTACATATTTTCATGTATGTATCTATTCTAATTTAATGCCTTTGAGTACATCAATAAAATTATATATGTTTGGATGAGAACAATAATACATTAATAGTTAAACAATCGATACCTAATCAGTAATCACTAATTGGTATTTCCAAAATGTAGATACTTCTCGTATTTATATATAGGTAATATCGTAGATATTTATAAATTATTTTTCGACAGTTAAATTATATTATTCTCAGACTCAATTTACCACTCGTTAAAGTTTTTCGGACTCAGTTTACCGGTAAATATCATTCACCCAATTATTTGGGACAATTTTGAAAACTACTGGGAACTTTTGATTTTGGCCTCTCGGATGCACCTATATTCATTTTCCCATCAAAAATGTAATTACGATTCAAAATCAAAACATTATTTTGACCCTGGACTCAAAAAAAAACATACATCATTATAAAATCAATACATTAATCGCTCAACCTAGAATCTAAAATTAGGGACTCAACAGTGTATCCAAAACAATTTGGAAGTCAGAACCCTACTGTGTATATCTCCAAATTTAATTTTATTGTTATATTAACCCCCCACTGTTTCGTTAAAATATTCAAACTTAAAAAGATTTATTTGTATTGTGAATGATTAGCACAACTGCACAAGCAGTCCCGTAGCCACAATATTTAATGTATGTATGCAGAGGTATATATTATGGTTAAGTAGGTATGCATTTTATTTCCCCCTCCCTAAAATTTGGTTTGCCCCGTCTGAAGATTTTGTCTGGCTGCGGCTCTTATGCACAAGTAACGTATTATGCATTTCGGATAACCCAGGTAGGTGTTCTAAATAAATTACTCTAACTATACGAACCAATGCATAAACCATCCATACTTCATGTCGATTGCTAGAAGAGGATCGATTTTCAAGTTGGATTCATAATCGCAAGGTAAGAGGTCTCGGGTTAAAAAAACCTTAATAAACAAAAAAAAACGATACTTACAACTGAGTTATAAGTTAAATTTTTATAGGAGTTTACCTACAAGCGCTAAATCTTCAACAGTGACGGTGGTTTTAACATCGCTTTGGTACTCAACTGGCCAATTGAGATCTGCGTACGATTCTAAAATGTCCTCTGGTCTGAGGACAACGTCCACTCGATTGATGCTTTCACACGACTAAATAAGTTAACAGTAGTTATACACTCGATTTGTACAAGCTATTATAGCAGGGGTGGCCACAACGAGGCTCGTAAATCAGTTTCGTGCGGCTCTTGAAACCGAGCTTAGAGTAAAACTAATTAATATAATTTCGTTTAAATCGTTAGATAGTGTTTTTATCGCCGTCGGTTTCGTTATCATTAGTGCCGGATCACACTATGCGTTTTGTCGGTTGCCGATAAAATGTATCCCGATCAACCGCAATCGGGAAGACCGACCATACTACGCGTTTTATCGGTTGCCGATTTAAAAAGCGTGGGAAATATTTTAATTTAAAATAATATATTATTACAAATATTAGACTAGTTTATGTTTGATTTCATCGAAATTAAGCTCGTACAAATTACTATTTTATTATACTTTACTAGGTACTGCTAAAGATTAATAAGAATTATTAATATACAATATAATATGGATTTGATTTCGACGAAATGGTTATATGTGTATGACAAACTGTTATGTCATAATAAAATGTTAGAAAATAATTTGTTCGTGGGTATTAAGTATGATGTAGTTCACCATTTGCTGTAAAAGTGTTCGGATGTGTTGTTCGCTCTATCAGTTATTTTTCAAGATTTTTCCTTTAAAAATGAGTTCTCTCGCGGAAATTCTTTGTTTGGCCGAAGCTGCAGGTGAACTTGATGAACCAATGCCATCTAAACGTAGAAGATACTGGGTCCATCCACTTAACAGTAGTCGAGAGAGTGATATGCGATTTACAACCTTTTTCAATGAAATTAAAAAATACCCAGAAAAATTTTTTGATTATTATCGTATGTCAATTTTATCATTTGAAGAGCTATTAGAAAAAGTGAGGCCAAAAATTACTAAAAAGATTACCCATTTACGTAACCCAATAACTGCTGAAGAAAGATTGACAGTCACATTAAGGTATTACTATCATTATGCATGCTTATCAACAATGTTCAAAACAAATTTTAAAATACATATCGAGTGTTTTAGTTTATTTTGAATACTGTTCAATGTTCATAGTTTAGAAGGATGTATTTTTATTTTTTTAAATTAACAATGATCATTAGTCTAATCTCATATTTATTAAATATCGAAACGATACGTACCTATTTGAATATTTCATCTTTAACTATCTAAAAGGTATTGAATAAACCACTAAAAGTATAAATAATAAATATTAATTTTCAAATTTTTACACTCGACGAGTTTTACAAGGGATTAGGTAATAAAAATACGATAATATAATTATTATTATAGATAAAAAGAATTTATTTATTATTTTTTACTAATGAAATATATTTAAATATTTTTCTTGAATACAATTTTAAATAGGAATTAGGTATACATTATAAAGTTATAGAATACAAAGTGAAAATTAATATTATATTTATGAATTATCAGATGGTGAAAGTTGCGATATTGGTTTATATTGTTGGGTTTGAATAGCATGTTCTGTGTTGGAGTATTGTGAATTAAGGGGATTTATAGGAACTTCAATGGGGGGTACCGATATTTGTGATTGAGATGCGTATGGATATGAGTATGGATGTGTGGATACAGAAGAATTATAAGGATATTGCATATTAGAAGTCGTGTTTTGAGCCAGAGGGTAATATGTGGGGTATGAACCATAAATTGGATGACCGGGTGTAGTTTGTGGTTGAGTTATATTTTTTAAATATTTGAGAGCATGAATTTGAAAATCTAATTTTTGATCATTATTCAATTTTTTTAAATATGGAACAAATGACATAACTAAATGTCTATCTGGATCCGATTCTTTTTCATTATTTTTATTTAAATGTTCAATCAACGTTTTTTGAAATGGTGTTACATTTGCAGATTTTTTTTTTTATGAATTTGATGTATTGCTGAGGAAGATGAAACATTAAGCTCTACCATAGACACTTCAGAAATATCATTATCTATATCGACAATGTCATCATGCTCTGTTCCACCATCTTCAGCTTCTTCACAATTACCAGTTGTTCTATAAATTAAAAATATAAAAATTTGGTTAGATGCATAAAAATGTATAAAAAATGTTTTGTTAATTAAAGAAAAATACAGGAAAACGGGAAATCAGTTTCGAATAAATCGATTTTATTATTTTGTTGAAACTCAAAAACAAAAAAAGGTGGTCAAGTGGGTACCTCTCTAGCTACTGTACAGTACCTACTATAGTAGTTGTAGAGAATGTCGTTGTAATGGATTTGTTATAAATAATCAAATATTAAAGTTTTAAAAAAAAATTAATAAAAATCGAAAATATCTCATAGCTATAAACTGCGTAACTTTCCGGTAACCTTTTTATATTTGATAAAGTAAGTAAAACTTGTTAGCTTAGATCATATACATATATATATTGTATATATGATCTAAGCTTGTTAGGAACCTTCTATCAAAATGTCTAATATTAGCTATGAAAGAAAGGACTTTTATGAATTCCTAACTGAAAAATAGTTTAAACATTTTTAGAATTTTGCCAAAATTTGAACATTGTACCTATATTAAAAAATAATTGATATATCTTAAATAATTTTGAACATCCATTAATGAAATTTATAAGAAATATAACATTAAACTTTGACAGTTAAAATTTTCTATACTCATTAGTTTTCGGTCAAAAAGCATGAACAATAATATAAGGTTTCTCAAAAGTTTTTTGGTATCAAAAAATATTGAAAATACATTAAAAAATTTTTTTTATATAGACATACTTACTTTCTTTTTTTACTTGTGTTATTTAAAAAAGATAAACACTCAGCGTATGCATATGGTTTTTTTTTGTTGCCTCTGATCCACTTCTGATGTTTTTTTCATCGGATATGTGTTTATTGTATGCATCACGAATATGTCTCCATTTCTTATTCCTCAATTCATTAACTAAATATTTATAGGTAATATCAATAATTTATATTAATTACCCACTTTGAAATTTTCTAATAGTAATAAGTAGTGTGGAGTATACTATGAGTATAAAATACCCTTTTTACGGTTTTTATTGTTATGAACAAAAAAAAAATAAAATACATAGGTAGTCGACAATTTTTATAAACAGGATTTAACAGGGCTTGTCAAAAAAAGTTGATCCTAGTTAAAATTATGACAAATAATATAGGAAAATATACTTTAAAAATAAACTACTTAACCTATCTATTACAGGAAATTCCCAAAAATAATGTTTTTAAAAATTTATTAAGTTTCAAATTAGTTTAGGTGCTCCAAAAAAATATTTATTCTTTAAACAGTTGTAAAAAATAAACTTCTTGACTTAAATAAAAGTTATTACTATCAAAATTTGTCCAAAAATTAGATTTAGGTACAAATTGGTTATTTTTCAAAAAAAAAGTAATTAAATACCTACATTTTTTTTTTTCGGTAATGATAATATATAATAATATTATGTATTATTATATGTATGTTTGAACAGATATTTATCAACGGGGATTCATTTTTCTGCACTTCATTTTGATTTTCGTTTTGGCAAGAGTACTATTAACCAAATTGTCCGTGAAACTTGTCAAATTTTATGGTCAGTGTTACAACCCACGGAAATGCCGGAACCAAACCGAGAAAAATGGATTGAAATTTCTGAACTTTTTTATAAAAAAACCAATTTTCCAAATTGTCTCGGATCCATTGATGGAAAACACATAAGATGCAGAAACCCAAACAATGCTGGGTCTCTTTTTTATAATTATAAAAAGTATTTTTCCATCGTACTTATGGCAGTGGTAGATGCGAATTTAAATTTCATTTTTATCGATGTCGGAGCGTACGGGCGAGAAGCTGATTCTAACGTTTTTCGACAAAGTGTATTTGGGAAAAAGTTGTATACAAACCAACTACAAATTCCTGATCCAGTATCGTTGCCACTAACGGAAAATAATTTACAACCATTTGTATTTGTTGCCGATGAGGCATTTGGACTACACACAAACTTATTGCGACCATATCCAGGACGTGGGCTGAATAATACTCGTAGAATATTTAATTATAGGCTATCGAGAGCAAGACGTACTGTTGAGTGTGCTTTTGGTGTATTAGCTAATAAGTGGAATGTATTACATACAACTATTCTAGTCGAACCCGATTTTTGTGATCACATCATAAAAGCATGTTGTGTTTTGCATAACTTTGTTAGAAAAAGAGACGGAAGTAATTATGATGAAGATATTGCAGATACAGCTTATATAAATAACCTCGACGATTTTCAAGGACATGGCAGACATATAAATCGAAATGGAATGGAAATTAGAGACAATTTTGCGAATTATTTTATTAATCAAGGGGCTGTTCCATTTCAATATAGAACAACACTTTAGTTACCACCAATATGGCAATATGTAACATTATATATGTTCAAATTAAAATGTTATATTTATTATTATTCTTTTCTAAATATTCTATTTTAAATTAGCCATATTGTATCGTTATAAATGTATAATCAATATAATATTATTATTATTATATGATAAAACAATTGTAACAAAGTAAAATATACGAAAATTAGGTACCTACCTATTTATTTTGTATGATGTACTAATGTACTATGTAGGTATGCTAAATATACTTAGTTATAAAAAAAATATTACCTACATACCTATATAATTTTACATTAATACATAATTAATAGGTCTTACCTTTTTCTTCTTTTTCAGTTGATGAAAAATTATTCCAATTTGTAGAATAAACTACCTCAGCTACCTTCATCCAACATGATTTTTTTAAGTCCTTATCGCTGTATTCTTTAGAACTCATGTCCCATAAACAAGGATAGTTCTGGACTTCCGAAATTAATTTCTCCGTTGAATACATGTTAATTTAGGTATGTCAATACAATTAAAAACTATCAATGTTTTATAAATTATAAAAATTATAATTTAAATTTAAAACCGCAACCGATAATCCGCATGTGTGGTCGGCTCAATATTAAATAAAGTGTTTTGAGGTATTTTCCGAACCGCATCGGTAAAGTCAACCGCAACGTGTTGCGGCCGGTTCCCGACGATTTCAAATCGGTTCGCCGAATCGGTCAGTCTGGTCCTGATAATGCGGTTTAATGTTAATTATGGATGTCGCGGTCGTTTACCGATCGGTTGCGTTTTATCGGCAACCGACAAAACGCATAGTGTGATCTGGCACTAAAATTATCTAAACTAAATTAGGTTATATGTATATCTAATATCTAAACTGTTATATTAAGAGGACGTCGCACCCGCATGTGTTGTTTCCGTCTTACACACGTACGACACAGCAAATTTTCGTTCGCTAGTTTCAATAGAGTATTGTTAGTTTTTAATGTTTTTATATTAGAGTGAATTGACCTATTATCAAACTTTTAGGTAACAACATTTTATGTGTTCTCTCTTTGGTTTTTTACGATATTTTAATTTTTACGTGAATTATGAGCATTTTAAAATATTAGTACTTTACATACCCATATCTCACTTAAAAATTGAAATATCGTAAAAGACCAACGAGAGATAATGACCACAGATAATGTTATTACTTCAAAGTTTGATAATAGTCACTCTAATATAAAAACTGACGGCACCCTATTGAAACTAGCGAACGGAAATTTTGTATGTTATACGTGTGTAAGACGGAGACAACACATGCGAGTGCGACGTCCTCTTAAGAATACATATCAATATATCATTAAATATTATAGACTTATTCATAAACATTATTAAAATACGTATACGTATTATGTACTAATAATAAACTGCGACCGGGCGTGTGCGTCGTGATATTTTACGCATTGAGTATCGACGTTCGGATAGTTACATGAATTGAAACGAAATAACGTTCGGATAACAGAGGGTTCGAATAACGGAGGTTCGGATAATCGAGGTTCTACTGTATTCATGTTTAAAAATGCTCACAATGCACTTAAAAATTATAATATCAAGGTTCAAACGCCCCGTAGGAAGTCTTCTTTCAAAAAAAAAAAAAATAGTTATCAGAATCCGACAATAATTGAACAAGGCCTGAGAATTATATTCCTCTGAAGGCATTTTGTTCGATTTAATACACCGTATCCACCCCACCCCCCCTCTAAATAGATATCGGACAGTCGGACAGAAGATTAGCCCACTAATTATTATAGTTAAGGTGGCAACTAAATTATAAAATATAATTTTCAAATTTTATAGAACTGTGGATAATTTAAAAACCGGCACCGGGCCCCTTAAAATAATGAGTTGTTCGTGTTAAATAATTTGTTTAAAATGATCAATATAAATTATTGTTGTTCTGTGTATACTGTATAGACGTATAGTCGTGTATTAAAAAAATATATAGAACTGTATAGGATTTAATTTTTGTTTTTGGGGGGGGGGGGGGAATAGTCCCAGAGTGAATTGTCTTCTTGTAATTTTAAAGGTAAGATTATTATGTAACTTACATAATGTAAGGTATCTAATAGGCTTTTTGTTATATTTTAATTTTAAAGCGAATTATGAGAATTTTAAGATGTACAAACAATTGAAAATGTTAAAATAGCGATATGTACTCGTAGCGGTATGTACGAATGTAGTAATGTACGATGTACTTGTAACTTATAAGTTATAACTATTAAGTAACGAAATATTGATTACACACTAACACTTACAATAGGTACCTGCAAGTTAAATATATTTATAAATCTATACTACGGCACCGTGTAATGCAGTGGAAACCCGGCTTAAGATAATATTCGATACTTGAGTTATTCAAAATTCAAAACATATTATTACTTGTGTGAATTCGAAGTTTGGAAAACGTGTATCTGTGGCCCAAGTTCATATTTTTTACTTTAAACATTTAAGTTCGCAGTCTCGGTGGTCTACGATAATATACTAAACTACGCAGGCTTAAGTACATTGTAGCGAAAAAAACCAAATTGAATTTTGAACAATAAATATTTAAGTTGAAAACAAATAAATAAAACTTTTTTGGTTACACCACACCATAGAACAATATACTTATATACGTAACCATACGTTACCATACAGACGTTTTGGTGTGGTTTTTTAGTTTCAACGTTGGTGCGACTGATCTCACGAAAATCGAATAATTGCTGTTATCACGTTTCGGGACTTCGGGAAATCTGAAAGAGGACTGATGAGTGATTAGAGAAAGGGGGCTAAATTTAGACAAATTAGTAATTAGTTTAACAGAAAGTGAATGAGTAACGAGGGGTGAGTGTTATGGGCGTTCTAGACTTCTAGGTATATTTTTAACTTGGGCCATCTGCACCGATTGTTTCCCGTCAGCGAGACTCTACTCTCCAATAATGTTGTTAAAAGTGCTTTTTTAATGATTCCATTAAAATGTTTTCGATAAAATGCAGCAGTTTATTGATTGGCCTCTGTGTCGTACAGTTTTGTTCGTCGGAGATAGGTAAATGATTGTCTTTAATGTGTTCAACAGTAGTTTGTATGCATGAAGTAACGGTTTGTATTTTTTTGCAGCGTCGTTTTATGGATCTAGTTATGTCAATGTACCTTATCAAGATGCCAAAAGCACAACAGAAATCAGTTTTGCTTTTCGTACAAAACATTTGGATGCTTTCCTGTTTTTGGCAGCTGGCAAAACCGACTACTGTTTTGTCCTGCTGGAAGCTGGTAAGCTAAAGGTAAAGATTAACCTCGGAGCTGGTGAATCAGAGATATCATCACCGAGAGGTCTTCGGCTCGATGATCTAAACTGGCATTTGGTGAACATATCACGAAAGGAAGGAGATTTGAATTTGGCAGTTGATAAAATACACATAGTCAGGTAAATAGTCCTCCAGATTTTATTGTTCATCTTACAATCAGGTTGTACAAATTTTTCTATTCTTTAGAGAAAAATTGCCTATTGGATTCTATGAACTGAACATGTATGGGGGTTTGTATATTGGCGGTCAAGGAGATTTTTCCGAATTATTCCTAGGCCACACAAATGGCTTACGTGGTTGTCTACGAGACGTTCGCTATAATGCAGTATTAGATGTTTTGAGTAGAGCACGATGGCGAACTGGTAGAGCTGATGCTCATTCAATATCTTGGGGTTGTGTAAATGAATTTGATGCTCCAAGAGAATCAAGTATATCGTTCCTAGAAGATGGAGCTTATATGGCTATACCCAGTATGTTAACATCTAGAACTAATGTTAAGTAAGTATATATGAGTACTATAATAAATATTATAGGTACTTATGAAAATTTTTTTTTGTTTATAAGGTGGCAGTTTTCCATAAAAACAATATCTGAAATTGGGTTAATACTTTATAATTCTAAAAAAAGCTCAACATTAAGTAGACATAGTGGGAATGTGGATTTCGTCGGTGTAGAACTTGTTGGTGGTAAAATACGTGTTGCTCAAAACTGGGGTTCTGGTGTCACTGAACTATATTCTGATGTTACTATCAACGATGGAGTCTGGCATTCTATAAATGTAGCTATGGAAGCTGGTGGACTTGATGTTACAATTGATGCACCCAAACATAGGTATCGTTTGGCATTAAATAACTCAGCTCTACCTTCAAAACATTTAGATCTTTCAACTATAGTAAGTGAAAGTATAAATGATATGACTCTAATTATACATGATATATTTTCTATATTACATATTTTAGTTGTATGTTGGTGGTCTGGAAGTAAATATGAGAAGTGGAGCATTAGCTTCTGGTATGCTTTCAGCGGGCAATAGTTTTAAAGGATGTATTCGAGGAATTTCAAACGATGGACGTGCACTTGGCTTACCAGATGCATTAGATACGTCCAAACTCATATCTCGTTGTGTTTGGTCATATGCGTGTACAGAGAAACCTTGTGTTCATTCACCTGACATTGGGTGTTCACAAGTTGGAATAAATTCCTTTAAATGCCTTGGATGTGAGAATCACAATGACCCACAATGCGTTCGTCCTGAATTTGTTCAAACACATAATGTATACCCTAAATATTCTAAATTTTATAGTCAAATTACTAATATTAATTAATATTTTACAGGCAATGTTAAAAGTTCCATTACCAATTTCTATTGAAGTATTGTCTGTAAACAATTTGATCGTAGTTGAAGGTTCTACAGCAACTCTAACTACATTAGTTATTAGTTTGATACTGGATTATAATCATTATGGGGTACGAGAAGCAGGTGTACAGTTTCATATTGTTCAACCTTTTGCTAAACATGGAAAGTTGAATATTGAGTCTTCTAAATCATCTACTGGGATTTCAATCACTACATTTAATATGCTTAATATTTTAAAAAATGAGGTAAGGGTAGTATTGGCAATGTATTATTAATTTAATTTAAAAATGTACTTAAAAGTTATCTTGGTTACCAGAATATTAGATAGACTTATTTGTCTATGTTATCTAAAATATAGTAATTTTTATTATTATAATACAATTATTTTACATATTACAACAATTGTTATAGGTTTTTTATGTTCATGATGGATCTGAAAGTACTCAAGATTTTATAACACTTGATCTAGAGTTTACGTCTAATGAAGGTTTATTATTACCAGATTATTTACAAGAACGACAAAGATTTGTATTACCTGTTAATATAACTCCTGAAAATGATACACCAACTGTTCGTATACCATCTGATTACAATTTAATTCTGGCACAGGTAAAATATTAATTTTTTACTGACAAACATGGTTAATGCTTACTTATGTTGTTTGTCTAATTCTGTTGAGTTTTTTTTTTAGTTTATACTTAGTGTCTTTGTGAGTTGCATGCAGTAGCTACTGATTTTTTCACTTTGCATTTTTTTGTTGTTGAATTTGTAAGTAAATTTAATGTATTGTTAAGGTTTTGTTTGTTAAGTTTTTTGATTATTTCTAGGGTACATGGAAAATGCTGGATAAAGATAAAATAGTAGTGATTGACCGAGATTCTAGCCCAGAAAGACTCATTGTATCTGTAATGAATATTAGTGGTGGCTATTTAGATACAACTGATAATCCAAATGTACCACTTGAAACATTTACAGTTGCTCAGATGAATAATGGATTTATTGGTTATAGACACACTTCAAATGAAACTGGCCATTTTACCTTTACTGTAAAAGTAAGTATTTAGATTAATTATAGTCGAAAACAAGTAAGTTAATCAAATAACTTAATTTGTCCATTAATTGTGTATTCTTTTTAAATTTATTCTTAGGTATCTGATGGCGAAAAAGAAAGTGCAATTACATTGATACCTGTTAATGTTTACAGTTTATCATTAACTCATGTTCAAAATACAGGAGCCATTTTAGCTTATAAATCGTCGGTTGTAATTAGTCCTTCTAATTTAACATTTGCCACTAATGCTGATGATCCATCACTCGAGTTGACATTCAAAGTAAGAATTTATAAATTTAAAAATGTAGTAACTATTTGTAAACACTTATATTATGTAGGGCATGGATGTTGTAATAATAAAAACCTATTAAAAATGATTGCCTTAAAAATATATAATTTCATCATAAATGTTTTTAATTCATTGTTATTAATTTATTTTAATCATTATTTTTGTTCACTAAATACTTCAAATAAATATTTAATAAAAAATCATTTCACAATTATTTTCATAATTTATTTTTCTTAAATAATATTTAACTACGACAAAATAAAATATTTTACATTTTATTTTAACAATCTTAACTACTATTTTAAACATATTGAAATGGACTAAAAGTGTGCTTGTTTTAAACGTTCACATTTACGCGTTCTTCAATTTGGAGCAAATCAAAACAAACTAATGTATAATATAAAAAAACAAGCAAATTAAGCAAAATATAAAAAAAAATTGTTTTATAAATCAATAAATTCAACGAAATTTTGCACTCAATTTTTAGATTTCAATTCATAATTATGTGAAACACATTTATACCTTTCTTGGATTTAAATTGAAACAGTAAAAAAAAAAATTGCTAATCCAACAACACCAGTGCCCTATTTATATGATATAATTTATTTATATTTACTAGGTTGTAAAACATCCCAAGTTTGGGGCACTCAAACTAATTGACGGAGAGCAGGCACAAGATAAAATTACTGTATTTAATAATCATCAATTAGAAAAAAAACTTGTCAGTTATGTGCATAATAGTGAAGGTTCTCCAACTAAAGATTTCTTTAAAGTAAATTAATATAATAAGTACTAGTACTTAATACTTATAAATGTTAATAAATTTAATTTTTGTTTATTTTTAGTTTGAAATATGGGCTGGCCAAGTAAAACTAGGTGATACATATAAATTTGAATTTAATTTTGTTGAAGTGCATTTGACTGTGGATGTTTTTGGTCCTTTAAAATGGCATGCGTCTAGTGAAACTGCAGTAAAAAGTGATTCTATTAAAGTACAAACGCATCCAATACTTTTACATCCAAGCTCCATAATTTTTGAATTAACTAAAACTTCACACACCGCTTCATTATATTTAAGGTTTGTCTATATTTATTATTAAAAATGTTATTCTATTATGAAGTATTTTTAGGAATAAACCCTTGGTGGATGGTGAAACATGGACTCAAAATGATGTAGACTCTGGACTTTTGACATTAAAACTACACCATGACACATATTCTCCTGCAACAGATTTGTTTGATGTGAAAATAAGTGCTCCTCGTTGTCAGCCAATAGTGTCCAAGTTGTTGAACTTTGAATATTCGCCAAGTCCGTTATTGATTCAAGCCGTTTCTGCTTTTATCCATCCTTTAGAAGTAATTATTTAGTTTAATTATTTGTATACAGTTAATGTTTATTGGATTCAAATGTTTAAGCATAAAAAACAGACCATAAATATTCTAAATTTACGATCATAATCTAAAATTAAAATGCCATAAATGTCCTGTATTTAGAGGTTTTCCTATCAAACAATTATGAAATTTCCATTTCCAATAAAATGTCTGCTATTTGGAGGTGTCTGTTTAGTGAGGTTTCACTGTACAATAATTTAAGCCACGCCCATGTAAATAATGTTAAACACAATAGATACTATCATGAGAGTGTCATTGTTTGAACATAATATAGTAGAATTTAGTAACTATCAAACTATTAAAAAATGTATGAGTGTACGATAGTGTGAAATTTGTATGATGAATGACATATTGTGGACTTGGCTTTATGCATAGGACATAGAAATGACGAATATTTGTAAAAACAAAAATGTATTTTTTTTAAAATCCATATCTTGAAGATTGATAATGTATGCACTATGTATCTACTATTTTTATTATTGTATTGCAACACTTTAAATTTATTTCAGGTTATAGAAGGTAGTTCATCTCCATTGACTGATAAACACATTTCAATTAAATGTGTTGGTGTAAATCAATTACGCTATGAAATTTTATCTGGTCCAGAGCATGGTTATTTACATTTACTAATTAATAACAGTACAGTTAAAAATGTAACAGTGTTCACTGAAGATGACTTGTATGATAGTACATTATCTTATTCGCACGACGGATCTGAAAATAATCGCGATTATTTTAAATTTTTAGCTACTTCGAAAAATGCCAATTTTCAAGTTGGTTTTTTTTAATTAACATACCTTAAGATCATGTTAATAATATAAATATTTATATGTTTAGTATGTTAGCCAAGTCAATATATCTGTGCAACTAATCAATGATAATCCACCAAGTTGCATGACTGAGGAAAATCTACGTGTAGTCACAGGTAGTGATCGAACTATAACTAATCATAATTTACAATGTCAAGACAAAGATGTTGATACACCAGTAGCCTCACTGATTTTCACCATAAACTCAATTTCAAATGGAATGATCTTAAATACTATCAATGATCCTTTTACAACAGTTATGAAATTCACTCAAGTATGTATTCTTTGCCTAATCAACAATATTTACTTTTTAATTATGGTGTACTAAACATTTTAAATACTTGCTATTTTCAGGAAGAAGTAAACAACGGAATATTGGTTTATCGTGATGAGTTTTCAGCTGATACTAAACAAAATCGAAATAGTGTTGTAGAACTTGGTGTATTTGATGGAAAACATTCTATTGATCTTAAACTTCAAGTTGAATCCTCTCCACCATTTATAAAAGTATTAAATAATTCTCAGTTAATGTTAAGACAAGGAGGAGCTGCTACTATCACAACTAATCACATTTATGCTGATACAAATTTAAACATACATTCTGATAAAATTAAGTAAGTATATAGAAAACATTTTCTGTTTGTTATTGCATTTACTTTATATTGTTTTATTTTAGTTATCAAATAATAAATGGTCCTGACCAAGGAGAAATTGAGCTTGGTACAAACCTCGAGCCTTTGAAAACTACTATATTTAGTCAAGCAGAACTTGAAGCTGGTCATGTACGTTACCGGCATAATGGTGATGTGGAAAGTGTTAGAGATAGAGTAACCATCCGTGTATCTGCTGGTAGTACTGTATCTAGAGAATTAGAATTTGATATAAGGCTTTTACCGCAACACTATTGGGAACCACTCGAAGTCACTAAGAACTCTCCAATAATAGTTGATGAGTCTACTACCATTGCAGTTACCAGACAATACCTTGAAGTATACAAAATATATAATTTTATTAATAAAACTATCATTTTTTCTATGTTTTAGATTTTTAATTATAACTTATTGTAGGTAAAACAAGATATGGTACCACCTTCAGATATTATGTACTTAGTAAAAGAACCTCCGCGTTATGGTTATTTAGAAAAAGAATCGAACGAAGAAGATCCAGGAAGTCCAGAAATCAACCATTTAACCACTTTCAATCAAAGTCTTATAAATAGTGGACATCTTTACTATGTTCAATCAACCATGAATCAGAGTACTGATCGATTAGTCGTTGATATTACGAATGGAGTTGTTTCATTGTATGGTCTTGTTGTGAGTAATGTTATTCTTAATGGTAACTTCATAATAAAAATAAAAATAATTTTAAACAGATAAGTTTTGTGATTGTACCAAAAAATGTATATTTAACAAGCTCCCAGCTTAATGTTATTGAGGGAGGAAATGTGACTTTGAGTGCCGATACATTTCCAGTTATGAGTTCATATTACACAGACAGAGTATCTCGATATTCATTGGTTAGTGCTCCAAACCATGGGCGTATTGTGCGAACTACTGCTGATACTTTTGATCCAACTATAGATTATTGGAGTCCCAAACAACTAGCAAGATCTCAAATAATGGTTGGTTAGAATTATACTCCTTCAAAGTCTGTATAATTTACTATTATTTGCTTCATATTTTATATTTCAGTATGTTCACGATGGGTCCGAGAGTACTGACGATAGTTTTTCAGTTAAAGTAGGAGTGTCTGATGAAAAAGAAAGTGCTCCTGTTGATATTGAAGTTAAAATAAATCCAGTGAATAATCAAAGACCATTGATTATAAGGAATACTGGTATTAAAGTTTGGAAAGGTGGAATTGGGCTTATAACTTCTGATAATTTAAGTAAGTCAACAACAATATCAATTTAAAATTTTTTTTTTACAAACATAAAAAATGCATTGTTTTAGCTGTTGAAGACAAAGACACGGATGTTTCCAACTTGACTTTTGTTGTGACATCATCTAGATGTGGTCATGTAATTTTAGAATTGCAACGTACTGAGAGATTTACTCAAGCACAAATTGATCAGGGTATTGTTTTTTTCCAACACTCTGGAGAATTTTGTGATGGTGAATTGGAACTGTCAGCACATGATGGTCTACATTCTACAGGAGTTACACAATTTAAAATAACAACAGAACAAGCATCAGTGAGACTTTTAGTCAATAATCCACTAAGAGTATTTCCAATGCTTGGGCGTCAATTTACTGTTGATCATTTAATGGCTCAATGTGATGATCCAAATTATCAGGTTACTTACGTTGTAAGAAATGCACCAAGATATGGCATTGTGTCTAAAAGTGCTTCATATGAAGATTCAAATCAAATGGCTATTACAAATTTTACACAAAAAAACATAAATGAATCAGCTGTGTGGTATCATCATGTATCGAAATATTTTTCCAGTAATACTACTAATGATGTTTTTACATTTGATGCCATATGTGAATATGCAATTCCAATTACTAATCAAGTAAGTTAAACCAAACAAAAAACAAACCGCCCACATTTTTTGAATAATTAAATTCATGCAATATTATATTTTTTTTTTAGACTTTCAATCTAGAAATTACTGTATCATCTGGTGGTCTTGAAGAACTTTTAATTGGTGATAAAACTAAAGAACTTGTTGTTAAAGAAGGGGAATCAACAATTATTGACTTAAATACTACTGCCATTTTAACATTTTTAGTAAATAGTATTGGCATTAGATCGCCAATTATCAAAATTGAACTTACAAATGAACCTAAGCATGGCCATGTTTGCCTTGATGACGATTGCGATCGACGAACATTTTCCCAAGGTCATATGAGGCGTAATCTAGTTAGATATGTACATGATCATTCAGATACATTGTCTGATAGTTTAGAATTTTCTGTTTACTTGGACATTGATCCTACCGCTGTTCCTTTATGTAATGTGACCATTCCAGTAAGCATCACACCTGTAAACGACCAACCATTCTTTTTAACTCAATCATATCCAAATTTGAGACTTGTTCAAGGACAATCTGTAACATTGACTAGATCAGAACTGTTAACTGAAGATCCAGATACTCCACCTGAACAAATTGTTTATGACATTGTAACTGGACCCGCCTATGGTACTATCTGTTTGGCTGGTATTAAAAATTCTGTTAGATTTACTCAAGCTGATATCGATGCCGGCGAAGTAGTGTACAAACACGATGGTCAATTAAAACCTACCACATTTTATTTCCGTGTGTGGGACGGTCAGTTTAATCCAGTCTATAAGGTCTTCCAAATTTATGTCATTCCTGTTACTCTGAATGTAACTGTATCGTTACCTTTGCCATTACTTCAAGGAACATATGAAACAGTAGTGAATGAAAAGTTATTCCAAGTTGAGACAAATGGAGACAAAGATTCAGTTGCTTACAATATCTCTATGAATCCTAGGCATGGTTTAGTCTATGTAAATGGCACAAAATCAAAATTATTTTCTCACAAAGATTTAAAAGATGGTAGAGTAATTTATAGACAGACTGACTTGACTTCTGCAGCAGATGCATTAAGATTATCTGCTCAAATGCATTGCGAACAATCTCCTGTAATTAGAGATATGTGGTTAAATGTCAGCGTCGAACCTTTGGTGAAAACCGGGGCGTTTTATCCTTTAACAGGATTGAAATCACAACTTGGTGTTCAAGTTTTAAATGCTGAAATGTTAGCAAAAACCACAAGTTCTGATCCAAAGTACAAAATTTTAAGAAAACCTAAGTTTGGAAAGTTGAAAAAAATTGTTAGGAGGTCTGGAGACAAACAAGTAATTCGAGAAGTTGATGTTACTAAATTTTCACATGGAGAAATAGCTAGCGGTATAGTGTATTTTGTGGCAAAGAAAGTTCTAGAACCAGTAGAAGATAGTTTTCCATTTTTATTAACAGCAAATGGTGTGCAACCAGCAATTGGTGAATTGCGATTTCATGTATCTGTTGCTGAACCTCCTTCCACTACAACACCTCATATACCTACAACCACGTTTAAGTACTCTTCAACTTCTGTTACTAAAAAATCAGATATTGTAGAAATAGCGAGACCTAATATGAGTGATGACTATTTGTTATGTGTTGGGTTCATTATGGCTGTGGTTGTAGCATCCCTTGTCATTGTAGTTCTTATTCGGTGTCGATCTAAAAAACGTGCAGAAGAGTTAGATAAAATGAATCCCATGCCATTACCTTGCCCGCCTGATGATTTGATGACCACATCACCTAGGATAGACAAGAATGAAAATCACGGATGTAAAGTAATAGCTTTGGGTCCACCAGAACATACTGAACCAGAGACTGATTTTAATATGAGGTATCCATATGGTGCGGCTGATGAAGAATACAGTAGCAGTGCTGATGGTACAGAACAAAATAATCCAATGCTTAGAAGAAATCAATATTGGGTTTGACGTAAGTAATCAATAGTGTCTAACTATTATTTATTAAGTTAAATAAATTTAAATATTATATAAATAAACATGTTTAAACTATTATTATTATTAACTTGTACAATTATTAATTTAAATTAATTGTATGATAATTTATTTATTTTATTTTCCATCTTGATTAGAGTATTGAAAAAACTAGTCTGTAACATTTATAATGATAACCCCACAATACCCAAAATTGTATTACAATCTTAACATAACATTTTTACTTACAGCTAACTATTTTAACTTTAAGTGACAACATTTTATGGGCATGTAACACATTAAATTAAGCTTACATTAGGTAATAAATTATGTATTTGAATACAATTGTAGGTGCGGATAAGGTGTTGAATGAACTAAAATAACATGAAATGTTTTGGGATTAATACATGTAATCTGTAGCCCAACTTTTATATTATTTAGTTAATATTGATAAAACTTGTACTACTGAAACATTTTTTGAGAATAATACATGCAACAAATAATTGACTTGACAATTATTTTAAATATCTTTGTAACATTGTCAAGATCACATAATTGACTGATTGTTTTAATAAAATAATTAGTAATTAGTTATTTGGTTAGACTTGAAAATCATAAACGTTTTAGTATTAATTTATTTATTGTACGCAAAGAATGGTAACAAGTGATAAAATCTTTTTGTTGTCATTTTTTTTTTCCATCTATGTAATACCTACTATTTAGTTTTTACATTTGTGTTTCTTAAACTATTCATATCGAGTCCCTTGAATTTGTATTTAATGTAATTTGCAAATGAGGGACATTTTTATTAGGAGAATTTATCATACCTCTATGTTGTTTGTTTGTTTGTTCCATTTCACTGTACAACATTCTACTACGGGCCAAGAAATTGTGTAACAAAAAATATTTAGGTTATCTATAGTCTATACTATAGTTGTAAACTTGAAGGCGTGTATCAATTATCTACTATAAAACAATATTATAAACGTTTAAAAACATTTATTAAGTCTTGAGCGCATGTCCCAAAATGTAATTATATTATATGTCTCAAAGCTCAATTGATTATGACTTAGTTTTCTTATTGTACATACTATTTTTAGACTAATAAAATTAAACGTAAACATTTCAAATTTTAAGTGGTTTTTAATTGTCATTGATTTGTGAAGTTTGCCTACACTCTGATGTGAAAAGTACCCAAAAAATCCGGTGCTCTTAGTATAACGTGTTCGAATTCCATGTACGACAGTTTTCCGTCGCCGTCTACGTCTGCTTCTTCAATTACTTTTTCGCACACCTGAACGATCTCCTCAGCCGACAATTGGCTGCGCGTCAACAGCTTCAGCACTTGTTCAAGGTCAGCCGGTCCGATGTGATGGTCGTCGTCAAAATCTACAGCCACCAACGGACACCGTTAAAATTAATATTTTGTGAACGAAAATCTGAGAGTAGCCCCTGTCAGCTATACCTATTACGATTATATTAGTTTCCAACTAACCGTAAATCTTAAAGGCGTAGTACACTTTGATTTGCCTTGGAGCCTGTTCGCTGAAAACCGACAGCAAGTCTAAAAAATCTTCAAAACTCAATGACCCATTGCCTTCTTTTGAGAATACTTGGCATATGCGTTCTTTGAATGGGTTTTCCTGCAACAAAAATCAATTTTTTGTAGCACAAATAGTACATGAATCGTATTATAGTCGTATACCTTATAGCGAGGTAGGGACACTATAATATATATAGTTACATTTTATACATATTTTACAGACAAACAAAGTATATAATTGTACGTGTTTCCTTATATATGAGTTATACAATGTATTAAACAATTTGGAAATGCTTTAATTACCTATACTGTTTGCATATAATTTGTATATCTTGCTAGGTATCAGCATTGAGTATAATCAATGATATTATAGCTTTGCACCAAATACTCGGATAGGTTCTATATACTCTATAAGCTAATCTAAATGGTAGGTAGGTAACGCATTGGTGCAGTCGCCGCCTATACAGTAATGCCTTAGTGGCTTTATAGGAACAATTTTTAAAAACTGAAAGAATTAAGAAATACATTTTAAATATTCAATAATGGTTGTATAATAAATTAATAGGGACAATGTGAAAATAAAGTTAAACAGCTCGTATTTTTCCACCACAAAACTAGTGAAAAATAAATACGAGTATTGGTACACCGTACACGTATTTAACTAAGAAAAAAAAAATAATAATTTCTATAGATACGTAATTAAAAGTATAAAAAATAAAAATATATCTTTGAGTACCTTAAGTTCCGGCAACTGTTCGATTCGTTCCTGTGGCACACGAATTTTCACCGGTTCGTCTCCGGTCATTTTCTTGGGCACTACTTCAGGACAAATCGCTCTGTACCTTTTATACACTCTTTAAAAATAAAATGGAACCGAATATTAAGCCTGGCTAAAAATAAAAATAATTTTTCATTTTAACATATTTGCAGTGCGTGCGTAATTACAATTTACTATTTTACAAAATCGCAGTGCTGGAACGTGAGTGACAAAATACCTCTTATATTTTATTTTAAATATCAGCGCAGGTAGCAATTTATTTAACACCTTCTAAATTGCGCAAGTTAAGTGCAGTTTCACAGCAACGCAGACATA
Organism: Nasonovia ribisnigri; assembly: GCA_027563435.1. Lineage (NCBI taxonomy): Eukaryota > Metazoa > Arthropoda > Insecta > Hemiptera > Aphididae > Nasonovia > Nasonovia ribisnigri. Next base: position 186,043 of record JANEHU010000291.1, on the reverse strand, counting down.
ATTGAAAATTGACTTCTGAATTAAGGCTACACATTTTTGAAGCAATCCTATGAAACCGGAAAAGTTAAACAAATTACCCAAAAGCCAAAAAACCTAATAAATCAAAAACGCAAAATGGTGCAAAATAAAAGTTTTAAAAATGAATTCATTAGGTACTGCCTAATTCAAGTTTAACTCTGTTCAAATATCTAATTCTATCCAAATTTTAACATAAAATGTCTATAAAATAAAAACAGTGATTATACATTTGTTTGTATTTAGGTTCCTATAAAAATGTATAGAAAAAAATCGAAAATTTCAAATTGATATATTATATTATTACACTATGTAAAGATATTTATGTATCAAAAAAGATTCAAATTATTTTGAAAATGATATATTACCTATATAGGTAATATAAATTTTTTGAGAAAATGTCAAGTACTAAAGAAGAGTTAAAAATATTTTGAAAATTGTATCATGTAAAGAAAACTATAAAATGAACATTTTGTGAAAATTTCAAATATACGGTTATTTGTTTTTAAGTTATGTACGCCTGAATAACCAAATATTTTAATACAAAATTCTTCATAAGTTTTTTTGCTTTTGGCAAAAACAAAAAAGTTTACCAGAAAGACTAATTAATTTTTTATGAACGTTTAAACTTTAAATTAAAAAATGTTTAGACATAATAGATATTCACTCTTACATTAACGATTTTTCATGGAACGATTTTCTTTTTTTGTTGTACCTAATTCAAAAATAAATAACCGTACCTATATTTGAAATTTTCTCCAAATGTTCATTTTATAGTTTTCTATACATGATACAATTTTCAAAATATATATTTTTTAACTCTTTTTTTAGTTATTTATTGACATTTGAAATTTGAAATTTTTTTCTATATTTTACGATAAAAAAATGTTCGTTTAATTAAAAAGTTTGAAAAATTCTAACATGATTTTTCATAGGTAAGTAATTCATAATATTGTAACCAAAAAATTTAAAAAATAATATATGAGCATGGTTTTTTTATTGAAGATATTTTAAGATCGAATTTGGACGAAATTAAACGATGAATAACGATTTTAGTTATTTTGTTGTAATTAAAAAATATTATTCGTGAGTACTTGAAACTTAAAGTATATTATACTCAATATAATGTAATATATATTATACTCGTGATATTTTAGTATACACTTTTTTTGAAAACTAGCCAATAAGTAACTTTAATAACATTATGTATAATATCATAAAATATATTTATTGTGTTTAGAAATATATAGGCTGACAGTTAAAATCATACAAAAATCGTTTGAAATTGTTTTTCGTGACAATGATTTTAAATCATTAAATTCAAATTTAACACATCCATTACAGTGATCCCTCAAGGCTCAAACGCTTACTTATGTAGATACCAGATACCTACAGCAGAGCGGTACCCACTTGTTCAAATTTCATATTTTGTTACACTGTACGTAGCCTATAACCTATATACCTATATACCTCTAAACTATATATTCTATCGTGCTAAGCGTTATCGCGGCGCATAGTACTACGAATTCAATTTTAATAATAATGACATGCTCACATGTCATATTCGTGTAGGATAATGAAAATATAATGCTTGTAATTAATTTTGTCAGTCTTTGTTTTTTATTTACGAATCTTTTACAGATTTAAAATAGCCTTATAAGAATACTTGTATTGACACCGACAGAAAGGGCATTTTCTTGTTTAACGAATCAAGACCCAAAACTTCTTTAAGCTGTAATAGGTACCTACGTTTTAATGTCTATTGTTTATATTACAACCTTACGAGCATATATATTTAATTATTACATTTTTTTAAAAGGAATATTTTTTTCATTTAATATTAAAAATATTAAAAAAAATGAAATGGAGGGTGGCAAATATTTAAATCCTCCGTTGACGAACCTAATCACACTGTTCTGCGGTACCTACCTGGCGTAACTAGTGGGGGATATATAGCATATATGCCCCCTAAATATTTTTACTGTTTAGCCCCTCCCCGTTAAAATCCAAATCCTTGAATACAAAAAATAAACTGTCATGGGTTCAATGCGTTAACTAATTAATTATTATATAATATATAATATGTTTATAATATTTTATGATACTGTGGATGTACCATGTACGAGTTTATGTATGAGAAGAATCCATACATACACCAGATCGACTATGACTTGTAATAGATTCAGTGATTTTATGATATTTTTAACACATGTAGTTATACTATTGCCTATATTTTATAGTTTATACGTTGTACCGAATTTCTAATTGTAAAATAAATTGCTATAATAATTTTTAGCAATATATTTATATTATTAGTATATAAGTGACCATCTCTGCTCAGAATCGTTTTTCTTATGCAAATTTAAATCTAACCATTACAACGATCAGCACAGTTACAGTCGGCTCCTATTGTAGAACAGAGTGGCTAACTACTTTAGCCCTTTTTTTAGTTTTATTTTTCAAGGACGTTGGGAGAACGCTTTTACTCCTTGTGACTATCACTAAACTCTGGTTACGTTCATGATGGAGAGCTTTGACCCCACGGCTTTTTTTTTAACTGTGGTTTTCTAAGACTCTAGTTCCTGTAACTAACTATTAAATCCTACTTTATCCTTGTTGTGCCTAAAATTACCTAGGTATACCTACATCGGTATATTGACGATGTTTTATATAATTTAATGACAGTGATATTATATATGATTAATGATGATGTAATATAATACTTATAGGTATAAGTCTCATCGTGAAACTTCATCTGCCCGAGTAACTATAATGGCAAACATTTATATAAAAAAGAATACTAATTTCTATTACAAATTACAATTAAAATCTGTATAAATAAAAAAAATAATTTCCATTCCATCGTGAATCTCAAAATCCTTATTTTTCACATCTTTAAAATTCTAATTTCGGAAAATCCTTTCGTATTGCACATATATAGTTTATTAGATCACTTTTACGCCTTATATAGGTATACAAAGTAAAGTATTTAACTATTAGCTATTACCGAAGAAAAATACAAATCTGATGTAAAAATAATATTATTATGCATCATGTAGGTGATAATATAAATAATAGGTATAACCAAATAAATAGTGGTCGATCATCAAATCATTTTTAAAGTAGCTCACTTGTTGGAAAAGGTTAACGACCCCTGTAGTCTGTACTACCTATAGCATATCTATAATATTTATCAATTACTAATTTACTATTTAAATATTTAATAAATATTTGCTGTGATTTACATAGGTACTAATTTGCAATTTGTTAATTTTTTCATTATGTACCTATATAACAAATGACCTATAGTAGTTTTTAGTTTTTATTATGTTGCGTGTGCAGAGGCCATAGGTACATCGTACATACATAAACACGTATACCAGTCCTCATCATTTAAAGTGGTCACAAATATGAATACAGATAAATCATTTTTACGGTTTTTTTTTTTTTACTTGTTAGGTATGTTTCTTGTATTTATATTTTTACAATTTAATGTTTAATACAATTATTATTCAATTTTTATTTCTTACTTATCATTGTTATTATTGTATCATATAAGGTATAATAACTTTCGCGGAATAATACGAGAGCAGTTCCCGCGGCGCCGTTGGTGAAAACGGAAAAAAAAAAAGGTGTAATAACTAAGAAGTCTGAAACACTGAAGTAGGTACCTATTAGTTTTTAAATCTTAAGGTTTGTAATCATAGTCTTACTGTCAAGGATATTCTATTGTTCTAATGAAAGGATAAATTATGTTATATTAAGGCACTGGTAAACTATTATAGATGAAGCAGTGGTTACATTATGTTTCAATCTACCTAAAACCTGAAAAAAAAGTTTCTCATCGTGCAAGAGCGGGAAAAAGGCAATTTACTTTTTATACTCGAATGTTGTGTAATCATAGTTTTAAGGTGATCAAATATATTGAGGGCTATAATTTATAATCCTGGTATACATTTTTAATATTACATGGTTTCGGGAGAAGTTTACGGTTTTTATAATATAGATGAACGAAATATTAGGAGACAGGCTACGCACTCCTTCGTCCTTGCTTATGCTCGTAATTATTTAACTTACTTTATTGGTTTTGTCTAGATCCACTTCTGTAAATAGGGTGCAACTGTAATTGATCGATAATTTATAGTGACTAGATCGGACAAATGTGAATTTCAACTATGTGCATTGTACATTTCATTATAAATTATAAAGCACAGAGTACGGATACAACACTTATAGGTACATCATACAAAATATAATTTTTACATTTATATTATGTATTAAAAACAAAAACACAAAATTGAAGTACAAAAATAGTATGTACTCTATTTATCTAAAGCCTTTAAAAATATATGTATAACCGGTTTTAATTAATCGGAATATTTATGAACGCACTTAACCGGTTATTTGAACTAAAAAATAATAATAACAAAAACCATTAAAAAAATCATTCAGGTTTCGAACCCTGCCTACAATAACACTATATTTGAAAAGAAAACTATTTTTCTTTCTTTTCTTAAAATCGGTAAAACTTCTTACAAAAAAAAAACTTGTTCAGTCGTTTCGTAACAGTATCAAAAGGAATCTAGTAAATTGTATGCCTTGTCTTGGCTTGCATTCGTCTACAGTAATATAAATAGGTAATACTTAATAACCAATAAATAAAATCTATAAGACAGTAATTATTTTATTATCTACATAATATATTAATGTATAGTACTATAGTACCTATACTATAGAGTTTTTGGTATTATTTTTATATCAACCATCATGGTTTACAGTACGAATAAAAAATGTTTACTGCCATATTATAGTAATAATTAAATTAAAAACAAAACGGTGTTCTAGACGATTTTAATTAATATACTATTTGTATACAAGTCTTGAACTATATAGCTATTTTAAAACAACATCTAGTAGCTGCCATACCGTATCAGTGTCTGAAATACAATTCACAAATGTTCAATTTTTTTGTAAAATCCTCTTCGATTTTAAATAAACACGTGTGGTGGTAAAAAAACACACAGACACACAAAATAAAGTATAACGCAAATAATACACGTCATCTCCTGTTTGCACACATGTGCACTGGAGCTGCAGTGACTACCGCTATAATATAATATTACTCACCTAAGTATTTCCTTCCTGGTGAAAAAAGTGCAGTCCTGTAAAAGGAGGGAAAAAAAATAAAAACACATCTTGGTTTCCGGGTGTAGCTATATGCATTATACACTGTGAAATGGTCCCGCAAACGAATTTTTTTTTTTCCAAACGATATCGTCGTGTGTCGTGCACACACACACACACACACACACACACACACACACACAGTAATGAACGATACGACGACTGCAGATCGTGAAATGTGAAAAATTCATTCGTTTGTAAAACTCTCACCCCTCCCCCCCCCACTCGTGTATTGTAATATATTACATTATTTATGTAATATTGACTATCTCGTGTACAGATTTTGCGGCAAAAACCATTATTAGTTGACCCAGCCCACAACTCGACATCACCGTAGACGGCCGTGTATTATTGTAGGTATATTTTATTTATACACCGATTGGCGTGCGAGTTAAATATAATATAATATCGATAATGACAATACGCAGGTAGGTATTATCCGTCCGTTCGACATTCGAACACAAGAAAGAATTGATATTTGATGTACAAACTCCTAAGTGCACTCGGCCCATCCAAAATTTAAGTGGCTCTAAATCTCGGGACACTGGAGTTTCGTTGTCGCGTCATGATTTTAATCAAACAACAAACATAATGATATGATACTATACGATGTATGTATTATCTAAGTTGATATACTTACTTCTGAACAAAAATGTATTCATAATTATTGATAGTTGATTATTTTGCTTTTATATAATATTGGATATTCGGGATGTGTGGGTAACGGATTGTGACAAACACTATTATTATAGTTATTACTTATTTGTCAATATGTCATCTTAAAGATAACTTACCTAACATACAATTATGAGTACAATTATTTAGAAATGCGTTTTACTCAAGACTTTTGTTTGTATGATAGCTGAATAAGTTAATTTTAGGTCAATCATGGTTAGTTAAATCAGTACAATATGGCGATGGCAGACAGGCTGAGTACTATTTTCCAGGTACCTAAATTAACACCGGTGATTTAAATCCGGAGCAATTAAGAAGTATACAAGAGTCACTCCTGTTTTGTTGCATATAAGTAAAAAAATAGAGAAATAAATTATGTACGAGTATAACCAAAACTTTATTGGCAAATGTTGAAAGCGATGTGTTTCAAAGAATACATTCCCCTCAATAACCTTTACAACCTTTTTTTCGTTTTGTATAACGCCGTGGGACAAGCTTTGACACTACTTTTGCGACGCCAACATCGTTTATTCGATAGAAATTAATGTTAAATTGTATTAAATTTGTACATACTGTATTTGTCCCTTGAGGGCATACATTTAAATCAGTTATTATTACATGGTGTGAAATCCCAAATAGTACATATTATATGAAAAAAATCAAACTACCTATGACAATTATTGGAAACATTCAACAACTAAATCAAACAAGTTTAACTTAAATAGCCATAATAGCAAAATGAATTAATATATGACAATATTGACAAAATTGAAAAAAAATGATGGGATACTGCCTGCAAACATTCCCAGGGTTTTTTCCTGGGTAACACTTATAGACTGGATTTCGGGAGTCAACCATGTGTGCTGGGAATCAATTCATACGTCCGCGAATTGGCAAATTAACTCGGGAATTGAGCAATACAATATTACAGAATCAACTCAACCACACCGGGTAGATATTATTTTAGGACTACTCCTCGAAAAAATAAAGAATAAAAAAATAAATAATTCACCACTATACAATAACACCAAACAACAACAAAATGTTGGATATTATATAGGTACCTATATTAGCTAAGACATAATGTAACAATAATGCTAGAAATAAAATGCAAAATAATACTTTTACAGTTGTACAGACTTACAACGTGTGAAATACCCATGAAACCACTCAACCACTATAATAATATGATAGTATACTGTATAGTTAGGTATGCATCCTAATATCCTATATCCTATGACCTATCCTATACCATGTAACAGAGCCACGGTTTATTTATTACGTCGTTTATGGTTTACATAAAATGTATATACGCATCTATGTTCTATATTTCTCTGTAGTGTTACGGAACACGACATTTACCGCGGAATATGAAAACAAAATAAAAGATGAAAATGCGTGGGTCATCTAACAGGTGGTAGCGTAGAGGGATACTGGACAGGTGGCATAATAACAATATGACAATATAATTTCGTCGTAAAACAGTGATGGATACCTATCGATTCGGACAGGCGTCGACGCGTACCTACTGAAGCGGATGATCACCAATAACGAGTGACGAGCGACATTATTAAATATTAATTGGTTACGACAATGGCGGTGCACGAATTGTTTTTCATTATGTCATAACCGTCACATCGCGATTATAATATAATAAATTATGTTATAATTTAATGCAGTGGAATTCGTCAAGAAGGTGCATCGTCGTTATATATTATATATAATATATATATATATATATATTATTATCGTCATCATAGTTAAAAATAACACAAAATAAATGCCACAAAATCTTAATTCCTAACCGAGTTTTCGATATTTTTTGGGTATCGTTTTGTAAGAATAGTCGTTTCATGTGCGACCGAACTATACGCGGTCCCTCTTTGATAGTTATATATGTCCAACCAATTTCTACTGTATGTATTTACCTATTACTGCAATAATTATTGTAATATATCCATCGCTACGCTATAGCTAAGACTTGGAGTATAACCTGGTGTTCCGTCCACCGTGGAGGGGGGAAGGTATTAAGGTAAGGAGAGAAGAACCCCCAATAAATAACGACATTTACACGCCATATAGGTATAAATATAATCCACGAGCGCATGTACAATGTCGAATGTGTGTTCGTATTATATAATATAATATAGATATAGCTGGTACCGAAATTAAAAGAATGTTTTAGATCCGACGACCGTGGTGATATTATCAAATAAATTGAATAGTTTTCTCGGAATATTTTCGGATTTGCTACCAGAAAGAAAAAAAAATAATTTTAAAAAAAAAACTCGCTCCGCACCGCGTGTAATAAACATCTCTACTCTACGAAAAGCTGTCATCCCTCCGTGTAATACTCGCGCGGTTCATCGACTCCGAATCGAAAAGAAAAAAAAAAAAGAACCATTTAATATTATACATTTACACATTATAATATTACCGTTTTTGTCACGTCCTACATTTAAATAATTTAGTGGTTCTCGGAATGGTCCAGTCTTGGGGAAACGAAATCTAAAAATAACAGAAAGTCGGAGGAAGATACTTATAATACATTTATCAACACACATGTTTGATTTTAATCTCGTGCTCACGGATTCCATTATAGTGTGCGATGCGCGCCCGACGATATTATAATACTATACATTATAATATCTGTTTATTCCAGTATTAGTCTCACCCCCACCCCCAGTTGATTGGCCGAGGTTTTTTTTTCTTATATGGGACCCAACGCCTAGTCTACAGTTTCGAACGACTAAATTTTTTACTGTTGTTTTTATTATTCTATTTGTTGTTATTATTATAATTAATATTACCCACCTGTTACATAGATATATATTATACTTATTAGTTGGTTAGAATATTGTCATTCATTATATTATACTGACTTCAAAAAGACAAAAAGTATCAGCCCGCAATAAAATCACGTTTCTGAAAGACTCTGAAAAACAATCATGCCCGGATCACCATTATACATTTTTCTAATGTATTTATTATTACGATGCTTTTTTTTTTATAGAATTACGATTTGTCACGGAAAATTCTATGGCGTACATTTAATTTAAAAATGTTTTATCTTTTTTATTAGTGGCACTGGTACAGTGGTACATGCATTTTGTTTTGAGTCAAGCTTTTAATTGTCATTGGTTTAAAAAAGGTACTAATAAGTATTTATTTGATCCACCTCTTCAATTATTTGTATAAATTATTATTATTATATTTATGAAAACTGTACGAAACTTTATTCTGTTTATACTATTTAATAGTTTATTCTCTCCTTGTCTTCTCCATTTGTATTTTATATAATACTTGCTATTCAATTTTAATCTGTTGTTCAAAACGAGATTTATATTGTAAGCAAGAACTGTTGTAACACAACAGTGTCGTTACAGTATATTACATCCCATTTTCAAACAATTATTTTAGTATATACGAATACGACATTTACAAATATTACAATCTACCCGTGTGCAATATGTTCGTATAATAGGTTTTACGCATTTTTAATGTCTGCAGACTATGATCAGTACGATTCATCAACTAAATTCGAGCCTTTACAATCGATGTGTGCTAATGTCGTCCTAACGATTTTTACTTTCCTAATATTGTAAGTATAGCGGTACCATGTGACATGTGTATTGAACCGCGACTACTGAAATTAATAATAAATAATCTTCAGGAATAGGTACAATAATAGTATTGACCACGGATTGTTACCAAAAATGACTTCCCATGAGTATAAGGTCTACACACGCCCATGACGCCAACATAATATTATGGAGATACCAATACACCAGTACACTTTTAGCCCGAACAAAACCCCTCTGAAACACATTATCCGGTTATATAATCACGGGGTAGACGACCTGTTCGTTCGCCGCACTCACTATACAAATACATTATGATGCCCACGTATGCTATATTATGGTCGACGAAACGGGTAAAAGTGGTTAACCAATGAAATCATAACGAGCGTAGGTACGGGGAGAAAAAACCTGAAAAAAACCCAACCGATCGTGTCATATCGGCCAAATGTGCGTGTAAGACGCACCGCGCCTACAAGTAATAATCGTAGTACAACGTCGTCATTATTAATTATCACTATTCACCTGGTAGTCTTCGAGCTGCGATTCGGTGAAAGTCATCGCCTTGTTGCCCATAACTTCGCCGCCCGTGGAGCTACACACCACGTCGTGTTGTAATCAACCTGCGCCTCTATGTGAACGGGCGAGAAGAGACCATAAATCCGCGGCGCAGGTCTCGGGCCGAAAACAGAAATACTAATTATATTCGTGGGAAATCTTGTTGGCACACGACAGAGCTGATAACCGACGTCCGCGTACAGTGAATAGTACGAACGAGAATCCGTAAGGGGTGAACGACAATGACACCGAGCGAGCTCCTTGGAGAGCGGCAGGTGCCCCCCCCCCCCGACCGCGCAAACAAGAGCGTGAAGTCACGCGACGGGCGGCGACTAAACCACCGGAGGACGGGAAATCGGCGGCTGCCTTTTTAATACTTTTGATTTTTTCGCGAACTGGGCGGAATGTGCGCGACGGACTACGCACACACGAGCGCAAGCACAGGGAAATGTAATTTTCGATTATATGGGTGTGGTGACCAGCAAGCAGTCTATTTGACTCTCTCAGACCTTTTTCACTTAACGAGATTAAAAAGTACATCGTCAAAATTTAAAGTCGCCCATTGCTGCTGGCCACTAGAATGACAACCAAACAAAAAAAAAAAAAACCGTACATATAATATAATATAACCTATATTTTTTGGCAATCAATATACAAATGATAAACAAAAGAAAAACAAAAAAAAAAATCTAAATAAAATAATGAAAACGGCTTGTAAACGTGATTTTCTTGATTTAACTTAAAAATTTGTACAAAGTATAAATTATTTTATTGCACTTTCGGCCTTGCCATTTTTATAAAGTACTGTTACATGTTAATGCTAGCAGAAAAAAAAGAACAAACAAACGATACTAAAATAATGCTGGGGTACACAAATGTTGGTCAAACTAAAAAATAAAAATCATTGTGCACTGTTTGATTTATATTTAAAAAATGAAAAAAAGTATTATATAACAACAAAATGAGTAATTTATATTTATATATAATATATATATATATTATATCATATACCTTAACAAACATGCCCTAATATGTTAAATTTACAATCAGTACATAATATGAATATACAACAAGTGTTAAGAATAACGAGAAAAATAATAGTAAGTGTTGAAAAACTAGAAAAAAAATAAAAATAATATTCGATTAAACCCTTTTATTAATTTTGTTTGTAAACTTTTCATAAACGAACCCTGTATTATGTTACAATGGTCAAAAATATAAAATATGTAAGCTCTCGAATTTAATTTCAATGAAAATATGTCTGCCCTGTGGTCATCATTGTTACGTTTTATACATATTATATTTATATAGAAAATTGAGCCTACTAATGTGTGTTGCAAGAACAGTACCTACTATTATTTTTAACAAAACAATTAAACTAAGATCAGGTAAAACACAGTGCTGACTAAAATATTTAAATGGCACCAAAAAGTTTACACATAGCACCGCTTACACACTAAACATAATAATTTCTTACAACGTTTTCACATTTTTTTTTTCTTTTTACAAAAATATTGACTAACTTTATAAATGGTATACACTTTGATTAATAATTTTGATTGAAAATAATGGCCATGAAATTGCACTTAAAAATATAACTTTAACATATTATTATCATACACAATTATTAGGTATCAAAATCTTATATAAAACAAAATCCTAATATTTTTAAATAAATATTTCAATTTACATACTTAAAAAGGAGTTAATTATTATTATAATATATATCATATATATATTCTATAGTTTATGTATCTACTATATGATCACACAACAATAATGTACATATAATTTGTGTAGTTTAAATTTAAATGTACTCTCAAATGTTATTTAACAAACAAAACATCTAATTTAAAATATGTTAGTGTAATTTTTTAACAACAATATAATATTTACTTAGTCTATAATTGAATTTTGGCCGATATAATCAATTTTCGTCTTATTGTTTTATTGACTAGTAAATGTAGCCTACATTCAATTGTAACAGGACTAGACATTAACTTTTTGTAATATGCATTTTAGATCAGTATATTATCATAACTGACAAAATATAAGTAATCAATAAATACAAATTTATTTACAAATTTTAAGAACATAGTTAAGATATGTTATGGAGTTAACAATGAAAAAACAAAAATTAAAAATATGGGATAAAAAGAAAAGGAATTTTCAAAAATAATTTAGTTACTTAATGTAAGTCATAAGTTGTCCTGTAAAGAGAGTAGAAGTCATGCGGTCCGTAAATATAAAATAAATAATCTGTATGTTCAAGAAAAATATTTGGATAAAGTAGCAGTGTGATGTCATCTGTACTTAACAATTTAGTCATGTTGGCCAAGTATCGCGCAATCTTTTTGGTGGTGGTCCTCCTTCAAAGTCATGTCTTGAATCTACTAAGCTCTGGTTACTGGGCAACTGTCCGCCTAGTATAAAACGTTCTGGTTTTACACAATAAAAAAGAAAAAAATTAAAATATGATAATTAAATTTTTAAGTTGAAAAAAATTTTTACCTGTGACAGACAAGTGATGGGACGGTATCGAAGTGTGAGCATGAGGTAAAGATAAATGACTGATAGAATGTGAAACAACAGTATTAGGTGCTGTTCCAGAGGTTGCTGAAGACGTATGGTGATGTAAATGTGGTGGCGAGTTAGGCTCGCTTTTAATGCGGACGGAATTTGGTGATGGTGAAGAAGGTGGCGATGAATTTGGTACTCCTAGATGAGACATCCCACTAAAAAACACAATTTTTATATAAAAATATAAATTTATGGTTATCATAATAAAAATTATAAACAAACCTGTTGTGTCCTAGTTGATTAGACCAATTCAATGCTGATGAAAGACCCATGTCAGAAGATGAAAGGTCAGTAAAAATACCATGATAAGAGCCACCCAATCCAGGTGTATGAAGCGCTACAACTGGTGTGTTTAGAGAGACAGTTGGTGTGTTAATTGAGTTTGCCTGGAATACAAAAAAATATTTACTGTTCCATTTTTTAAGTATATAAAAACTCATACTAATAGTAAAAATTGGAAAATTGTTAATTACATTATTATCTTCGTGATGACTAGGAGCATTGGGCATGACGATACGCAAATTTGGTCTAGGTGAATGATGTCTAGGCGGTGGAGTAGCTCTATTAGAGGCATTTAAGGCTTTGGGCGTAGGCGATGGTGACATGACTAGTTGTCCCGGAGAAGAAGGTGAGTTGACTAGTGCAGGCGATGAAGATGCTTGGTATCCATTACTCATTTCCAACATACTACCAGGGGGGTAAACTAAAAAAACAAAATTACAATAAATAATAATTTCAATTTGCTACCGCAATACAAAATACTAACCAGAATCAGCATCAGACGAAGATGGAGGTCTTGGGCTAGCATTGTGTTGCAGTTGTAAGTTCCCAGAATCATTATACATGTTGTTTACAGGCATAGTGATAGGAAGTGAATAGTTAGCACTTACATTATTCTGAAAATTAGAGTCATTTAATATATGTGTAAGTACACAGATTCCACGTTTTTAGAAAAAAAGTATTTACTCTGGCCATTCTTTGATGTTGCATTAATTGCTGGAACTCTTCATCGATTTTACTGTATTTTGCTTCAGTTCTTGGTGTAAGTTGGTATGGTCCTTGTGTACCATCACAACTTTCGTCTGGGCTTTCAGGGCTCAAGGCACCACCCTTAAGTTCTTTTTTGTTCAATTGCTGTAAAATGAAAAAAAATACAAAAGTTTTAAATATCTATATTTATATTAATTAATTTAGTATTATTACTTCAATGATATTCTTGTTGGTGAGCGATTCATGAGGTTCGTTGTACTCTGTATATTTGAGCAACACTTTATCCATATCTGTACTGGCATATTGATACAATTTATTAGAGCTGCTGAATATGATTAGAGCAATTTCACAATCGCATAACACACTCAGTTCATATGCTTTTTTCATCACGCCAAATTTTCTCTTGTTAAAGGTAACCTAAAGCATAATATGGTAATTATTTAATTAATTAATAAAATTAGAAATAAACAAACAAAAATGTTTAAAGCATTGGATTGAGTAAGCCAAACCAACGTATGACATATCACACATAATATTATAATATAAGATTCGTAAAATTGCAATTGTTATAATATTATATAGTTTTTACATCAAAATAGTTCTCTAAAATAAATCGCAATTTTTACAACGGTAAAACTTTTTATCGTTTTATTGTGATGATTGTCATGATATTATGATAAACACAATATAAAAAGTTGATGAATGTAAAAGAATTTTAACCATCATCGCTATTCACGTCCAAGCACGGACATGCGGCTCATTTCTCGAAGCTAGTATCTCCACTCGACTACTAAGTACTACGCTATGAATTGAATCAAAACTGATTAATGTTTATTTATAGTTGGGTACCATGCAATGAAGCACCAAATTCAAAAATCAAAACGATAAACTGGTTCCGGTACATTATCAGGTCATATTCAAAATATATTGACATATATAAGGAATGATTAAAATGATATTTTCATTGGCTTTTTGGTGTGAAAAATTTTAGGGAAAAGTATTACAATACATGTACTATTTAGTCGTAGATTTTGTAATTAATCTTAGGTGAAAATCGCCGCCGACAGTTCTGAACACTAATTATTAATGCCTAATAATAGTAATCCGTGTTTATTCGCTACTTCTTCTACTACTAATTACTATAGGTTAGGTTAGGTTTTTATAAATATTTATATACTAGGTCTCTGGCAAAACCAAGCCTCATCCCTCAGACAGACCGAAAATAAAGAAATCATGTTACCTGGCGATTGCGTTCGTCGGTGATCCGCGATATCTGTATTTTCTTACGGCCCATGGTGGCGGCGGCGGCGTTAGGGTCCGTTGAACGGCGCCGTTCAATGCTTCTTGGAATTCTGTTTGTCTTATCGACGACGATCGTATTTCTCCACCGAAGGCGAGGGTGAAGATGACGACACGACGACGAGACTCCTTGTTGAAATGATCCTTATACGTTCTCGACCGATATCTGAGAAAACACGAAAGAACGACGGAGAGTTAAAATGGGTCTTTAATAATTATACAATTACGACGACGGTTGGTGTGTGTAAACACAACACATTCCAACAGATCGGCCATAAAAACAAATACGAAATATTATTTAATCGCGGTAAAACAGTACATAATATTAAAGGCTCTTACACACACAAACCTCTCAAGTGTACACGGGGAGGACGCGACAAATGAACGCGGCAACGGATTAGACGATAATGTGTATTAATGTACCATGTATTTTCCTTCCGCTTCGAGTAAAAATGAACAATATATATCCACGACCGACCACCACCGAAAACGGGTCTGTCGTCTTCAGTCGCGACGTACGCACCACAATAGGTGTGTTACAAAACAGAATACGAGCTACGGCCAGCGCGCGCGCATACACGATCACACACGAGACCGCGCGCGCGTCCGTCGGTTGTGGGCTATTTCTGTAAAGTTTTCCGGGGGGTTTTAACGACCGCGGCGATAAGGCGGTTAGTTACTTACGCGACGGACACACACATAATAATAAAACTATTGTGTTATAATAGGTATTCGACAATAATAATATAATAATTATTGGATATTATATATTATTTATATATACATAAATAATATATAACAACTCGAGAGGACACACAACCGTGTGCCGGCACACGGGTCGTAAGGTATAATAATAAATAATAATAACGATATAAACGACGGTTAGGTAAATGAATAGTAACGATATCACCTCTGTGCAACACACAAAACGATTGGTGGTTACTCAGGTACGCGGCGACGTGTGCGCATTGTTTGTCATCCGAAACGCGATTGAACGCAAGTTGCAACGCAGATATCGTGAAGTCATAATAATATATTATATTATATCACTGTGAGCGAAAAAAAAAAATATCTAGAACAAATTTGACCGATCCGTACACATGTCGTATTAACGCGTCTTTAACCGCCAAACGACGACAGTTCGACCTTGGACATGACGTGATAACAACACAGCAGCAACCGTACCTAGTGTGGAGGATGTGCAGTGTGCGCGTAAATTTACGTACACAATGTAATAAACTAATAACACTAATATAATATTATATAGCTAATCACAAGACGTGAAGAAAAACATAATTTATTAGGTCCTGCCCTCCCACTGTTCAGTCATCGACTATTGTCGTAAATCAAACACACGGTTGATGTTTTGAAAACCAAATACAATACAATATTATATTATATATATTTCGGACACTCGGGGAATTGAATATATTAATGATTTCAATATTATTCTTGGGTCACAGACACGAAAAGAGATATCATTCTTTATAATTTGTTTTATACTATTTTCCATCGAAAAATATTTCATTGTCCCAATGACGAAATTAAAATTCCCCAACCGCCAACCTGGCATACAAGATGGTCATTAAATCACGTATAATATACACATTGAAACGGAAAGAGACGTTGGCGAATATTATTGCATTATTGTAACACATTATTGGAGTATATCATATAACTCGTACACACATATTATAATGTCTTGGTAGTTGGTATCCCCTAGAGAGGTATATATTATTATCTATAAGAAATAAGAACTGTTTTTAAAATGTCTATCGACGAATAACGTTATTTCACGAGGACAAACTATGCAGCAGCACGTGTTAAAGTGTACACCACTAATAATATGATTTGTGGTGGATTTGTATTTAATTTCGCTAATATAGGATGGACATATTATAATATAACTATTATCAAACAAATCAATTTCTAATAGTAGATATCATTTGGACGTGCTTCCGTTGGTAATCAGTGGATTAAAATGAATAAATCTCTCATATGTACCTATTGTATCTATTGTTGATATAACAAAATCACAATCAATGATAAAAACAACATGCAAAGACTTCCAAAATAACATACATTAACAAGAAAAACATCGTATCTATTTTGTATCGAGAGGATAATTATTTTTATTCGTTTGAGTTATTTATAAGTATTATTTTTCCAACGGATATCCGGTCAAAATAAATGCGGCCGCTTAACACACTCAATGTCGCCACATACAATAACGGCGAATAACGGCGATCACTATTCACTTACACACGCGTCACGCTAGTACGCCACGTTCAGGTATGTACACGATCGGTTGTAAAAATGAATATAAACTAATAAAATACGAACACGTGGTGTAACGCCGGTGCTATCCGATGAGAATCATAATAATTATTATTATCGTCACTGCCTCCCAACATCCAACAATAATTATAAACAGCAAACACGCGCTCGCAGTACAAGACACGTCGTCGGTTGCAAAGAAAAAAAGCAGATTATCTCGCGGCCGAAAATGCATCGACACAAACGCGAGATAAACACATTTCACGCATGTGCGTATATGCAACAGGTCGCATAAATTTCACGATATCGACAGAAAACAACGAGACGCGCACTTACTCTCTCACTTACACAACCGCCACCAAACAGCAGAGGTTTTTATATTCTCCACACGCGAGCGGGCGGGTGGGCAACGCGTAAACATTCCCATCGGTTTCGTCTCCGCGGTCACCGTTTGTCCCGTAAACCGGGTGTGCGCGCATCACATTTATTATTTCCGAGGATATTGTAATATTATTATTGTTGCGACGGAGTGTTTACACGGAGAAAAAACTTTTGGTTTATTGGAAATAAAATACGAAAAACCTGTGGAAATGGATCCAGACAACGTCGCGGCGGCAACTGGTTGTGCGCCGTGGTGGAGAGGCGGGGAGAGGGTGCAGCAGCGGGTAGGGACGACGGTATGCATGCATTCGTTGGTGTGTGGTACGTATGTGACTATAGTATATAGATATGTTTACGGACGTGTTTATTATTATTACACAAACGAGGTTAATAATAATAGGTATATTATACGAACACAAAATACTATATCGACGGGGTTTGGCGACGTTTAAAAAGTACGACGAGGTTATCGATTCTTGACGAGAAATGACGACACGAGCCGAGAGGTGTTTTCACCACTAAACCTTCTACTTTGGATTTTCGATTATTTCTCAACGAAAGTGAAAAAATTCATGGTTCAATGGAAGGGGTGGAGCGCGGAAAAATTTTCATTTTATTTACGCACGTGCAAATGTCGAGTACTGTTAGGAACTGTTGTTTTTTAACATCGTATTAATATTAAAAAGTTACGACTTGTCTATAGAGAACAGAGAGAAACGATACCCACTCAACCTAGTGGCCAGTACCCGCCACCCCTCAACAATACATACGACTATAATATAAGAGTTTGACCATCGAGATGGCTGTTATACGGGACTTTTCCGACGGTGACTCAGCCACCCGGTACACAAAAACATAAAAAAATTATACGCGTACACACGTGATCGAAGGTAGTAATTTTTCAATTTTCCGTCCAAGAAGGAAAACACGAGTATAGTAAATCGCTCGACGAGGAGCAATTTAAACGAATTAAACACGATTTCGTAACGGGACACCGTCTACGAAGTACGAACGGCACCGATTCAAACACAAGATAAAATAATGTTGTTTTCGTCGTTACATGACAATATTATATTATTATGTATATATGGTACGCACACCTCAGATTTCAGAAAAAAAAACGTTGGAGGACATTTTTCAATTAAACCCTTCGTGATAAGACAAACACGCCAATGGCGATAAGTCTCAAAATTGTAAATGCCTAAATCATACACACCTACAACACAAGACATACAGTTATTTATACTACTTCAGGAAATCGGTCAAATGATATAAATAATATTATTATTTTAATCCAAACGACGACGGCGATACCACAATCCGGTTTGTTATAAAATTATACACACTTTTTTTTTCTCAAAATCCGGTAAATCCGGATTTTATCAATACCGATTTAGATACAATTAAGATCAAAATATCAAACCGATGTGAACTCTAAACCCACGGAAATACAAATAACAGATTGTTTTAACTGCAACAAAAAATGTCAATGTTTAAACTGTTCAAAAATGTAATACGCACACCAACCTTTTTAAATCGAATAATATTTCACATCAGATGTTGATTAAATTCTAAATGATAAGAGAAAAAAAACCGAAAAATATTACTTTGTCTGTACTACCGGTATAAAAAGTGCAAGACCAAAATTTAGTATTGACAACAACAACATTATATTATGTGTAATATGTGTGCACAGACACTTGTTTTTTGATTTATTAATATTACCGAATAAAGACAACAATTTACTATCAGAAAACTTGTTGGTTGTTTATCGTCGATTGCTAACAAGTTTTCGAATGAGTGATATTTACGGACGATGGGCAAATTTAACATCAATTAGGTAACATAATATATTATATTTATAATATAATTCAGATACCTTTATAAATCTTCAATTTCCTAGAATTATAAGATAAATCCATTTTGATAGTACCGATTGATAAACACCTCTCTAATTGGTTGTTTCCTAAATTATTATAATTGGTTACGACTTTAGTTGGAAACATTTATAAAATTATTTCCTATGAACTACAAGATATGATATTATAATATTCAGACAATGATTCCACAGAAAGCACCACACTACTCTGATAATATTTTTATATTTTAGGAATGTAGTTTCTTCGGAAAAATCTATATGATGGGGAATACAAACACCACAAATTACACTTCTTAGACACGGTGCAAAAATAAAAATGTGAATCCCAACCAATAAGACATTTTAACTCTACCGGACACTACGGTTATGCGGCGACTGGTGAGACAGAAGTGCGTACGGACAGGGGGTGTAGTTTTGGTGGGCGTGCGACGGAGGGGTGGTCTATGACGGCGTTGACACTGAGGGCGACGGCGGCGGATGGACTAGGTTCAACAAACGTTGGGAATTACGTGGGTTGTAGGCAATTTAATTTGGCACGTGGCCGCCCGCGCAAAGGG
Organism: Nasonovia ribisnigri; assembly: GCA_027563435.1. Lineage (NCBI taxonomy): Eukaryota > Metazoa > Arthropoda > Insecta > Hemiptera > Aphididae > Nasonovia > Nasonovia ribisnigri. The sequence goes on along the minus strand of JANEHU010000291.1, from coordinate 166,070 downwards.
GTAGTCGGGTTGAAATTCACGTAGTGCTCGACGCGTGGGCCGCACTTTACAGGGTTGGAGGTAGGTGGTGCAGTATGGTGTGTGGTATATTATAGGCTGTGAGCTACGTGGTATATAAATATAATACAGACGATACAACGAGTATTTTTTAATTTTCGGGATTAGTCCCAAAATCAATTTACAATGACGCAATTGAAAATCGTGGTTCAGTTGGGGGTAGTATTATAGTGCGGTATTATATTTTTAATATTTTACTTTCCACTTTTTGGGACTTTAGAGTATAAAATAAATGTCTATTACAGTTGGCGGTGATAAAAAAATTAGTGTAATTTTGACTAATTTATGCCTACGAGTAACAATGTACTATTAGATTTTTTATAATTTTATATAAGCAAACAATAAAAAAATTCACATCATGATAGCATTAACATTTAAACATCATGTGAAAATTCACATGCACATCAATTACACCTCCTATAGTAATTAGAATAGTCATGCCGAGATGACAATATCGCATTATTTCGTGGTTTGAAAAGGATAAGAGTTAACACTGTTTCACTGCGATGAGAAATGGAGACTAGACACAGTCCAGCTTGTAACAAAAAGGGTAGGATAATTGATAATTATTCTGAGGTACGATCGCCCTTTTGAACCATCATCAGTGGCCAGTGCCCTTGCAAGGAAAATTCCGATTAAAAACGTTTCTCATACGTGACTGATATTATCGAGTTATCAATGTATTAATATTGTCCTCGTCAAAATTAGAACGTCACAATCTTTTGAAAACAAAAACTTAACACAATGTGTGGCAGCACAAGAGACTGCTTCGCCAGTCCAACCAGTTCAAAAACGAACATTCCGCAACCCTCGGGATTTCCAGCTCCTAAACGGGTCTCGTTCAAAATATGTCGTATGTTGTCGAACACACACCAACGGTAGCGGTAAACTATTTATTTTATTCAAATTTGATTTTCAGCAAGATCGTTGTCGTGGGCGTCAGCCACATTCATACACATCCGTTCTCTAGCAGCCGCCGCCGCCGACGTCGTGACGCAATCGGGTGTTGTTACCATCGATCGCCAATCGCCGCCGCCACCGCCGGCAAACACACCACCACTTACCCTAACCATAACCTGAGCACGCGTCGCCGCCGCCCATGTCGCACGAGGGCTTTTGTCTGATGCCGATACCGTCGCCGCCAATGACGTTGAAACGTGGCCTTGACCACGTGGGTCCGAAAACGGCGGCGATGATGCCCGGGATTTATGAAGCAGCGACGTACGTGTGCGCCCGACCGGCGCTGCGCGGCGTGACGTTCAATCAACCCTCCCACCACCCAGACGACATTAGACCCCCACACACACATACGCACGCGATATTGTAATATTATATACCTATACATGGTATACGTTTTTGAACCCTTTGAAGGAAAACCATCTGCAAATATCGGCGATATGGATTTTTTCTCGTCCGCCCACCTACCTACATCAACCCTTATGACACCTGAACCGCCGAAATTCCACTTTTTTTTGAGATAGAAAACCCGTTATTATATCGACTCCCACGTATTTCTTACGTAACGAAAACTTACACTCGAGAATCACGGAGAAGATATACCACCCGACCGACCGCCCCCCACCATTATACCATCCCTGCAAGTACCAGTAGCACGGCTTTCTCCTGACCACCGCCGATCGCCCCAAGACTTCATTAAATTTTTTTGCGTTCATTCAGTAAAAATGTTCACACCACGTTTCGCGCCATCGGAATATTCGAGGGCACGCGCACATACACGCACAGTTGACGTTTCTCAAGCACTAAAACCGTATCTATGGCCGTGGAGTTTATAATAATGAGTAGGTAATGGGCAACATCAAAAAGCAGCGGTATATCGTCAACGTCTTCAATTAGAGAGACATAATAAAAGCTTTCGACTAGTATTCGATGACTAACCATGGCGGCGAGAGTGCTATTTGAGGCGCGTGCGCGAGGAGTTTTACTCGTCGCTTTTCACACATCCAATAACACGATATCGTTATACAATTACAGCGAGTTTTAGTGTAAAACGGGTGGAAAGGTCGTTATACTTACTCGTGCTTACTCTTTAACCACGAAAATTGTATGGCGCTTACTCACATCGCTCTGTATACTTGTATGTACAGGCTCAATTGCCCAAGTGGCAACTGGCAAACTATTATAATACTATAATACCATGACGTCAGCAGTCAGTCAGTCACGACCCTAGCGAAGAGGTAAGCCGGTGGCGGCGGCGAAAGCACTGGAGTTTCTCACTTCCTCCACCTTCCGCTCATTAAAGAGGTTCTTATACTATTACGAAACATTTTTATTATTCTAACTAGTAGGTAGGTAGGTAGGTAGGTACTCGAGATAATTTATTTTAATATCACGACTTAAGAATTAGATACTTTATAACGATCTATATATTATGTACTTACCTAAATTATTTTTTTAAAGAGAATAAAATATTCACTATACGTGGTAATTATCATGTAGATTTATAGGTACCATTTTATTTCGCAAAAAGTATGAAATGTTAATACCCCGCATCATGACATCATTATTACAGGTACTACGATGACAAGTAGAGTTGATCATTTTTAAACGAACAAATAACAATAGATATGACAAAAATACCTTCTTTAATACCTCATCGGTATACTCGAACGCTACTAATATGTAGTAGTTTAATTTAATTTTCATAGTTAAATTACATATCCGAAAAATATTTCTTAGGACAATACCACTTGCATGTTTTTCTTACAAACAGCAATTTAAAAATTGTATTAGATCTTAATTACTATAATGTTAAATTTAAAACATTTTGTATAGAATCATATATTAAATCAGTTATCACATTTTAAAAATAATTTTACATTTTTACTTACAAATGTTTGTAGTTTAACGCATAGAAAACAATACATTAAAAATCCACTACAAATGAGTTTCACAACATTAAAATTCATATAAATCATTTAAAATGCGTTTTTATATTAGGAATGTTCAAATATTGTAAGTGCAGTGATATACGGTAATTGTTAATTAGTATAAATCAAAAAATATAAATAAATATAAAGGTCCTCTATATAAAATATTTTAAAATACTATATAATGTTGCTTCAATACCTATCCCAAATTACTACCGAAACAGATATAAATAATTTACATAAACTAATAATATGGGTACAACCGACGGGTGTATTGTGCAACTCTATAATATTTTTAACACAAATTACAAAACCATTAAATCGCAACAAACAGGACGATTCATTAATACAAGCTTATTAGTTATTAGTAATAACTTATTACTTATTATTCTACTATAGTAAGTAACCTAACCTTTATTAAGTATATATTTAAAGAACCATTCTGTATGTAAAACTTAAAATCTGCTTATTAAATAAAAAAGGTTTAAATTTATTTTTATTTTTTTACTTTTAGTGAATTATAGAATCTGTGCTATCCTTAGGGCACTATAAGATTATGTGATACATACGTACACGTTAATTACATAAAAAACGTGAAGATAGATCCTCCCAATAAAATACCCAGCTTATGTAACTATTCTACCATAAGATATCCACACCACCCCTTTTCAATCGAGGGGGATTACCAGGAATTTTGAGAGCGGCTAACGTATATTTTTATATGAAGAAACTGGGATGGGAAGGGAGTTTATTATGAATTTATGAAATATTTATAGTATGTTATTGCTTTTGCATGGAAAGTAAAATTGTAAATTAATTTATACCCCCGTTTATACCCAAATACCCATTAATGATTGTCCGTAGGATATTGTTTTGAAAAGATTGAATATTATTGAGGTTAGATTTTTTGGCATTGCCCGAGTCCACCACATTGGCTTAATCAAGGATTTTCAGTAAATAAGGTTAAAACCAATTGTTGCTGTTACAATTTTTTGATACATAGGTACAATTAAACCATAATTTTTAAAATTGTACATTCATATGCAATACCATCACTTTTTTGTGTTATTGAAACCATTAAACATACAGGTAAATAATTAATTGTTAAACATTGTGAGGAGCTTCTATGGGAATATATTAGTTATTTTTGTTAGCTATAATGCACACTACCTTTCGAAAGAGTCCCACGTGGAAATCGATATGAATTCAACGAGTTAAGTCACTATAATATAACATAGTTGACAATTTTACATTATAGGTATCTACATTATACTATCTAGTGTAGGCCAACTCACACGTGTTATGTACACTTTTAACAATGGGAACTACAGCTATAAAAATTTTCTCAATTTTATATAATTATAATAAATGCAGAACGTATAATATTAGTAAGCAAAACATATTACAAATTATATAAACGTTTAATAATTACATATACGATTTTGGTCTCACTATCAGAGCCCACTACAAATAAATTTAAAAAAAGCATGGACAATTTATACCTTCAGTAAATGGAACTTATAGTGTATAAGAAAATAAATAATACAATATTAATTAAATATAAACAGATGTTGTTAACATACACATTACACAAAGGGAATTGGTATACTTTAGTTGTAGTATTTGTTTTAAGATATATATTATCATAGAATAAAACTAAAACATGATAGTTTTTAATTTTTATACATAATTTATTTAACCTTTTTATTTTGCAGCGGTATTCATTTAAAAACAAAAATTAATTAATTTCATCCCAAAATAAATAAACAATACACAATAGGTTATCCTAATATTTATTGGGATAATAAAACACATTTTGAGTGCACTACATTTAATTTTCATTGATTTGTTGGATTCACATGTAATGCTGACTACCAAATACACGTTAGGTGACTATCATATTCAGATTACTGATTTTTAAACACTTACATTGGGGTTCAAATCATTTCAATCGAATCGTACCCCCAAATAGATTAACGCTCAAATTTTCTTTCAAACACGTTAATTATTTTTTGAGGTAAAACTATGTGACAATATTAAACATTTATCTCTACTTATTTTTCAATTTATATTTAATATAAAAAGTAGTTTTCCGTTCAAATAGTTAGATGATGTCAAAATGTATAAATATAAAAATTAAGAAGATACGCTTGATTAAATATTAAAATAATAATATATGATCGGCGTATTTAGAGTGTAATTTGAACTGAATAGGTAAATGTACACTTCAATTTGATCAAAAAAAATTAATAGCAGTAAAATGTTATTTGTAGTTATACAAACGGCAACTACTTTTAAGAGGACGCCGGTTGTCTCAGTCCTACACACGTACGCACCGCAAATTTTCGTTCACCAGTTTCAATAGTGTACAATTATGAGCATTTTAAAATATTAATATATTACACTCATAACTCACTTAAAAATTAAAATATCGTAAAAAGTGAAGACAGATAATGATCTTACCTAGATAATAGATCAATCACTATCAAAACTAACAGCTCACTATTGAAACTAATGAACGAAAATATTCTGTCGTACGTGTGCAAAACGGAGACAACATAGCATAGCATGTACGTCGTCCTCTTAACGATATTGATATTGGATTTGATTCTAAGTAATCTTTTAACAACCTATTGAATATTAATAGGAATGAATAATTCCAAAAACTGGGCTTATTAAAAAATGCAGGGACTTTTAAAAAATTATTATTTACTATATTTTTCATTAGTTGGCAATCAAATCCTTTAACTCAATCTCATAACTAGGTACCCACTTATCAACAGTACATAACAATAGTATATGGTTCCATTGACCATTCCTTTCCAATTCCATATTTATAGAAATCCACGTTCTGGTTTTTAAGAGTTAGAAGGATTTACAAATTATTAACCTAAAATTAAATTAAAATTTATTAAGAATAAATTAAATTTTCCCTTTAAATAATCAACTTTAGCCCAGAACTACTACAACCAAATGATTTAAAATGATAATATCGGAAGGCCAGTATTAAAAATCAATGACAATTGAAAGCAGGCTCGGTGAATATTTTAATTAATTGTTGAAAATTATAAAAATTATAAATTATTATTTCTAAAGATTTTCTTAAAAATTTCCCTAATAACAAAAATCATGAAATTGTGTGCCGTTTATTTATTACAATTGTTGGTACCACAGTAAAAGAAAGGGGGAATAATATATATAAATTAAAATAAGTACCTAATTATCCATCATAAATCTAATGTCCACCTATGTCTAAATGAACAATTTGACGGAAAATCCTACACGCGAATGGACATAAATTAATTTACCACGTGAACGGTTTCAGCTCGGGCGGAACAGGGAACGAGTGGACAGATCAGCATAGCAGCGGGTGGTCTACATATTGCGGCGGTTCTCGTCGCAAGACACAACAAACTTTTAATGATTACCAAAGACAAATAAAATATTACTATCGGTGAACATCTATTGAAAACTATCTAAAAATAATTAATTAGGTGAACGCAAACAATAAACCGGCAACGCATTGTTGATAATATCCCCAATAATATGCAGGTAGCCAGAGAAAATTCTACCTTATTTCTGGGTTACTTTTATAGATTTTATTTCTATGTTGATGTAATTAAGTACTCGAAGCAATAAGCTTTATTCGAATTGCCTTCGATATTTAACTTTTACTAAATTTAAAATAGTTCGAACGATAACGACGATAAACAAAAACATCATTATGATTTATATTTATTAGCAGTGAAGTACCTTCTCATTATTTCACCAAAATAATTACAGTTAATTAATTTCAAGTACCTACCAGTAAATATTTAAATGCAATTAACGACTATTTACATTATACCGGTAAATTTTAGTTTCATACATCGGAGACAGCAAGGAACTAGTTCAAACAATATAATATAATATTACAAAGGCGAATATTTCATCCACCCTTTGAACTCTGGCCAAAATCGGCAAAAGCAACCTTGGAATGCTAAAAACTTAAAAAAAATAATATATTGGGAAAAACAAATTAAGTCTTTTGAGGTACCTAACTACCTAGATTAATTTACTCAAGAAAAAATAAACTTTACACGGTAATAATCAAATAAAGGATCGTTAAACAGATAAAAAGTATTTCTTGATTAACATTAACGTCAGTAATTTTACAAATACATTCTGTTTTCAGGCACGTCGGTGCAATTTTTGATAAAAAGTGTATTTGTAGAGCAAGCAAATTCAACGATACAAGAAATATTTTTCTTTTATAAACCACGTACCTATTTTCTTCAAGTAGGTAGTAACACATTTTATTCTGATCATTTGAGTGTCTTTAAGAGTATTATCAGCTGCGCAAATACCAAGACAATAATTTTTTTTTTTTAAAACCTCCACTCTAAATTGTTAATAATACCAATCACGAATAGTTTATAATAGAATGAAAACCTTCGGGAACGAACCGAATAAATTGTAAAATTATGAATGTGTGCTTAAGTGTCGACAAACGAATGACGTACAATAATAACACAACAACGTGATGGAATGGAAACTTACCAATTGTCGGCGAGAAAGTGGCGGGAAACGGTTGAGATTTGAAAAAATAATATTTCCAATCTCACATCGTCTCCGAGCAACGGCAACAGCAACACGGCGGCGGCTACGACGACGACGACAGACTGATCGACATCGACCGAAATCAGTAATCAACGGTATTCACGAAGAAAATACTGTTGGAAAATCAGCAAATACCTGTTGGTCGGTAACGCGCGGGAAACGTGACCGCAGAACGCGGGCGCAGTGGCGGTGGTGGTAGTGTCCGCCGACTACGAAAAGCCTATTTGTGAAAACGATTTAATTTCAGTACAGAAGACGGACAGAGATGGACAGACAAACCGATCCGGGGGGACCGCAGACGGCGGCTATTACACTACTGTAGTACGACAAGTACCGAGTGTGGCGCGCGCGTTCGGTTATTTCTGGCCGCGAAAATTTCAAACTCGTAACGACGAGTTTGTTTAAAAATCGAAGAGGACTTGACGTGCGCGGCGAGGTGACGGCCGGCGGTGCGACGGAGAAATGTAGAGAGGAAAAGTAAAATGGGAAACGACGAAATGATAATAACGAAAAAAAAAAAAACTGAAAGCGTCGCGGAGCGCCGGCGTGTGCAAACAGCGCGCCAGACGAAAAGACTGTGCGGAAAAATGCCCCCGAGCGCGAGGAAGAACCACTTTGTGCCACCCGGGACTGTAGTAGTGTAGTGTTGCCAACACGACCGGCACACACGGCGCGCATCAATCGCGTACAAGCAAATGCGCCGCCGTGCGCGCGCGCGCAGTGCGCTCACCGCGCATTCTACACACACACACACGCACACACACACAAGCACACGCACATGGGAACGGTGACGTCAAGACCGGGCGCCCGAGTCTTTGCGGGGGATGAGGGTGGGCGGGGGGTGAACTTTTTTTCGTCGTCGGACGCAATAACGGCATCACAACAATTCGAAAGTCCGAATTCAGTTACCGCCGCCTTGTTTTGCACGGTATGTGCTAAAGTGACCATATATTTTTTTAATCAAAACGGGACAAAAAAAAAAAATCATAATTATTTGTTACAAACAAATATTTTTAATTTAATAATATTATTAGCAAATTTCTGTGATACTTATAATGTTTTTAAAGGACAAAAAAATTAAATTAACTTATTACTATTATTAGGTAATTAACTTATTATAAACAAAATGTTTTCGTGTAATAATTACAAAATTAAATACTTGTATATTTTTCGTTTGAACAAATTTGTTTTAATAAATCTGGCGATGACTTCAGGAACGAATAAAATTTTGTACAAAACATTTTAAAGTTAACTTTTGTTAGCAACATTGCTTTTAAACTTGACATTTGAAGCTGTGTTTTTTCGGCCGTCCATATTTCGTCAATGAACATTTATTTTCATTACTTTTTTGTCTACTTTTTGAAAACGGGACATTTTAGCGTCCCGAAGATTTCCCAGGGGACAACGGGAAAGAGATTCAAAAAACGGGACTGTCCCGTTCAAAACGGGACGTATGGTCACCTTAGCGTATGTCATACGTGGTACGGAATACCGTGTCCATTATAATACATACTTTGGTTTCGTAAAACTAAAATACAATTTTTTTCAAATTTTAAATAATACAGCGAAAATAAACATAGGTATCATATTGGAGTATTGCATATTATTATGTATTACGGATTCCGTCAAAACTTTGGTTCGTGTGTACAGAGTGTATGTAATATACTTATAAAAAAATAATATTTATCAGTGAATACCGATTAAAATGTTTTCTTTTCTTGTACCTATATGTCCTAAAATATTACAGTGTGTTATATTGTATGTAAGTCATGATTATTTTGAATAACGTCGTGGTCTTTGTCCATTAAAATTCCATACATTTTATTCATGGTATTAAATATTAATGTATTGTATATTGTATATTCTACACAAAAATCGGCTCTAAAGTTGCCCTTTTCACATAATAATATTATTATATTATAGTCATGGTACTATGTATGCCTAAGCCTAACCCATTGTGTTATAACTTATAGGTTGTTTGATTCTAAAACTGTTTTTAAACCTACAGTTTAGTACTCTCTGAACTCTTCTACACACACCACTATGAAATTTACTAGAAAGTAAAAAAAAAAACGAAACAGTTTTTAGTTTTAACATAAATAGAATTAACAATTAGGATTTAAAACTAAAGTAGTCAAAGTTGTAAAACCGAAAACATTATCGTTGCTACACTGCTTTGACGCTTTGTGATGTGTCATGTGTGCCTCCATCGTATATAAATATAGGTATAATATTGATGTGCTTGTCAATACTCGCGCGGTCAAATAGCGTGAACCTTAAAATAGCAGAGACTAGACAGTTGTATGCCACACTGTATCAAAACAGGTTCTACAGAAAAATCTCGGAGAACCAAATCGGATGTGGATATTAGAATGAATAATGATATTACATAATATGCGGGTACCAATTCGGATACAATTCCCGCGTACGCGACTGATATAATAATAATATTCTCGCTGTACGGAATAATAACTTTACCGTCGTAATAACATATTTTGACAATATTAATCATTAACATTTTTTATTTAAACCGTCAAAAATCCACGGTTATTGCACCTTGTTCGGTGTTCCTTGAAAAACGACCGTCAAAGGTCGTACTGACGATGACAATTTTGACGAGATTGACGTCATTGTCACATAACTATATAAGTCATCCCCCGCAACGAGCAGGGTTCCGACAAGCTATCAGCCGCCGTGCAAGTTAACGGCTTTTCGTTTTGTATAACGATATTGAATACCCATAATACGGGTATCTATATTATAATATTATTATATCACACGAACAAATTTATAAAAATAATGCAAGGCAAATACATATATATTTTTCAAATAAATTATTTAAACTATTTCGAGTACTTGACATTGACAAATTAAACAATAAACAAGCTTTATGTTATATCTTTAAAACAAACTCAATTAAATATTAATAGGTACTAAAAAGTAAAAATCAACCTTACAACACGAGGAAAATATTTATCGAAATCATTAATTTCGTAATAAAATCTTCAAATACATACGATGTACAGGTTGGTTTTAAGCCTCTAAAGATATGATCCCCGTTGATCTAGGGTAAGTTTCACTAGTTATTTTTATTATAAATATAAAATAATAAATTGCTTTTACAATAATCTTTAAAAAATTGAAAAAATTTAAATTATAAATGGACCTATCTTAAATTAAAAATGTATTAAAAACATTAAATTTATGAAGCAATATTTTTCCACCCAAAATATTTATTCTTATTATATTTTAATATATTGTTTTTAAAAAATGTGTAAAAATGTTTCTTTTTATATTCTTGTTTTTATTATTATTTTGAAAACGTTATTACCTATCATACGATTTAAATAAGTACTCTTTCCCTCCGCGACTACGGCGTAAAAAGTTTTACCTCGGCGGAAAGCAATGCTAGATATATTCCATCTATATGAATCTTACCAGTAAACAATATTTAATTCTAGCAATAAATATTATTACATTTGTCATTTAATATTATATCGTATTTGCGTTATCACACGCCGCCTCCGTCGTTGACGTCGCGCGCAAACAATTCGAACCGATTCTTTACTAGTGGTTGCGTGTAATCGTTTTCGTGTAGGTCATAGAGTTGTGGTGTATAGGTAGTAGGTACACGATTCGGAATCACGTAAACGGCTATACTCGCAAATGGCGATAACTGACATACAAACGATTGCGGTGACGTCTAATTTTTTTATAGTAAATTCGAGGAACAAAAAAGCGTGGACTCGAAAGTCGAAAAAATATCAAAAATATGCCTGTGCTGTGATGGATGCCGCAATATTGTATATAATCTAATATTCGGTTGTTGTCGTTAATCGTTACATAACAATAAACAATAGCATAATATAATGTGTATAGTGTATAGTTAAACTGTATTACTGCACTTTGATTGAGTCACCACTGCGGACGCGTTCTTGTGTTTTGAACCAGATTCCGGTAAGAAGGATTTACGCATAGACCTTTTACTAATAAACCAGCCCTCCTCACGTTTCCACCGTGTAAAGATAGTGGCGCTTTTCAGTTATTAATTGACTCTGATACGGCAAAAAAAAAAAATATATATATATTCTGATATTCATATTAGTATAAGGTCTATGATTTATACTAAACGGGCTACATCACTGCGCTATGTCGGCACGTGGCTATCAATGTATTTGGTATGTGGTACATAATATGATGTCTATAAGTAAAGGGTCTATGGATTTAACTGATTTAAGTCAAGAAAAGAAAAAGATTTATTAAATATATTAAGCGATTCAATCATTACGATATTATAAATTATATTATTACAATATTACTTATTAGGTGCCTACTACTTATAACATTTTCAACATCGCAATCACAATTATTTTAACTCATCGTTTATATATTACCCGTTCAGGTGTACACATTAAATATTTATTTTCACTTTGTTATTTTATCAAATAATTGAACTTTACACTTCTTGTCACTATATACATATATTATATACCTACCTATAGGTATAATACTATCTAAATAATGACTTTTCATTCAAAAAGCGAATAATTATTTTCCAGGAAAAAATGAGAACTACAAAAACGATGACCACGATTCAACCCTTGGAGTTTGGACTTAGTAGATGGTTTCAATACGTTTACTTCATATTTATTCACGTCGTTTTTAATATTATTATCCATTTGCTTTTCATTATAACTTATAATTTATAAGTATACGGAACATTATTAATATAGAGGAAAGAACTGGAACTACCATAAATCGTCATACCGGGAAATTTTCATAAAATATATAATATAAGGCTCTATAAGCTCTAATTATTTGAGTGATTTATTCAATTTGTATTTTAAGTTCGATATTTTGGTTTTTGTGTAAGAAAATAATCTCACATTTAAAAACGCGTAAACGTAATTACTAAATAATATAACACAAAATAACGTCTCCAATTTGCATCGGCCCTGCAGTATAGGCCTCGGCGATAACCTGGCCAGTCCGCCATCGAGTCCAACTCTCCAACACGTTCATAAATTTTTAATACAGTATTGTGCGACGTTAAGTATGTATAAACAATCGATTTCTAATAACATACACAAGTTATTATAGGAAGAATAATATTTCGCAACTTTATATTATTATACATATTTCATATTATATTATGGTTTTTTTTTTCCGTTTTCGAATTTTAATTGATTTTAAATACTCTCATCATTAAATACGTAATACAATACGCGCGTGCATATCCCATGCATCAAACTTTGATAATCGCTTTTTACGCACAATCTCAGCAGTTGTACGCGTTAATTAGTATTCGTCGTTCGCCAGTGATATGTGATTGCAACCGAATCACCACGACCGTCGTTATATTATTATATTATGCGTACGAGTAGCGAGTACAACGCTTTTTCAGTGCACATAAGACCTGCATTTATTCATGGGTCGATGTTTGAAATTCGAACAAGTATCTCATATTATTCAGAGTATATTATATATTATAACAAACGTACAAATCTGATAAACGATATTGTAGACAATTTCCCAAGGTTCTTAACCTCGTCCGTATTGCTATGCAAATTGTTTTACGAAACGCATTTTAAGACACAAATGCGATTTGCATTTAAACGTCACCGTGGTTATATCAGTAAAAAATCACAATTGTCACCATTCTAGGTGCATTTAAATTGTTCCCGAAACTTATGCAGCAATTATTATATGTGTATCTTACAATAAATATCCTCTGTACTCGCATCGCCGAAATAACACAGGCCGTTATCGAGTTGTTGGATCGCAATAATTTACAATCTTGTTACAAAACGCTCATTATTGCATACAAAATATGATTTTCCAAACAAACGAAGATTGCCGAGCAACGTTTTGACACATTATATATTTTGTTGTCGTACATGTACACCGCGGCGCATTGATAATAAAAGGGGTTTAAGCTAGTGATGGTATTCTACCTTGAACCCGTGTATTATAAGAGTTTACCTATACATTCCGTAATTCTGTTATTCCAACACCGGCGCGTGCAAGCTGTAGAAATCGGGAAACATTTATACGGACATCGGCGCATCGCACACATTAAGCATAGAATTCATATTCTAAAAACACGTGATTTGACATCACGGACGTATTACCTATATGCATATATACATATATATATATATTATATATGTATATATGTGTGGCGATGACGTTTTCAAATGTCGAAACATCCCGGTTAGGGTTTGTGTCTAAAAATACCGTATGCCATAGTGAGCGGGGCGTAATGATTTTAAACAAGTAAATAACACTTAGTAGCACTGTTGTACGAGCAAGCGCTATATTGCGCAGTAATCTTTATGCACTATGCCACTATTATACTATTATGAACTTAGCGACTTTTGAAAATGTAGGTTCGGTAATATAGGTACAAACTTACCGCGTGCAAACCCGAGGTTTGGTTCATTCTTATCATTAAAGGCCGGATTTAATTAATATTGCAACTTTTTTTACAGTTAAGATAAACCAAATCTGATCAAATGTATAGTCGATATATAATTTGTGTGTTATGCCTATTTAGTTTTTTAATGCAATTTTTTGCAATTTTCCACGTTTTTGCAATTTTTTACAATTTTGTGTGTTTAAATTAATAAAATATTTAACTCAACTAAATAATTATTGTATAAAAACGCTATTATGAGTTTATGACATACCGAGTTTTCGTTGTGAGTAGATAATCCCAGATTAGTTTAGGAAAAACAGCTTTCCTTAAAGCAGTCCATTGAGAATCAATAAATAGAAAAGAAATGTCGCGTATACCTTTACCTCCCGAACCTATTATTACAAGGTGGGGAACATGGTTAAATGCTGCACTATTCTATGCAAATAATTTTGAAAAATTTGGAAATGTGATTGACAGTTTAAAAGACGATGCTATCAGTGTGGAAAAACTAAAACAGCTTGTACAAAATAATACAGTAAAATGTGATTTAGCATTCATACAATTACACTTATCCGAGTTATCCATTAATCTTACAAACTTGGAAGCATCAAATAGTGAACCACTTGAAAGTATGAATATGTTTCGAAAAATTGAAGATATTTTAACAAATATTCCTGGCCCAGATAGAAAAAAATTAAAGACAAATTTATGTATGTAATTGAAAAAATTAAGGGTATAAAACTATTAAATCTTATTATGAAGTCATGTCAGCTAAAAAAGATGTTACTTTAGATATAACGCCTACATCATTGAATTGTTTTAAATATGCACCAATAACTAGTGTAGACGTAGAACGTAGTTTTACTTTGTACAAACATATTTTAAGTAATAGAAGATTTAATTTTAATGAGCATAATTTTGAAATGTATATAATTATCAATTTTAATTCGAAAAAGTAACATTTATCTAATTTTTTATATAACTTGAATTTTTATAGTGAAATTTACTATGCAAGTTTTACGTATTTTTGGTGCAATTAAACAATTTTAATATGCAATTTTTTTGTGTTTTCAATGCAATTAAATCCGGTCTTTACTTATCATATAATATTATGATCTAATACGACGGAGTGCCCGAGGGAGAATTGGTTCGGCAACGTCTACGTTTTTAGTCACCCAATCTTCAACACTGGTTTTTGGCGTGCCGAACATATTATAAAATATGTTATTTGACCGCTCGAATGCCCTTTAGGAGTTTTTCCCTAAGGCAAGACTTATTTCCAGGAACACTATAATATTATTATTATAATCTAGAATATTGTAGGAAAGATAAGAGAAATGCAATAAATAAAATATAACAATACGACGATATATGACGTGATTCGAGGAATCAAAATCCGTCTGCTACCTATATAGCAAAACAATATTAGAATTATTATGGGTTTCCGTTACATACGAAACGTCTGTATTCTGTGTCTGACGTCTGCTGCAGTCGTAGGTTAACGTAATACATATTAATAATTGATTAATTCATTATTTAATTAATGGTGTAATAATAAACCGAATCCAAAGAAAATTATTGTTGGAATGCAAGGAAAAATTGAAAACGGTTATTAATTTACAGATGTAATTGAAACGTATATTTATTAATTAATGTGAACACAATCATATAATATTATACATTTAAATTCAATGTAATGTGTCAATGTTGAATGGAATTCGTCGAAACGAATACATGCGAGAATACAATATGTATATTGAATCAATCATAAGTGAATTTGGAAGCTTTATGTAAGGCTTCAAAGTACACAAATATATAACTAACATAATATATTTTAGGTATTCATATTACACATCACGATTCATGATATCATGGGTCATAAATGGCGGCCCATCGCTTGTGGACGATTTTTTTATCTGGCCCGCAGTGGAGAAATTCATTTTTTAAATAATTATTTTTGATGGTGGATTAAAATATAAGGTTTTCGTCAGTTTTAATTCTATTTTTTATTTTTACGTTTTCTATTCTTTGTAAATAATATTTGTTATGTACATTGGACTTTGAAGGCCAACTAAAAATTCCAGAATTCCCGATGTGGCCCTTCAAAAATATTAATTGGTGACCCCATAATTTTATAATAATTAATAGCCAATAGGTGACATCACGTCAAGTGTTTAAAATGGTGAGTTGATTTAGCCGCTTTAGGTACATTGGATATTTGTATATTATGTCTTATTCTCTTCTACTAATTGAAATACTCATATACCTACTCACAACCCATTACCTATATAATATTATAAGTGAAAAACACGCATTACGCCGTTACAATAATTTCACGTTTCGTACTAAACCAATCAAAATAATACATAAACATATAGTCACACAGAAACAGGGGCGAACGCAGAAAAAATTTAAAGTATTCATACATATCATACTATTATGGCGTCAAGTTGATACTTTTTTCCTGATATTTTGGGGCCCCCGAAACCCCCCTGCATTTGCCCCAGCACAGAATATTTTATCATATTAATATATTATGTGTATTTAAATTTAAGAAGTCAACCTCGAACTATACAATGCACTTGACGATCGGGTAAAATACTTTTGTCATGAGAAAAATCGAACAGTTTCTGTTACCAACCGTCGCGTCCCGCGAGATACGTCAAAAAAACCCACGGAGTATACATGCCACATCATGTCATAATATACACATTTGTTCTTAAACGTAAATAAATAATAAATAATCGATAAACAACGACATTACACGTATAATTTATAGTATTATTGTTTATTACATTTTGTCAGAGCCTAATAATTTTAATCGGAAAGGCTAATAATATTCGGGACCGGATTAAACCGTCTCCATCTTCAGGCCCTCCGCAGTATCTCTTGTCGCGGGCCACAGGCCTCCGCCGTTTGTGCCAATAGTACACAAACGATTATACTCCGGCCCTGCGGTGCATGATATTATTATACGAAAGCACATCCGGTTTCATGTACAAAGTAAGTTATCGGTGGCGGATCCGATTGCGCCGCCGACATGACGATATTATAACACAATCACGTGTGCGCGGGGCGTATATATTATATATCGCATATGTATACCTTCTCCTTCCCGAGCCATCTCGGCGGTGATGATAATAATAATAATACGACGAGTGAGGTAGCACGAGCGAGCGTCTCCGCGGAGTAAACTCGGCATAGGCGTACGACGACGTCAGCGAACACCTGGGCTGCTCCTCCATACCGCCGCCACCGGGTGTCGGGTTCGCCAGAATTGTCTGCACGCGTAATACACGTATACGCCGCCGCCGCCGCGGGGAAGGGTTCACGCGGGTGCGTATACGATATTATAATACGTTGTAATAATATGCGCGGGGTTCAACGATCTCGGCCGGCGGCACTAAAAGATCCCTTCGCGCGTCTGGTCGTGTTGGGCCCTCCTGCAGCCACGAGGTGGAAAGAGATGTACGCCACGCGAGAGATATATTACGATAGAGAGAGATATGCGGAGTGTGTGTGTGTGTGAGGGACAGAGAGAGCGTAAGACAGCAAGAGGGACAGACAGTGCCAGAATGTGTGAGAAAGAGGAGAGATGGCCGCTTCGGAAGGAGGAAGACGATATCGTCGCCGCCGCTGCAATATACTTGTACGGTACTATATTATACTATATACAAGTAATATATATGCATGTGCGTATGTGTATATGCGCGGCGTTTCGGAGCATTAACGGCCTACGCGGTGCGGCGGGTGGCGGTTGGCGGGTATACGTACGCAGACGGGCTCTGACAGATAAAGTCAAGATGCGCGCCGCGCGCGTAAAACACCGATTATTCCCCCCAGATTCCGGATTTCCGTTCTGCGTATAACATCGGTCCAGATGTGTGTTGCACCGGCAACCCCTTTGCCGCACGGGAGCTCATCGCTCCCCCCCCCCCACCTTTCAAACCCACTCTCCACACCCACACGTACTATATAGCTCGACGTACGACGACCGGCTCCCGCAGCAGCAGTATATAATAATGTGTAATAGGTGGTTACTAGTTACTACACTTATTATAATATATTATATTACTACTCGAGCGGACTATACGACTTTAGCGTTCGATTTTTGGAGAGGTTTTGGTTTCGTAAACAGATTTTAAACATTATATAGTATTATACGGTGCAGTATACGTATACAACTGCCAGCCGAAGCTCGTTTCAGTTATATCATTAAATGACTATGTACATTATATTATTATATAAGTATATTCTGCAGCTACTATTATACTCACTTACCATTTACCAATATATAGGCTATAGAGCTAAGGTTATAACCATACTTTATATGGTGTCTATACTCTATGTCACATGATGAATTCGAGTTATTTAACAAATACTTTATTTTATTTTAGTAATTCGCATAACGGCCAATGTTTAACAACTATAAACTAATGGAATCACTTTAGTAATACCTATAGACAATTTGATTTGAATGAACAGTAATTATTGTTCGAAATTCTCCCTTTTTTACATAGTCACTGAATTTTGACTTTTGAACGGAAAGGAAGCCTAGAAACTATGGAAGATGCTTAAAGTTTACTGATACTATAAGAATGAAATTCTTAACCGACAACAGGCGATTGGGAAGCATAAGTGAAGATCGATGGGCTTACTGGGCATTAGCTTAATCATGATTCATGACTATAGTTTTTGTGTTTAAGACAAAATATATTTACACAAAATCTAGTGATTATTGAACAACACTTTATGCCCAATGTAATCACAAAACATATATACGAGACTACGAATAAAAAAACCCGGCATAAATGACTAGGTAGTAGGCTGTTGGAACAAATCGGAGAGGTTAGCCACTTAAATCTACTGATAAAATAATAACGTTTTCTAAAAAAAAATAAACATTATCAAAATAGTTATTGTCTTAGGTTATTATAAACTTATTTTTAATAATAAACAATACTATATTATTTGTAATCAAATAAATGCTATAATATTATGTTTGTAAACTGTAATAAATAACCAGATAAGTATAAACTATACTAGTAAATTAGGGGTACCTCATAGCTCTATATTATTTCATACAATATTTAAGACCCCCCCCCCCAATAATTATCAGGATCTTTGCCTTTGGAAATCAAATGCACCACTCGAATGATCTATGCCGAGAAACCATCGAAATAATAAATTTACTAGAAATTACATGCTCAATATAATAGTGTAGATAACCGTTTTTGAAATACGATGGATGCCCAAAAAATCCGGCAAGGGTGTCGACCAGCGGTCTCAGGTGGGGCGCATAGAAACAATACCTGTCTAAGACGATGATATCGGGCTGAGTTAAACGATCGTCGAGTGACTCAAAAACTGAACGAAATCCAGGCGAACCGTTAGATCCTTCCGACATAATAATTATTACGTCAGCCCTGCAGCACACGCCCGCGCGCATATAGTTAGTATACATCGCGCGCCGGACCAGTGGAAAGTCGACGACAAATTATTATAGACGGTCGTACATATACAGTATAATATTATAATACAGTAGGTAAAACTTCCATATTACGAAGTCTCATGCTGCATGAAAAAATTTATAGTACCTATAGAGAATTTCGTTAAATATAATTGAATAAATTTGGTAATTGGTTCTTATTTGGTTTGGTTCTCAAAAATATTTCGTTAAACGGAAATTTGTGTTAAATGGAAGTTCGTTGTATGGAAGTTTCGCTGTATTACCTATAACAGTTCCCCGGGAAAAACATTCGGGTTCCTTCCCAGTTCCCGTTATTGCCTTCAAACTTATTATCGTGTCGTAAATGACAACGGTGATTCGAGAGTTTATGCGGAAGTCGGAAGATATACATATTTTAATACTATAGGTTTCATGTTTGTTTTATTTAAGAATAATATTAGTCACAAAAGCCGCGTAGTATTATACATATACAATTAAGGTGATACTTCCGCAGGTGGTGTGATGTAATTGTGATTACGAATATGGTATATCGTGACGTATGGCTGACAACAGTCGGTTGGTTACCCGACGGATTCCCGGCTGTTGTAGTCTTACGTACTACTATGTATCAAGCAAAAAATGTGTTTATAGTTAATTAAAATATAGCAAAAAAAATGTATCAAAAAAAAAAGGTTCAAATCCGAAACTTTCAAATATATTTTGGACATAACTTGGGAAATTTCTTTATGTAAAAACAAAATACAATCTATATTGAATTTAAAAATGAGCTTTTTCTTCAGACATCTTTAAAAAGAAAACAGTAATTATATTTTTTTATCGTCTACTGCTATTTTTAATTTAAAACAATAATTAAGAATATTAATTTTCATCAGTGTTTTTTTTTTATTTCCCTTTAGATTTTTAGATTGATAAAATATACCAATATCAGACGCTAATTACTGATAAATTACTTTAAAACTATTTGTTAAAAAAAAAAATAATAATAATAACAATAATAATTACCAAATTATTTAGTATTTATTATTAAAAGTTCATGATAAGATTTTGAAAAACGTTTCAATAATTTTACAAAGCTGGCCGATTTTAAGAAGCAGAATTACATAAGTATATCAACATTTATCATTTGTTAAATATTATATTACAGTTATATTGTTATAAATCAAATACAAGTTATATAGGTATAACCGTTTTAGAATATTATAAAGCTGGTAAAACTAAAATGTATGGCGAATAATTACTTTATAAAAATAATTCCATAATACATAGGTATTTTTAAATATTATATTTTATACTGAAATTTTAACTTAAAAAATATTATAATTACTATTATGAATAAATTATATGATTGTACTCAAAATGACCAATAAATAAAGCTTATTAGCATTACATAAGATATTTTAATGAAGTCGTTTATTTCATGTTTTTCTTTTAAATATCTTATTATAATTTAATATTTATTATAGGTCAATCGTGTTAAATGTACTAATTACTTATTAGTTATTATACGTAATATCAAATTGTTATACGACAAAAAAATAGTTCAAGATATAGTAGGTATCCATGTTAAACGATTAATTTCAAATAACACTCTATTTTAAAATCACCTTTAGTCAATTTTTATAAATTTAATACGGAGAACACTTTAAATGAAAAATAATCATAATATTTATTATTATTTATCTACATTAATCATAAGAAATCGATATATAATTACCAAAATAAAATTAAAATACAATCACATGTATATTCATTTTTATACAATTCATCGAATATATTATATAGATAAACTTGATTTTTATGTCTATAAATGTTATCGAAGACTATAATTTTAGTGAGAAATAACAAGAAAACATTTATTACAACTACATGAATATAAATTATAATATAAGATTACACCTATATAACTAATTATAATCGGATATACGTACAAGAATGGGTAAGATAATAAAACTTGTTAACTATATAGTTGAACTTGCAATTTTTTTTTTGTTTACCACTGTAGATTATAATCCATTTCAATTATTAATGACCAAGAACTGCTGACATTACATGGGATTAATATGTATTAAGTTTTAAGATGGTTTATGAGCCTTACGTGGTATAGCATTTGAGCGTTTCTAATGCTCCGTTATTAAACTTGTATATAATTGTATATTATAACGTATTAGTAGGTAGTACAACACATTTAATTACGTATTGAAAACTATACAAATAATTGCCTGTGATATTTAAAATACATTATTTATGTACAATTGTAATTTCTTTTATTGGCATAAAAATGAGTAATATTGTAATTCATGCAATAGTTACATTTTAGTATGTTACATAGGTAAACATATTTAAATAATTTCATAAGCTCGTATAACTAATGTCGAAGTTATAAAAAACAACCAACCAATAAATTCGTGGTTTACTTATTAATATTATTTTCAGACTATAAATTTAATGATTTTGCATTTTATTTTATATTAAAACAAGCGAGATACAAATTTTATTCGAGACACCTTTCTAAATACAACATTTTATTTTACATATTTTAGACGTTAGTGCAAATAAGTGCATAAAACTGATATTTAATACGTTTAAATTGCATATTTAGGAAATAAAATAATGGACATTTTATATCAATAATCAATATGGTATCTAAAACATTATTGTTTTTTAAATTTGAATGCACAATGTTAATTTTGCTTAATTTTATCTATATTTTGGATTTTTGGGTGCATATTTCCCTATTTTTTTAAGTATATAAGTGAATGCATAGGTATTTCATGGTTTTATAGTGCATTCAATTTACAGTTCTGCAGGTTATGATTTTTAACATAATTTAATTACATATAGGTACAATTGTATACCTACATGCTACAATATTTACTGTTAATGTTGGTATTATTCAGAATTAATTCATAAAAAAACGTCTTTCATAAATATATCGAAATAATTTTTCATTCTTTAATTCATAACTCATAATAACTAAAATCTTATAGATAAATGATAGGCGAATAATAACAGTTCTTTCGCTCAGTTTTAAATCTTTAAGATTAAAATGATGGTTTTTTAATGACAAATGTGCATAATCTATAATTGTAAATTGTTTTCTTCAATAGTATTTCTTTATAATATTATATAATGTTACCTGATTCGTACCGGTAACTCTAAGGCAATATAATATTGTACTTTAAACTATTATTTTTTTTACTATCGGCACAATTTACATGTCATACTTATAGGTATATTTTTCGACTAATTAGAAATACTTTACCGTTTTTTGTTTCAAACAATTTTACCCATTCAACATTCATTTATATAATAATTATGTGTGTATGTATGTGTGCTCGCGCACGCGTGTGCGTTTTTGGCACGTGTATAATAAAAATACCTTTGTACGCTAACATGAAGGGATGTGGTAAGAGTAATTTTTTTTGTTCAAAAGACATGTATCATTGGGGCCCTACAGAGAGTGCCATATGTTTCTATGAAATACGCATATATACGAATTTGTTTAGGATGAATCACAGATTATTATATAATTTTGGCCTATTGTTAATTAAATTAGGTTCCATATAGGTACGACGGACGAAAAGAAATGTAACATACTACATCAACCGTAAAAATGGCCATGGCCCGTGGTGGATTATAATTTATTGTGAAAATTAATGTAGGTACATAATATTATAATATAATATTACAGCTGGTATAATATATACCTACCTAAATTTTCGTTTTTTTAGTTGTTCAAAAAACGAAAAATATGTTGTGCGCACTGCATCAGCGTTTGTCACGCTTTTTAAACGTTATACTACATTTTCGGTCTGACAGGTACCGATTCCGAATGTTCTATATTGACACCGCGGGACATGATTTATCGAAAATATTTTTAAAAGTTAAATTAAAAGGTCAACATCCTCATTTTTTACGTTTACAAAAATATTACGTGTCGCCAACGGTGTTTCCACAATATTTATATATTATACAGATACTCGTCTCATTGTTGTCTGTATTGTTGCCATAATGAACACAGATCGCGCATGAAAAAAATAAAAAGCATATTATTACTGCAAGTATTTACATAGTACATCAATAATATTATATGTCGTGTAAACTCGTTTATTCGACGAATAGCTGCGCGTATCAATGCTTTGGTTTATCCATAACATATTATAAAACATATTAAATTAACATGATATTAGGTATTTTTTTTCCTAAACGACGTACGTTATTTGTCAAACGCACGTGATATTATTGTGTACTATATGTGTAGTACATACGAACTATGATTCTCGGCGGCCATGGTATTGCCGATGCCAGCGGACAAGTTATAATACTGCAACAGCGGCGGAGATCAGCTGTATCGGATATCACGCGCTGCAGCATAATATTATAATGATATTATGTAACGCACGATTATCGTTTTACGGATATAAGACTCGTACCTATCATTACGATGTATTGAAATCCGAATATCGTGCTACTGAAGATACCGAACCGTCGGGACTAGGGCGAAGTCAAATGGCAATTCGTCGTATATAATAATATATAAACGCTATATGGTTCTATTATGATAATATAATATATCACTAATAACTTATAAGTATAGGTAACATTGCATTATTAATGTTATATTATGTATATACTATATAGTATAAGAGTTTATTTTTTTCAAGTGTCCGACTTGCATTCGTTCGAACACTGCAGCAACAATATAATGTTATGTTGATAAGCACAACGAGGAGAGGTATGCCAGCTGCGGTCGCTGCAGATCACTGTGTAGAGATGCTATTTTGGCCGGAACCCAAGGTTTCTGCGCCGCCAGCGTCTTTGGCCAGCGTCCAGCCAGCGCGGAGACGCCTCTGTTGTTAAGGACGTATACGACGCTATACGCGACGATGATGATGATGATGATGATGATGATGATGCCGACGATGATGATATGATGCTGGCCGAGTACCACCTTCCACCTCTATATCCATGTCAAGGGATTTTCGTTTCGGCCTGCCCATTATTATAATGTTAACGTCATTAAAAGTTTACTGATATTATTTCGACCCAAATTTATTGTATTAAGTCTTGTGTTTTTTTTTTTATTGTTGTTCTTTTTTTTATTCGACACGCGCTTTTACTTTGACTTCCCCGGAGTTGACTTACAATGAACACTATACTTTATGTACTTATACATAAGTACTACATACATCACCATACACAATGTACATGTTATATATAATTTCATCAAACACACTATACACACTATTATAATATATACGTGAACGTTTTATTCGGCCCCTGTTGCGTTTATACTTCTGAAATGGTGGACGTTTGTAGATATTTGGTACACAAATACACAATAGTTTGTGTTTTTTTTTGTTCAAACTTTGTTCAAGAGATGTCTTATCGGAAATGAATACAATTTACATAAGAAATACGATATTTGATGATTTGATAATTTTGTAGTCGGTGGTTATGAACACTCAGCTATCGAAGACGTTATCGCGCTATATACGCACAAATAAGTGTAATAAGTAATAACTAGGTAATAATGTTCAGTCGAACTAAAACTATTATATCAATATGTATAATCTATAATATTGTTATGTTTTATAAAATTTTTTCCTCATTTGTACTTATGTATTTGAAATAATGCAAAGGTTTTCAACCATGTAAGTTGTTCTTTTCATGATTTATTCATAGTGTTGCTTTCAACGACGAAATACCTCTAGATAAACTCAACAGTCAATAATTATGTAAAATATCAAATAATTGATACACAATTTAATTGTATTCTATAATCTAGACAAACCTAATTAATAAATTAATATTCTCACTAAAAATCTCTGTCTAGTATAGTAGTGCAGATAGTTATTATTTTTAAAAGAGGTTGCAGACTGCAGTTTATTATAGTACAGGCATTAATCATTAATGCATTACAATTAAATATATTGTGTTGTATTGTTGTTTGTTACAGTATAAATCGTTTTTATATTAATATACTTTAATATATGTAAGTATAATAAAGTTTTTCTTACATTGAATTGACAAACATTGCGCAATAATATTTTATGAAACAAAAATGTTTACCTTGCAATCTCAAAATGATAAAAAATATACATACAATTTAAATATTATAAACCAATAAAAAAATATCTTATAAGTAGTTATAACTATGATCCTAATTTATGTTTGTAATATTTAAAATTCATATTTCATAATATCTTAAGCTGAAAAAATGTAATAATTTTAATTAACTTGAAAAATGTTATAATTTTTTTTATCACAAAAACGAAATTCATTAGGTAATAAAACATGTTCTCATATTTTAAGTTCTATTACGAAACACGGATCATCAAAACATATCAATATAGGTAAGTACTTAATTATATAGTGCACACTACTAATTACTAACCAGCCAATTGTTTCAGTTTTACAACTGTGGTTTTGACAGTTACGTGAAATAAAGATAACAAAATAATGTTGGTTGTTGGTGAATATGGTTAATGAATATGAAAACAAAATCACATTTTATTATTATATTAATATTTTACTAATATTTTATTAATTTGCTATTCACGCTCAATACTAATGTATTCATTTCAGTATTACAATTTTCTTTCTTATATTGAAGAAATATTATCAGTTATCACGTTATTCGTATTTCATCATCCTATACATAAAACAATTTGTTCACATATATAATATTAATAAAACACTAAATGCCTAACATCTCTACTGTCAAATTTTAAATACTGAAATTATTTAAACTGCTAGTATTGCTAGTTTTTTGGCTAATAATATATTATATTATATACATGTACCGTATATCTGTATATTCAACCGATTAAACGCATTCGATAGACATCTATGTACAATAAGATTTTAATCATAGTCTGCTATACAGTTTTAATTTTTAAATGAAATATTTCAAACTTTTTTTATCATACTACGTGCGTTCATTAATGGCTGGTGTCCTGTTAGATAAATTGCGTCAGTTCACCAAATAACATAATATACATTCTTGACACAAGGATTTAAACAGCAACACCGGCCAAATAATTTCAATACATCAATGTTTCACGTGCACCTAACATATAATATGATATACTATATTCTGCATAGTCACATAGACTACAAGACACAAACACAAATTTAAATTGAAAGCATTAAAAGCAAAAATAAATTAAAATCGTGATTTTCCTATTTTAGTTTTTAGTAAGAATATTGAGTAATTGTGATAATAATTGAATAATTTATGCAAAAAAATATAAGGCTTATAAATGAAACATTTATTCTCCTAAAAATAACAAAAACATTTTCAGCAATTATTATTTTAATCAATCTTTTTTATACTTAAGTACTAAACTTTTTTTAAAAATTGTTATATAATAATTATCTTCAATATCAAACACTGATATTGAGGTAAATTAGCCCCCTCCCTATCAATTATGTAATATTATATTGAGAAAATAAGTATACATTTTATAATTTTATTATAATTAGTATATAGTATAGTCATAAAAAAACACTGGTGAACTTGTTTCTTTATTCAATGATAAATCATAATAGGTATAAAAAAAAACCGATTCTGAGCCTATAGAGGACGGATGGACCAATCAATGTCTATACATGTATTTTATTTATATAATTAGTAATTTCTTTATTCACTGGGTTGAACTCACTTTTGCTATATAGGTATATCTAAATTTCCCTAGAATGGTGTAAACAGGGTCAAGGAACAATTACCAAGTCAATAGTTTAAAATCGTTCTAAATATTTGGAGTAGATTTATGTATAGTAAGATAACTAAAAAGTATTTAACAGTGTTTGGGAAAAAATCTGGTGGACGGTGGTGACCTGGCTAACCTAACCTAACTTATAAATTGAAAATAACCATAATAAAAGAGGTTTAGACATGATAATAATATATACAATTATAATTTTACGATATCTTAAAATATTGACGTACCCTTGAGGTGTGGTGCCTAAGATCCCCCCCCCCAAAAAAAAACAAATTTTTAATTATACATAGAATTGAAGCCCCCGCTTACATTGTTGTTAATAATGTTAGCCCTACTGAAATTTTAATGGATTTCCTCCTAGGGTGCCCCCTAAATATTTCCCTGGGCATGTAAGCCATGAAATAATTTCGATTATTATAAAGGATTTACAACGCATGTCATGGTTTCAACTGTTTCAAGGCTTATAATATAGTACCTATGCTCACTAGGATGGTTCTTTTGTTTCTAAGTTTAGATTTGCGTCCACAAACATTAGTTACAAGAAACAATATACTTACAAATAATTGCTTGGAAAAGCATACATATAGTATTTAATATTTATGTCTTTATTGTTGGGTTATAACTTATGGATTCCACTCAATCAGATCTTAACAACATACGTCTTACACAGTCACACAGATGTTGTTACAAGAAGTATTTGATAAAATTAATTTACAAATATCATAATAATTTTAGCTTTGCATTTGTTAATCATGATGTACCGTGTACATAATATATAATGCATGTTTAATAAATTAATATCAGATGCATTCAAACATTTTTTTTCAAATGTTATGAAAATGTATGATAATTAGTAATTAGTAATATTATTTCTTATATATTTTCTTTTTTAAAAAAAAAAAAAATATTATACGGAGGATTTAATCATCCTACCACCGCCCACTAACGACGCTACTGGTTATTCCAGTCACATTTTTATTATTCAATGTGACTGGAAAGAATGGGAAATGATTAATTTGCTCATTAAAAATATTTAAATATTTGAGATATTTTATAGAATATTATAACGACTTATTAATATTTGTTGGAATTGCGTTGTACAATATAACTTAAAATTATTATTATTTATAATGATATAAAAAGATTACGTTACCTATACGTTTACTCGTGAACAATAGTATATTGTGGGGAAATTACAATATCTATATATCAGGTAAATATTAATAACTCACCGATAAAAACTATTACCCAAATTACGAAAAATTAGATCTTATTTTAAATTAATATTTAATTGAATTGTTTAAAATATACATTAAAAGTGTATATTTGAATCAATTATTATTTTAATTGGTACACAATTACACAAATAACGAATCAAGAATTTTGAATCTTCTGGAGAAACGCAAATAAAAAGAATAAGTATTACTTTTACATAGTAATGTACATATATATTATTTATGTAATTAAATCAATAACATTAGTCAATACCAACACGTTGTAAACATGTTTGGGTCACAGTATTTATGTAGGGTAAAAGACTATAGATAATAAAAACTACGCAAATCTATTAAGATTGCCATTACAACTCATTGTCACTATACAATATACATTGACCTGATTTTGACCATTTTAAAGGGACAATATAGTTAATAACGAGTCATGTTATTAATCTATTTCAACGAGGAATATTATACTACGAGGAGACATTTCAAGCGCAATTGGCTTATTAAATTCAATGTATATAGTAAATACTGTACCTATAAAAGAATTGTACAACAAACATTTTATTAATAATACATTTAAAATGTTTAAAGCTTTAAACGTAAATCCGTATTATTGGAGATTTAACGAAGAAAGGATGAATGAATGGAGGATTAAAAGTAATAATAGTCTACGAAAAAAAATGATATTACATTTGATATTCTGATTAACGCGTTAATTAATTACAATAATTATGAAAACAATATTGACTTATATTTATTATGTATATGTTGCAATGTATTCTTGAATGTGTTGACTGTTAGGCCCTAAGTCACAGAATGATAACGGTTAAAAATGCACTCATTAACGAGTAACGACGAACAAATTGTCAACTAATGCATGGCGTGTGCACTTGGCCAGTGTTATGGCATTATTGGCATTGTGAGCGTGGATTCGAGTAGAACATTACAATATAATATTATTATGGTTTGATCGAACACAATTGCGTCACAGGTTTAATTAATACACACTGATCGTGGAAAAAAGAACGACATGTAATTAATGTTAAACGGTAGGTAATAGGTTTTCAAACTGATTGCGTGATTTTGATGTAATACAGTTATTAAGAGTAATTGACGACATATTATTATTATATTAACATAGTTAAAATAACGACGAAACGGTGGCGTAGGTATATTATAATACTTGTTCGGGTTCGATACAAAAACGAAATACTAATTAAATTATTGCCATTTACCGCGGATGTTTGTGTTTGCGACCAAAATAAACGCCTTTTAACGTGTTATAATAATAATAATTATTATTACAGTGCGTAATGTGCGTGAAATATGAGAAATAATTAAATTAGGTTAGAATATTATATGTTAAATATTACGCAGAATCCGATACAAAAGCGAAACTATTTTGGGTAACTGAATAATATGTAAATACGTACACAATTAATATACTCGTATCATTATATTATAATATATTGTGTCGTGCTTGGACGTTTGGTTTCCGGTGATCCGTCGTCAAAGGTGCGAATGCGTAACGACTGCAGAAATGCCGATGCGGTATTATAGTGTACCTATATAGTGTCGGTCGTAAAAACGAGAAATAAATCGGAAAGACTATACATAATATTATATTTGTACAGATGCGGTTTGCATTTTTTTTTTTAACTTTTCATTTTCTTTAATGGGACGTGACGAAAGGACGCCGTAGACGGGGCAAGACATTAAAATAACCGAAGAAACAAATGAACGGGCGAAAAACCCTTTTTTTTCTCGAGCGATTTTTCTTCCGGGACACCGATGGGTGGGTGGGTGGTTGTGCTTGAGAACGAAAGCGGCGGGGGGACGATAGCGCGTAAAATCTCGGCAGCTGTCTGTCCAGGTGTACGCAATTATCGTTGCGCACCACGAGCGGGTGATGTGTGGCTGGTTGGTGCCATTGACGTCTGGACGCGTGGCCACGGCCGAGGGGTCGGCGGTGCAAAGGGATACGCATGCGACGACGACGACGACGTCTACGGGCGAGGGGGTCACATACATACACACACACTTACGCCATAATAATAATAATCACGTAACGGGTGCCGCTGCAGCTGGGACACGTTAATGGAGCTTTGCCCTGTGCCGTTGGAGTTGTCGTCTTTAAGACACGGCGACGGGGAGAGTGAAAAGGGCAAGAGAAACGTACATTATATATTATTATTGTTAATATTATGCATCGTGTGTGTGTACTGCGAGTTCGGAGTTGTGAGGATATTAATTGTCACGCGCACGCGCTCACGCACGCACGACACCTCTAAAATTCGTCCTTCTCTCGGTGTCGATCGCTCGCCGTCTCGCTCTGGCTGCGGTCGGCCGACGCGCAGCCGGCCCATGTTGCATAGCACGTGCCGCCCGTCGTCGGTCCCCCCAGGTCGACGAGACTATTTATAGACGCCGTAGGGTAAACAATCGGTCGGCTGTACGACGACACAGCGCCGCCGCACGCGTACATCGTACGACGACTAAGACTACCGGTGGCGTGCTGAACATATTTTTAAGACCCGATAAAATCTGACCATTTCCGACACTCCCGACAGTGGCGATTACAGCTTTTGTTATTTTGACGATTTGCGTTTGGCGCACCGTGTTCGGTCTGACAACCTTTAAATGAACACAAACATCCTTGTCCGTAGATTTTTGCTGCTCAAGACTATAAAGAAAAAGAATAAAACTCAAAGTGTTGTATTACGATACACAAAAAGTCCGTCTAAATATCAATGCGCAGAGTACCTATCACAACACACCTGCCACACAACGCTCTGAAATCAGAATTCAATAGATTGTATTCTCGCGCCAAAATCTCAAACGTTACGAAACAACGTACCTAAGTACATTTTTTTTTTTGACCGTCTGTTGAACGACGCGCCAGCAGTTGGACCATTTCCAACGACCTTTCTCAAACGCACACATCAACTACCCATTTTTCTGACTAGGAAGAAACGATGTTCCATTATGTTCGTATTTATAATAATATTATTAGTATTGTTCCCATCGTATGAAATAAATTATAATTATTGTATATAGACATGTTTTTTGTTGTTGAAATTGAAGACAATTCCTTTATACGCTTGATGAGTTCATGCCTTGATTCAGCGCACTTTTTGATTTTCCTCTGTGACCCACGTACGTGTTTGTCGTTTGCTCGTTATTAATCCTACAAGTAAAAACTTTGGTCGGTCGTTTGCGCATCGCCTGTATTAATTTAAACTTAACGTAGTACAGTGATATGAACGCATATGTTACAGCAATAACATACTAGTAGGTATACTACAACTATATTATCTTAGATTAAAAAATATTTATTTTTTATATATTTTAATGGTTCACCCATTCCTAGCTCTCCAACTGTTAAATATCTAAATACACTCGATCAAAGACTTACATGGGCCCACCATGTAACATTTAAGATAACTAAAAGACTAGTTCTTAATAATCGCCTACACATGCTAAAAACTGTATTATGCAATAATAAATACACCTCCACGGACATCAAACTTCTTATTTAAAAAAGTCTACTCAAACCAATGTGAATATACGGTCTGCAGTTATGGGGTAATGCGAAAAAATCTAACATTAACAATATTCAATCATTTAAAAACATTGCTCTAAGGAAATTAACAAATGCATCTCCCTTCGTCACAAATTTTTCTCTACATTCAGACCTAAAACTAAAAACAATAAGTGATGAATCTAAATATTTCTATAAAAGATTCCACAACCACCTATTACTCATTCGAATCCACTTATCAACAATTTGGCCTCCGCTACCATACCTAGTAATCCCCCAAGACGCTTAAAGCGCAAGTGGTGTCGTGATTGATGAACAATTAATATTTAACAAATCAAATGAAACTTGATAAACAGATTTAAATTTTTTATTGCAATAGTTTTGTGCAAATGGCCAATAAAAATATAATTCGTAACAATAACGATGCGCAAACGTCCAATGGGCGCGCAACGTGCAAATTTGCGTTCAACAGATGAGCGATATAAGTTATAAGTTATAACTAACCTTGTGTTATTAGCACGGAATACTACATAGTAGTCCATGGTTATTAGCTTTATTAGAATGAGTTGACATATTATCAAACTATTGAAGTTAAGAACACTATCAGCTGTTTGTACGTTTGGTTTTTTACGATATTTAAATTGTAAAGCGAGATTTGTGCATTTTTAAACTATCATATTTTACATACTCATAAGCATACTCTGATACTCATGCATACAAATTTAAAAATCGTAAAAAAGTCAACGTACAAACGCAAAGAAGTTTGCTGAACGTAAATATTCTGTTGCACGTTGGTCCGAGAGAGAAAACAAAAAGTGTGCTGACATACACTTAAAAAATTATTATATTAGGTTTATTCATAAATAGTGTTATTGCTTATCAGATAGAACTCAAACTCAAAATGTTGATGTACCACTCGAGTACTCGACCTACTGTCTTAGAACGCGTTGTACTATATAAATTATACAAATAATATGTATAGTTCTCCAGTAGATCAACTTACTGTTTTAGTCACTAAAACATATTATTAGTAATCATCGTATTTATCATTATTCGGGAGCAATTAAAAATATTTAAAACGTGACTGAACGTTTATATACCTTACGTTTAACTTTATTGAGCGCTTAATATTCTACTAATCGGTAGTGATTATTTTAAATGTTTAGTGTTTTACTAATATAATTTTCATTTTCCTAGTTAGTAGAAAAGAACATAAATTAAAGTGCATTAGATACATTAAAATGGGTATAAAGTTTAATATGGTCTAATAGATATAATTTTACGTCAATATTTTCAAATTGTACGTTGAGGTTAAATTGGTCAATTGGTAAAAAGGTCAAATGGTTATCAAAACTGTTTCAAACAAGTCTTAACATCTGTCAGTATTAATATTTAATGTAGAAGTACAGTTATAAGATGAACTTAATAATTTTACATGAGTATATGACTATAGAATATTGGAATATAAAATTAGTTGTAAGTTTAATCAAAACGGTTTTCACAGGTCTAAAAATGCATTAATTGAACTACGATGTTTAAATTAATTTATTTAACCTCATTCATAATAATTTTAATAAAACTTATTGTTATAAAATATATTAAATAAAAAAATAAAAATAATAAATTATAGTTCAATTCAGTAGATGTTTTTTAATTTTAAACATTAAAAATATTGTGTACCACGATTCGTGTTATACAAACATTGAATCCTTATTAAGTACTAAATATATTTAAATTTTATAAATTATTCCAAATTCTAAACAAATTTACCCTGGAGATGTTATCTGGACAAAATCCTTTATCTTTTAAATTAAATATTGTCATGATAAAATCGATTTAATGATCACAAAATAAATTACAAGTTTGGTGTTTTTAATTAATTAAATATAATTAATATTTACACAAATAGGTATATTATTATTTATAATATACCTTTCTATTTACACTGATCGATCATATTATTTTGACCAGGAAAGTGCAATTTCTTTTAACATAGCTGAGTTAACTTATTTTTGTTCTTGAAATATATGTGAATAGGTCTAATTACTTACTTCAATAGATAATAGGTTTATATTTTAACTACACTCATAATAATACATGCTTTATGCAATATGCATATTATTATTTTGTTTTTTTGGTCGTTTTATTATGAATAAATTAAACGAGTCTCATTCCATTAATGTTCGGTACCTAAATAATATATTTTGGTCGTGAATGCAGTTTATTATTAAAATTTATTTAAGTTCTTATAAAATAGTATAGTGACGTTTATTTAACAAAAATACGGCGAAGACACCAAACTTCGGGAATCAATGATGAACATTCAACATTAATATTTTTAGGAAATAAATATCTACAATTGAATAGTTTGGTGGTGGGGGGTGAATTTTAAATGTCTGTAAATCTTTTTAAATCATCTATAAAGGGATCTGTACCAAATATTTTTATGTTCACCTCACCTGTTATAAGTTCAATATCGTATCATTTTGATAAGTAATGTAAAGAATTATTAGTCAAAAGAATGGAAATAGTTCGTTAATTTTCACAAATTGTTAAAATAATTTAATTTTTTAAACGCATCAGTTATACATAACTTTACACACTAATTACACAAGTATCTATAGCTATATAGCTTATTTATAAATATATATTTATGCCCGTTTTTATTATATACACGTAAATTACAAGAAATATGAACGAATAAACTTTACTATTATAGAAATAATGTCAAAATATCAGAAGCAGTGCGAACGATAAATAAATTTGGTAGGCATCATTCTACAATTTTTTCATACCACATCAATATATGAGTTTTTAAAAAATGTAGATAACATTTTATTACCCATGTCCCACGTTTCTTTCAATAACTTTAGCCCGTGACCGTATAAAACACGTCCACTCTTCTAATATTTAAATAATTATTATTTACTATTAAAAATACTAAATAAATATTAAATTGTTCGGATCGACAAGAATTCGTAAGATATTGTACGTATAATATTATTCTCTCTGGTCGGGACTCGGGAATGCAGTACAACTCGGCGAAAAATTTTATCGAGAAAAATATCGTAGTAAAAATGACTGATAAAGCTTCGTTGACTCATTGTTGATGTGAGTTGAGGAAAAAACCAAATATCGTCCGTCACGACTCACTATGTCCACCCAGTGATGGAGTCACAACAACAATCACAACCACAACACGGTCGTACTAAGACCAGGTACGCAATGGGAATAGTTTTGCAGCCGTTATCGTTCGTCCTACTCAGTAATTGGTGACAACTATATTCGATTATAGTATTAATATCGTTATTATGGTAAATACCTCTCAAATCTCAATTATTGATATAATAATTATTATACGGGTCACTGGTGTGTACATCGTTTTTGGTTTCTATTTCTTGACAGCAGTAATTGAGTTGAAAAAAAAATAGGGATGGTCTCTAGGTTCAGTTGAATAATAAAAATTGCTTTCCAATGCCCTTGATTGTAAAACTACTTACGACTTAGTGGTTTTGTTCCCCTCGCATATAAAAGCGTCATAAGCCACTATTTACTGCAACTCCCAAAACGTAGATTATCAGGAAACAAGATAATAGCCCTTAGAGTAAGAATAATAATTATTAAACATTAAAAAGATTCGGTATATGTAAGTCATTGCATTTTTTATAAAGAATCTATTGAACACAAATGAAACACTTTTTATCAGTTTTTATTGGACTTGCCCCATATTGTCTTGTATGAATCAGAGGACAAAAAGCAATAAGTACTCTTTTATTTGGAGTTGCTGCCAAACGCTTTTTGATATCATTGGCGTATTATAATGTGTTCAAAAAAACGATGTATAATAGTTATTAAATAATAATACGTGTTTTAGTTATTTAAACAAGTTAATAAAATATATATTTTAATTTTAGATTATCTCAAATGTATTTAATATCTGTAAATAAGAAATTATGAGAAGAGGGGAATAAAGGGGGAAAATAGAGCTTGAAAAGGTTTAATAATTCAACAGTAAAAACAATATTATAATGTGAATTTTTTTTTTTGAAATGAAAATCAAGTCCATTGTTAAATTTAAACCAAAAAGAATTTCGTTAGATATACTGTAAATACAAAAACTACTTCCTATACCTAGGAAAAAAACTGAAAAGCGTAACTCCAGATCATTTAGTTTTTTTCTAGTGTGTGGGCATAATTGTTTCTTGTCTTAATAAACTTATGTACGTACCGTTTTCATTGTTATTTTAAAATCTATTTATATAAATTTTTAAAGAGAAAAACGTAATTTTTTTTCGGAATGAGTACAATAGAGAACATCAACAGAGAAAATATCTTTTAATATAGACATAAAAAATGTATTTTTTTTTACCCTGGTTTAATGTGGATGTTTTACCAATTTCTGATATTTACATAATTTATTTATTTATCAAATATTTGTTCAAAGTGTACTGTAAAGTAAAAATAATAAGAATAATAAATTTAAAATAACGAATCAAAAACATTCATAACGAAACGTGTTTGTTTTGCTTTTTTTAGTGTAATTTGTAAGTACAATTTTAGGTATTTTTTAGTGCAATACTGCAATCAATTTTACTATTTTTTTACTACTATACAACATCTGCACCCTAGTCATGTGTAATAGTGTAATACCAAGTGCAAACCGTGATAGGCGATCGTTGATGTATACAGTTTTTATGAGTGTGATATATATAAGTGCGCAAGTTAAAAAAAATTATGGGATTTCGATGCACTAGTCTAACGTGGATAAAACTATTGCTTTTGGACAAATTTTTGATTAATCTCGGGCCTGTAGTACGTGTCGCGAATAAAAGGTACGAAAAATGGTCCAAAAATGAAGTCACGTCGGTGCGACGGATAAACAATACGCCGCGATCTTTTCTTGGTAGGTCATTAATATTAGTCATTAGTCATTCATTACTCATAAAGTCATAAGTCATAACAGACATAACTCATTGTCGTCCGTTTCGGACGGTGATCTATGCAAACTACGACGGTCGTAAGCCGTCGTCTAATTATCGTCTACCTTTGCGAATAATAACAATATCCGCGTGGTGTACAACAACTAACAATTGACAATAACAACAACAACAACTACAGCAACAAGTGACTATACAATAGTCAATAACAACAACGAATACGACGACAGCGTGATCGTTTCAAACCGGACAAATCCGCCGCCACTGCCGAACGCACACTTTTCCTATCGAATTCCCTCCGTTTTTATTTATTATTTTTCATCTCCAATGATCTACATCAACGTTGCGTTCCCCTTTCGTCCCGCCATCGAGAATCGTCCAATCGCTGTCGGCGTCACGTTCACTAAAGCCGGGCGCGCGCGCTAGCCATTGGCGGCCGGAGAAGGGGGAGACGGCCGCGCGGCCGCTTTCCTTATATGGCGGCGTCCCCGGGACGGCGGCGTGGCCGATCCGCTCGCGTCCAGATCCTTACGCAGACAAAATGCGCCGCCGCCGTCGTCGGTCGCCGCGTTTGCCAAAACCGCAATGTAAATACCGTCCGCGCACTTGTTGCGTGACGGCCGACGTGAACGACTTCGCGGAAAAGAAGTCTTCAGTACCGACCGCACATCGCCTCCGTACCCATTACACCAATATTACAATATTATCCGACGAACATTTTCGCGGTCACCGACGTCCGGAACGCCCCAAAACGTCTCGGGACACGCGCCCCCCGCGGTGGGGCGAAATGTATACATTTTTTTTATCTTGGTCGTCGGGTCTTAAACGCGCCCCGGTCACGACTATACGGCGCCGTCTCCCCCGGCCCAATGGCAACGGGCAAATCACCAAAGTGGGACGGGAGCGGGCGGGCGGCCCCAGCTGTTGTCGGAGGACCACCGCCGCCGCGCCGGGGACGACGACGACGCGTTCCTCCTATGCGTACACACGGCTGCATACACACGCCAGCGCGTTTATTTTTAAACATCGCGTAAATCTGAGGCCGCCGCCGCCGCCGACTTAACGACAGCACCGCCGCGGTGTATTGTGTTCGCTCGAGAATAATATATTACCGTCGCCGTCGTCGGGCCACCGGTGCAGCAGCTGCAGAGTCGGGGCCCCTAGCGCGCGCGCCAGCCAACTTTGTGTGTGTTCGGGTGATCGGCGCGCGCGAACCGTCCAGATATTGTTTTTAAGAAAATCTGCGTGTCGGCAATCCCGGTCGACGGTAATCCGTTTCACGCCGCGCAATAACATAAACGCGGCGGCAATGTGTGTGTGTGGGTGTGTGTGTGTGTGTGTGTGTGTGTGTGTGCGCGACGCAAGTCACATGCACAGACGGTCCCGCCGCTGTGGTCGTTAAACGGAATTTATTGCGAGGGGAACTAAAAAAATTTCTCATGAAATCTTCGTAGAAAGTAAAAAACACTGCCGAACACCCTCGATGTAGCTGCTCCGTAGCGCTTCAGTACTTCCATCAACTTTCATCATACTATAGCATTAAATTAACGCATAAGACAAAATGCTCTAATAATGAGCATTGGAGACGCCCGATAGATTATTTTGTTCATATTCAAAACATGTTTTTATTCCAGGTCGTGTGGCGCATACAATTTTGACCAGTATAACCCACTAAACTACTAAAGAATTACGTTCAAGTATTAATATAAGATAATACTCAACGAAAAATAAGTTTAAACATTTGGTAATCGCGTATAAAATTATTTGTAGTTATCTGCATGAAAAATATTTTTTAAATATCATGTTATCTTTTATCTAAGATTTTCAAGAGGTTAGTTGATAAGAGTGGTTTCTGTGTATAAACCATTGTATAAAGAGTAAAATTTATATTTAGTATCAAAAATACAATAATATTGCAGTCATTTTAAATGCAAATATCAAAATTGGTAAATCTTTACAATAGACACTCATACTACACTAACATATATGACCGAATATGAGTAGTTTTACACTAAGTAATTAATCTATATTGATTACACTTAATTAAACATAAATTGTTTTGTTTTTAATAAATTTGTTTCAATAATTATTAATACCTAATATTTAAGTTACTTGGTAAATTACATTATTATTATAGCATTATTAATAGATATACGTCATGATTATTATTAATTTGAATAGGAATTAATTTAAAATGCAATTAATTATGTATTTATGTTATCTTAATTGGATATACCTGTTACATATTAAGTTGATAAAACTAAATATC
Source organism: Nasonovia ribisnigri (assembly GCA_027563435.1). NCBI lineage: Eukaryota > Metazoa > Arthropoda > Insecta > Hemiptera > Aphididae > Nasonovia > Nasonovia ribisnigri. The sequence continues at coordinate 126,941 of JANEHU010000291.1, read as the reverse complement.
AGTACCCACCCTATTATCCTAGGCCTTAATATTAATTATTCTTTAAATTTAAATACTAAAAAAATGTTTTGACATAATCATATTATAAGTTATAAATAAATAATTAAATAAATTATGAATTACGAATCATAATAATATAGGTATCATGATATTATAATTAACATTGGATTAAGTAACTTCGTCATTTTAAATGTTTTCATTTTTTGAACACCTCCATTTAACAAATTACTAATTTACGACCATAACTGGGTAAAAACTAAGTACAGGCATTGTACTTATTTTGATTTTTGATTTTTGTTGTTCAATGTAAAATAAATTATCAAGTAGGTATATATTATGACTAAAATGATTAATATACTTAGAATTAGAATACCTAAGTTAAAAAAGTTAGCAATAATCTAATATGGAAAAATTCAAATAATAATAGGGTACCTAGATATACATATAAATAAAGCAGATAATAAATTAATAACCTGATGTATGTACCTAACCCTACCTATATATTATAATAAAGTATTTATAATGCTCTCAAAACGTCGTACGTAACTTTATAACTGCAGTTACATATTATAAGCAGTCATCATGAATTAAAATTTGTATTTATTTTATTATTTTTATTTTAAAACACAAGAAAAAAATAAATAATTAATAACGACCGGTTATAAAGTTTAAATACCTAATAAATATATTTGATACATTATTGAGTACTTATGGGTCATCGCGTAACATTTAAACGTATTTAAAATATATTATAAATGTATATATAATAAGGATTTATCACAAATTTATTTAGTTCGGCGCCACTAATAATTTATTATGTTCATTGCAAAATGTCTCCTACAATTTTTAACTGCGATTTTAGTGTTTACTAAAATTTAACAAACAATTCAATAATGTATCTGAGATTATATTATAATTTATTATCTATGATGTGATTGTTTTAATTAATTAAAGTGTATTAAATCAATTAAAAGTCCCACTTTTAACATGTTTGTATAGCAAGGCGTGGTGATCATAAATATGTCAAACACTAATGCATAAATAAATAGCAACTGACATTTTATATCATTTTAGAAATAAGAATAGCAAATATAAACCTAGTTTATAATACGTACTAGCTGGTATAATCATCATATTAAAATAGAGTATTATACTTTTTAAATTAGATTTAATAATTTGTGCATATACATTTGACACATTAATAAATACATAATAAAATTATTAATCATAATAATTTTTTTTACAATTTCCATAAAGCAGAAAAAAATTTACAATCATGCGTTTTTATTCTTATAAGTACATACATTTTTTCTGTTGTTAAAGCCTAAAGGTCTGAACATTTTAAGCATGCAGTCATATTTGTAGACTAGAAATTGGGCGTGAATTTTTATACAGGTAATGTATTTATTTAATCGATAGTTTCCATTTTCCCGAGTAATAGGATAAGGAAAAATTAACGGAAGAATTTTGAAAAAATGATTAACAAAATATGTGTAATTTATTGAGGTCCATTCAGAATCTATTTTCAAATGCGAAAATTTCACCAAGGTGTATCTATAATATTAAAACACCTGCACTATTCTGTAATGAAAAATCAAAGTTACATCCCTACCTACTTTATGTTTAATCATATAATATTATAAAAGCGACACAAGCTGTATTTTTTTTTTATACGATCAAATTTTATTGAAGTAACTTTATTTGTTTTATATTTCCACAAATGAACATATCTTATTAAGTTTTCACATAACAATAATTTTACATCCCTAGTTTTATAGGTACGAAATAAATTTGTCATATTAAGAAGACGCCGTACCCGCATATGTTGTCTCAGCCTTACATACTTACAACTTGGTAAATTTTCGTTCACCAGTTTCAAATTTTCAATACTGTGCTGTTAGTTTTGATATATGAGTGAATTGACCTATTACCAACATTTAAAGTAAGGACATTATCTGTGTGCTCACTTTTTTACAATATTGTAATTTTTAAGTGAATTATGAGAATTTTCAAATATTAATATATTTTACATAGGTACTCATATCTCGCTTGAAAATTAAACAATTGTGAAAAATCAACGAGAGAACACAGACAATGTTCTCACCTAAAAGTTTGAAAATACGTAAATTCACTCTAATATCAAAACTGACAGCACACTATTGAAACTGGAGAACATCTATTTGCTATGTCGTATACATGTGTAAGACGGAGACAATATATAATATGTCTGTGCGACGTCCTCTTAATTAAATTGTTTTTATAGGTGGTTTGTTATCATATTATGGAAGGGCTTAGTCTTCAATCCTCCTAATTTGCCAATTATAATCATTATGCTGATGATAGTCGAAGATGAAAAATAAAAATGTAAGTTATGTGTTATGTATATGATTATTAAAACAATGTAGTAAAATAAAGCAATAAACTTTCTTCCCGCCATCACGCATTAATAGGTACCTACATCTATATATTTAAGTCTTGCATTGTATTTTTATAATTTGATTTTAGTTGTTACGAAATATCCCGAATATATTTTGTTAAAAACTAGTATTGTACATTTTAGATTGTGAGAAGGGCGATGAATGTATTGTTTTTACAATAATGTGTGATTTTTTTTTCGAGATTATATAGGACAAGCAGTTTAAATAATGTTTCGATAGTCAACTACAGTATCGTTTCTGATAGGAAAGTGAATCTAGTTGGTGCATTTGAAAGGTCAAAAAATTACGAGTAGTTTTCAAAAGCGTTGGGAAAAACAAAAATAAAATAAATAACCTTAGATTACATAAAATGTTCAATTCATGATTATAATACTATTTTCTATACACTATGAAATTTTCAAAATATTTTCATTCTCTTTGAGCATACCTATAAGAATTTTTCTATTTTTATTAGTTTTTTTTTAAATTACTGTCGTTAAAAAAATGTTCACTCGATCACTAACTGGAAAATTAAATATAAGGTTCCTCATAATTTGTTATTCCAATTAAGTGTAATAAAAAAAAAAGTCGAACGTAAATTCATAATAGTTTTATATGAACGTCATCTGAAGTAAGAATTTTAACAAAATTCGTTGAAATCACGAAAATTGCAAATAATTTAAAATTAAAAATTCATAAATGTTTTTCTATTTTTTTTTTCTAAGAATTACAAATTTAATACAAGATATCTCAAAAATTTTTCTAGCAAAATTCATAAAATTCATAAAATCTCGGAAATGTGTAAATTATTTTGTACTTCAATTTTTATAGCTAATAAGGATGGAAAATTGAAAAAAGGTTTCTGATACGTTGGTTATGCTGTAACCGAAAAATCCAAAAACACATATAAATGCACAGTTTTATTTTATAGATATTTTAAGTTCAAATTTCGATGAAATTTGATATTTAAAGAAGAAGTACGATGTTTGATTTAAAAATATTATTCGTTGATAGGCACTTGAAACTTATATAGTATATTATTATATTTTATACACACAATAACGTCTTCAAATGCATTTTTTTCTGAGAAAATGAATTCAACCTACTGTATAATATAGTAAAAAAAATTATTTTAATACCAATAATATCATAAAATATACTTGACAGACCGTTTTCACTCAGAGTCTTATACCATATGGAATCCAAATATATTACATCCATACAGTGACCCCTCATCTATATAGATATTGGGCACCTATTATTGTACAGCAAAGTGATACCCACTTGCCCACCTTTTTAAGTTTTCATGCATTTTTATCAATTTTCTGAAAAATTAGTTAAAATTAACTATTATTAATTACTGTGAAAGTTTAAATAATGACCTCATTAGCAATTATATAATATCTTGTACGTGTCCAACTTTTATTGGTGTAGATAATAGGTACATATTACATTTATGTAGGTAATAAGTGATAACTAATAAGTAATAATACGTATAGAATCTGTATGCATATTTATATCATAATGCATTAATTGTAGAAACGTTTTTGTATTAATAGCATAAATTGTAATCAATAATGAGAAAAGAATTACACCTACCATAGCTTCACTAAAATGGTTTCGTTAATAAAAAGCTAGATTATTATTTCAGATCATTAAAAATAAATGTCTAGTTGGTAATGTTTATAAAACTATACAGTATACATAATTACAATATTACATAAGCATTACATGTTTTTTTATTTACAATGTAAGTAAAAAATAGTTAAGTAAAACTGTAAAAGTAATTTAAACTTTACAGTTACCAATATCAATGAATCAGTGAACAATATATGTAAAGTAATTAGAATAGGTTAGGTTATCATTATTTAATATTACGTTAACAAAATTCAAATAATTAATCATTTTCAGATTAATTTGTTGTTACATCTATAAATTATAATAAACAAAATATGGCTATAAAATAGATTATTATTGATCATTAATAGCTGTGTAAAAGACTTATCTCATAGTATACCTACCTAATGCATTTATTTTAATATTATTTTCTTTTAAGGTTATACCTAATAAATTATAAATTATAAATTTTATAACTTTATTTCGATTTAGGGTGCATAAACATTCAACAAATTGTATCTGCTGAAAATATATTTCCAATAAAAATAGGTGGTTTTCATTGATAAAAATAAGTTTGTATCACCCTAAGACTTTCTAGTCTTATGTAACTACTAACTAGTTATATATAAAATCTTGCATCGTGTTTTATGTGTATCGGTAGGTATACCTAGTTCAGGTTATAGGTATATTAAAGGATTATTTATCAAAGAGGGTGAATAATTAATTTTATCTGTAATATTTTATTACATAGGTACTAATATACATATTATGAATGTATTATTGAAAACTAAGAGTATAGTTCAATATAATGTTACGCAAAATGGGTTCACAATTATTACGTTTTATACTCTGAAATGTATCAAAAGTACTCAAAACATTTAGTAGGTATAGTAGGTAGGTAGGTAACCTGTAATATGCTTATACATATTACATATATATGTATGAGATAATTGTACAAAAGTTATCGTCACATCATCGTAATTTTTCAAACATCGACTTCATAATAGAAGGTATTTTGTATGTCATATAATTATTTAAGTTCAAGTTTCAAGCAGAATTTTTTTCTATCAATTGTTTGTTTGCACAGTTTTGCCCACGACGTGGACATATTATATAATTATATGTATCGACACATAATATAAGCACATTACTATATTATATTAATACAAATAATTATTAAGTAATTCACTTAATTTCTTTACCGTCGTAATGACAATATTATGTGGCTCTGTGATCATTTTTCACCACGGCGAAACTTTTAGCTCATTTAAAACTCCGTTAGACATATTAATTCGTTAACGTGTTTACACGTGATCGAACCACAGGCTTATACACAGTAGTGAAGGTATTACGCAAAACTAAAACTTTTAAAGTTAGAATATCGTCAAGCTTATATAATACTACAATATAATGTGATGGGTGTATATACAGTACAAGTATACGTATCCTAGCCGATGGAGTGACGTCACGGTTGCCACGGCAACAGGCGCGCAACAGAAAGACGCGACGCGACCACCGTCCCGTGCGCTATAAGTCGTGAATTAAATCAATTAGGTTTCTGAGAACCTTTCAGGTTTGACTGGTGGCGCAGATCACGCGCTCGTACAGATAACGACACGAAATAAACCCATTATCGGGGAAAGTGAACGGGCCTTTCGAGGCGTGTTCGGGGCTGGGGAGGGCAAACGGGGTGCAGTCCCTCTCGCACTAACCGAAATCATTCATTGAAACGCGTAGTATATAGTATACGTTTTATGTTCTTTCATTAGATATTTTATTGTTATACAACGTGAACGATATCGTCATCCTCTGTATAGGTTTTATTTCATATTTTTTCGCGGGGGCGACTTACATGTGCGGCGCGCAATAAAAAAGGCGCTTTTCTTTGTGACGCACGCGGACGTTTCAAATATCGAACACCGCTGCGCACAGCGTAGGTTCCTATACGTTTATACGTAATTTCCACTTCAATACTCGTACGGCGTACAGTGCATTCAGTACTGTGTGTATCTCGTTCTTCGAAGAATGGTTTAATAAGATACTGAGATACGAACTAGGCAATAATATGTGTAAATATAGGTAGGGATTGTACACGATAATACGATACACATTAAAAATCGTGCGGTTACGCGTTGCAGTAGTCATAAAGGTGCACGTGTTGCATGTTGAAAGTGGTGCATTTAGCCATTTAGGGATTTCACCATACTTCCACCTTCCCACAGACCATATCATAATATTACATTCTGGCATATGAAATATTCAGAACCTTTTTTCTTGAGTTTTATAAAAATAAATAAAATTGAATCATTTAATTCGACGTTTTTTTTAATTTTTCGCCTCGTTTTAACATGTATCGTACCATTGATTGAAAATACTATTATAATAAATGTTTGTACGAATTTATGAAATTAAATTTTGATTAATTTAATATTTGAATTGGAAGCTAATTAAATTAGATCATTATAATAGCTGAAAATATTACCAGTTAGTCCATAGCTAGAGTGCATATTAATTAGTAATTGTAGCTAGGGTGGGATAATAACTTTCGATATGGCTATATTTTTCCTTTTGTTATTTTGTTTTTAATATAGCATACAATTTTTTTTAGAAATATGACTTGGGAAGGGGCCGCGACCGCTAGGGCACCCTCTCGAGTCGCCCCTAACTTGTGGTATTCTCAAAGCACCATTGACTTAAAAACTATATAATACTTCAAGTTATATTTTGTTATAAATATTAACACACCTATATACATTGTAGTTTGTATACAATTTTACCAACACCTTTTCCATCCTAACAAAAGGCGACTGCAGTACAGGCGGCGTAATAATCTCATTATTATGCTCACAGACAATAACGCTGAACAAGCATTGATCTTTCAATATTCAATATGATCTTAATTGTGATTTTAACCGTTTGTAATGTTGATACGTCATGTTTGGAAGAAACAAAAGAAACTCTGCTGGCCGCTGTGGTTAATTTCGTTTAATTGTAATTGATATTAACTAATTTATTTTCTTATAGGAACACTATGATATTATATAGATATAGATTTGAATAAAAATAATAAAATAATATAGGACGTTTTAATCATAAGAAAAATATAATAAATGGTTCACTTTTAGTTTCATTGAAAGTTTATTGCTTCAAGTTGTAAAAAGTTGCACGTAACGTCGGGTAAATTCGGGTAATTCGTATTACCAGCTAGATATATAATACATATTATATATGGAATATGTATACAATAAACCAGAGATCTGCATAGGTATGCACCGAACTTACATTATAGGTTAAGCTTAAGACATCTATGCTTCTATACATCCTATTTTTAAACGATGACTATACTAAACAGTAACTGGAGTGGGAAATCGCCCTCCTTAAATATTTCTTCATGGCCCTTCATGGCCCCTTCCAAATATTTGGCTGGATCTCCTCGCGATCTCATCTACATATATGCCATGGGTATAAACAAAAACAGTGCTACACAGTTCTACAGTAGCAATGTCCCACGACTGACAGCGAAAAAATGACAATGCGGGATCCTCACGTACAATGACGCGGTGAACAATTAAATAACTAGTAGCTTTTTTATAAGTAGTCACTGGGGGTGATGACTAGTGAGGGGAGGGGAAGGCACGCACCGAATCAATTTAAAGTATCGTCGATCGGTTGATTACAACCTGAACACGATGTCCCTAGTTCTTATTTTTGAAAACTGTATTAATACTTATCATATACGTTTATTATACGTATAACCTATATATACTTAGTAGTTCCTAAACAGGCGTAACTGACAAGTATAATAACTATTAACTACCACTAAACTGCGAATATAGCATTAAAAGAAACACTCACTGCCATGGGTGCAACGGTTTGTACCCAAATTCACCGAAAACTTCAAGGTGTGGCAATAATAGTATATGATCAATATATTATAATATATAAAATAATAAAAATAATAAAATCGTAATTTGTGAACTAACAGGGTCACACATCATAACAAATTATAAACCTAGCAATTTTGCAATTTTGCAACTTTAAATTTGTTTTAAATAATTTCTAAACATTTTATTAACAATATTTATTATTACAGGACCTATTATAATATTTCTAGCTATAGTGGATTAGACAATTACTGCACGTCTGAGTCAACTAAACTATTAAATCAATGGATATTTATTTGTTTATTTTTATTTAAAATCATTATATACACACAGCGTGTTTAAACAAAAAAAATGTATTATTTGTTTTGATTAGGTACAGCAATGCATAGATAAAAGATATGTACCTATAATACCTATTTAAACATGATTTTAAATAACAAGAAGTTAAATATTGGGTATTGGAAAACTGATTGTTGGTGATCTGAAAAATCACTCGCGCGACCAGGTGGATGCTCTCCCCACTAAAAAATTCTTGGTCAATATGAACATTATTTATGCATACCAATTATTAAAAATAACTCATTTTTAATCTCTAATGAAAAATGTAAATACCAAAGCCCATAGATTATTTTGTTCAAATGTAAATTATGGTAATATTTCTTATTTTATTAAGCCCTACAAGCCTATACAAGATAAATGTATTTCCGTTTTTGGAATGTTTTGAAAACTGATCTCAAAAAAACTTTCCCTTGTTGGAAAAGACATTATAAGAACATTTTTTTAGAATTACAAGTAATTCAAACAAGAATTTTGTTTAGGGTTATATGTTATTTACGCGTTCATTTCATTATAATATTAACAAATTATGTCACCTGAATCCTACGAATTTCCAATAAATCCTGACTAACCAAATTAATATACCAAATTAATATTCGACAAAAGAAAATTGCACAATTATGTATAGGGGAGAGGGAGGGAAAATGGCATCCCCGGATCCACGACCGAATACAACCGACGTGGACGATATCGTAACGGGATGCGAGCTGGCGTCTAACTGCAACGTCCGGCGAAGTCCGCCTAGTGTCGATCCGGTCATCGGTCTTCTATGGCGATTATTGGTTGCACACCGCGAGTACCGGTTGACGCATCGTCCTCGTACGCCGCGCAACCCCATCGGTCTGGCTCAGGTCCAAAACGATAATCGGGCGTGTGCGCGGTCGCTGCCGGTACGTATACCGCCGTATGATCACTTCGCGTCCAAGAGACGACGCGACTGTACCCCCCATCGTACTGCGTCGCAGAAGAGAGTGTCCGTCGACGACGACGACGAATACGCGGCGGGAGCAACAGAATAATAAAAATAAGAATATAAAAACCGGCGGCGTCATGTGTGGTGCAGTTCGTGAGACGTGTACCATACGATTACACGTGCGGAGGACGCGGCCGTGATAACGCTGTGCTCGCGACTAGGGTTTTTTTTTATTTCAGCGTACGCACCGTATAAATATACATAGCATAATATTATTATACTGTATATGCATATCATCACGGTTATATTATTATTGTGGTAGTAAACTTACTGCGGTAAACTGTGGGTCAACGGCGGATCCGACGGCGTCGTGCAGCCGCGCGGTCGTGGGGTTACCACGACCTCGGTCGTGGGGCTGTTAGTCGGGCGCTTGACGGAGACGGCGACAGTTGCGGTGGCAGAGCTTGTGCATAGTATATCGTACACTCGAAATCACGTCACGGGGGGTGGCGGCGGCGGCTGACCGTAAGCGCGCGAACAACATTAATAGAAGACATATTATCATTATTGCAATCGCTCATCTATCGTCGTCGCGGTATTATATAATTATTGTAATGCCCAAGCCGCGCTGCCGGGCTGTTCGCGAAGAACTGGGGGACCCGGCGGGCACGATATCGGACGCGGCGGCCGCGGGGGTTTATTTCAAGACCTAGCACTAACCAATTTATTTATACAAAAGTTAAGTATAGCGCATTAGCGTCTACATGTATACAGCATAGCGGTCGGTGCATGTTCCGCCATGGGGTATAGGAGGACACGAATATAACCCGTCGGCGTGCGGTTTTATTTCTGTCCGTATACACACCGCGCGCGCCTCGTCACGGCAGCGTCATATATAATATATATTTATAAAGATCGCCGGCCGAACTGATGAGAGTGTCGCCGCCGCCGCCGCTGCCGCCGTCGCGTTTTCGATCGACACTCTTCGACGGCGGCGGCGATTCCGTCGTCGACCTACCCCGGAACCAAAACCACTACCACCCCCCCCAAACACCACGGCCGCCGACCCTGTGACATTAATCGCTCGCCACCGCCGCTGACCGGTCATGATATGGGGTCGTACTTGGGTTTTGTTTTATACCGCAGCTCGATGCGTAGTGCTATACGCGCGTACCGAGTTGTACGTGTGCGCTGGCGAGCAGATGTCTTTGGGGGCACGTGTCAACAACACACTGCTGCACGCCGCGTATTATTTACCACTGTCCCGGTCCGTACTCGTATAGCAATGGCATAGCTACATTATTGTGTTATAGTGTAGCGGTGGCGGCGGTGAAACGACGCGGGGCCGCGGCGGTGGTCGCGGGCACACATGTGACTTGGTGGTGTACGAGCGGCGGCGACGACGTGGGTCGCGGCCGTGGTCGTCTCGGCGGGAGGAAACACATGGATTGCGCGCGATGCCAGCAACACCTGTTGGGGCTCGGGCGATTGTTACCATCGCGGCGCGGGGAGGTCAACGGGCTCGCCAAACCGTGTTTCCACCACCGCCGACCCTACCACACACACTTTGTATGCACTATGCACAAACAACGTGTATTGCACTCGACGACCCTGTTGTATATTATGCAGGCAATTCCGGAGCCTCTGCAGTTGTCTGCTGAACTTTTTATACATTCTGTTATAGTATAGAGATGCACATTTTACAGTCAATCTCGTTTCCCTGCAGTAGTTACAACTTACATTACTCTTGTGAAGCCTATTTTATGCAGCAAAATAATACTATTTAGGTATAAAATAGCATTGATTTAACAAACTTAATGTATTTAATCAATGATGATAGTAACAGATAATAATACTATATGATATAATGTATAGTAAAATTGAAAGTCGAGTTTTTGGATATTTACTTGAAAATGCTATCAACATTTAAGTATGATCGTGGAATTACATCAGCAGCGTATTTATTAATTTGGTGGTATGGCCTCAACATGCCACTTTGGGGGAGGGGGGGGGCTGCCAAGTAAAATAGGTGTTCGGGCTGTTAAAGTTGGCAAATACCCACGGGTAAAGTCTCGTACTACATTTAGAATATAATAAATGTTAACAAATTTATATTATGCTTCAAGAGTTTTTGTAACACACTTACAATTTTAACAAATTAGAAAAACATGATAGGTCTTACATAATAGGTACTAGATAGGTACTTACTTATTTTAAACCGTTTACTGAAACGGCAGGGAGCCTGAAACTTTTCAGCCCCCTCGACGTTCACTAAACTGCAGCGGATAATTATAAATATACCCTTGAAAATTAATTTTTTTGAAACTCAACATTTTAGGTAGTTTATATAGTAGATAGATAAACGATACTACTTAGTGGATAAGATTTAGTTGTATAGAAAAAGATAACATCGATGTTACAATGTTTTATAGATTTTAGTAAACGTAATTAATTAGCCCATCAATCACTATAATCACTAGTTCATTACAGTGCATTATATCAACGTGTATTAGTGTATTATATTTATCAAATTATTTTGATAAATACCTACTTAAAAATGTATTGCCATAGTTTTGTGTTATAATATCTTCTTATTTGTTAATTATCAAAACAATATTATAGTTTAAAATCGTCTAGTCCTTTTCTAATCTTACAGGACGCTTGAAGCCTAAGTATATTATACATTAAATTTACTATAGTATGTTCAATGTTCATATTGCTGTATTAAAATTATTATTAAGAATCCATTAGTGAAATGTTTCTTCAATAGTGGTAATATAGTGGTATAGTTATTAAATTATACGTATTATAATAATACTCATGAACAAATTTGAAAAAATATTTAATAAGTACCTAATGGTAATTGTTTGATAATCAATCAAGCAATTAAAACATAAGTCATTAACAATTTAACTTTTTTAGCCCTTACACGGACCTCCCAACAATCTTATAAAAAAAAAAATTAAAAAATTAATATTTAATTAATCAAGCTAAGTGTCGTCTAATTAGTAACTCAACATTTTACGTCTTTGTTATTGCTCTTACCACATAAACATATTGTGCATAAACTGTATAAATTGTTTATTTCTGATAAAATGAAAAACTTTTTAGCCCCTACTCGTAAATTTATTTGAATTTAATTGTAAATATTAAACACTTTTAATGTAGGTAAATTTTGTTCATGCTATGCAATTTTCCAAATTTCAAAAATTATTTTGAAAAAGATTTTTATCATAAATATAAATAATAGTATAATATAATACTATAATTTATTATTTATGATAATAATTAATATTTACTTGCCAACCATTATACATCTACTACAGCGGAATATCCCAAATTCACCAGAGTGCCGTTTTTTTTTGTGGCAATTCCTATATAGTATACCTACGCTATATAGATTTATCTCAGGTTTAGTGTATCTACCAGATCACGGACAAATAGTCAGTGTACCTAGCTTTGGGAAATAATTCAACCTTAATGACCGATGCGGGGCTACCGCAAGTCGCGGGTTTCAACGTGGCTCAAATTACGTACTCTCTAAACTTTGCTGACATCTCTAAAAACAATCTGAAATTATCGCGACAATTTTATGCGTGCTGCATGATACATGCTCGAGTAACTAATGGCAACTATTTATATACAAAAAAAAATTATACTAATTTCTATCATTAGTATAATGATCTGCAACCAACGGCAACCATTTATAAACACAAAAAAGTTGTAATTTTTAGCATGAATCTCAAGATACCTGTTAGACCCCCTCTTTAAAATAAAAATATCGGAAAATCGTTTTTTATATAGTTGCACATCAAGATCATTAGAATAAACGTTATTCAAAATTTTAAGTTCGTACGTTTTTTTTTTGAGATTTATTGATGAATGAGTCAGTGGTATTTGGATTATATAAAATATATAGATTAAGATTGGGCTTTGCGGCGCATTAATTAAAATATCGTTCTTACCTATAACATGTATTTTATCATAATATTAATAAATCGTTTTATTTTAAATTGTATACTGCCTTACTCACATACATGCAGGTATAGTCAAGAGTACCTATAGTGTCTGCGATATTATTATTATTGAATAGTAATTACCAACAATATTTTATTGTTTATTATTTTATTTATTCACTTTCTAAACTTAATATATTTATTTTATTCTAATATAATATACATATTTTTATAATGCTATATAATCGGTGATACTATTGGCACAATATGTACATTTCGTCATTTATATTACAATCATTTTTAAATTGTTTCATTTAAAATTGTGGCTTTTATAAACATCTAAACATTCTAAACAAGTAGATAAGTGCTGTGCTTTTAAAACAATATTTATTTTCAATTATTTTAGTTTGTTGTTTGTATTAAAGTTTATTATAATATCGCTCTATATATCTGCTTGAGTCTATATTTACTTATATCCATAAATATTTGTGAGTATAATAATGTAATGTACCTACTAATGTTGATCAGAATATCATATATATATATTATTTATATTTTATTATATTTATACCCTCGGCAACATTTGCCATTGGTCTCTATTATTTATAATTGTTTCTGGTTTCTCTAGTTTTTCAATATTTTATGCTATACATAATAATTACCAATGTTGTAAGTTGTTACATATTTTTTAATGTTGATTTTTTGTCTATTTACTATAGAATGCAGCTAAATCTGATACTATTACTTAATTAAATTATTAATTTACATTTAAGTATGTAATTTTAATGTCAATATTTAAAAAAATTAACATCTAGATATTGACTAGATATTTTATTATTATTTAATCATTGATCGTCAACTGAAGGCTATAGTTTAAGAAAGAAGATTAGCCATAAAGATAGACGACTATTTTTAACAAAATTAAATTTTAATTTATGCAATCTGCGACTTAGGAACAAGAAGTTCAACTGGTGTTGAAATAAGATTACATGAAAAGCAAGCAGTTGGAGAGATCTCCGAGTAGAATTTTTGCCGACAAGTGAGTAATCGTGACAAAATAGTAACGAGGAGTTTTTGGTTTATTCCCTGCCGAGTCAAACCCTTCGTAATTGTATACCGTTCATAAAATACCGCTGTCCGTAATTAATGATATACATAGGTACCTACGAAGCGTCGACAATGTTTAGGCTTTTAGGAACAAGTTTCCTTTACCACACCATGGAACTTGGATATTTCATCGAGTTAAAAACAATCATGTAATTAGAAATTATCGCTCAGATTATTCGTTACGGAGTTACTGCCATTTGAAGATTATCATTCATCAGTTATCACGGTAATCACGTTTATTCGGTGCGTGCAAATAAGTTGTAACACGGTTGGTAGTATGAAACCATGTTCACAGCTATACTGTGTCTGTGTTACCTTTTATCGTGTTTTGCCGGCTATACGGTAGCAAAACTTTTTTTTGGAGGAAAATGGTGTCTCATTATTCGGAGGAAAGTAAAATAACACTGGCCGTCTTCGAGGTGAGATGACACCCAGTCTGTATCCAGCTAAAATTGTATTTTACAATTACATTTAATTAAAACTTAAAAAGCAATGAGATATATTATGCACCATCCCTCCCCGGGTCTCTCGCTCCTTATGAGCACGCCCCTGCTGTTTAAACAATACATATAGAAGCCACGTGCACTGTTGAAATTTATATTGCACGTGTTATTAATACGTGGTCGTGCAGGTGATATACACTATAATTATATGCGGAAAGAGAGGGAGGGTTAAAATATAATTTTACATGGTTCAATTAATTATCGACCGCAGTACTCAGAAAAACAAGGATAAATCAATTGCAGGTAAAAATTATACAAACGTTTTCTTGTTATATAAGAATTAAATATTGTAATGTTTTGAAGGGTTGTAAGAGTATTATGCAATACCCATATCTCTCCGTATATATTCATATTTCATACTGCTTAGACATTTAGTTGATTACAATAATAAAACTAAAATTTTGTTAATTACATAAATACTTGACAGAATACACCAGTATCACACTCAATAAAAATACACTATAGTTTTCAATAGTAGTGACATAATATTGTGAACGTCGTATCTTATATATCTAGATGCACTGTCGCGGCCCTCGTAATCCTCGGAAAATTTAAAATTTAATAATTTAAATGTACACGACTCGTTTCATCGAAATGTCATCGGCACGCTGTACTGCACCTGTAGTCAACAGGCATGTCTACATAAAACATATTCCCCTCTGACTCCCAAACCGTAGCCATGTTTTTCCTTCAATAATGAGATACAATTTTCATCCACTGTCTATTTTCCTCCAATAAAGAATTAAGAATATAATCAATATATTTTTATGTCATATATTACAAAAAAAAATACCTTTGAATTATTAACAATTTAAAATAAAATATGTACGTATATCTTAATTAGACTTAATCAAAGTCACGATGTTATCAACTGTTACTATCGCTTTATAATACGGTACACTGCAACACTGCATCACTGGTGCCGGCAGGTTGTATAAAAATTAAAATATCGGCTGAATATTTTAATATTTGATGAAATATGGACATAATTTTAGTCCAAAAAAAATATTTGGAGGAAAATGGAGAATGTATGAAATCCGACCCACTAATTTTATTATACTCGTACATTATAATCCGAATCTCAATATAGTCATTATATTTAAGATATTAATTAAATAAAAGACGAAAGTGTCATCAATGGGTGGCTTCGTCAATCCAATTATTCATGTTTTTCTTATTTTAAATAGCTCATACTCTCATTGTGTTTGCTGGCACAGACTGTGTATATATAAAAAAAGGTATAAATTGTTAAGGGTGTTGGTCCTGGTTTTTCCAATTTTCTTAAATTCCGAAATTCTATAAAATTTGAAAATTATTTGAAAATTATATTTTAAATTTTAGTTACTAACTTAATTATAATACTTTTCCGCTAATCTACAGCTCGATACCTATTTAATGGAGGGGGTGTAGTATACGGTGTAGTATATCAACGAAAATTACTTCACAGGAAAAACTCTCACATCTTGTAGAATATTCAGGTTTCGTTAATTTTTTTTATTTAAAAGAAGGCAAAATTTTTCAGTTTGGATCACAAGCCGAATTTTCAATTCACTTTAAATAGTGGTAGAAAAATACGTTTGAAAAAGAACAAATATTGCGCATTATACAAATGCACATTTTAGTTTCTATAGTTATCATTTTTAAAATTAGGCCTTGATCCGACCTTATTGTACATTTGTACTATAAAATTATTTTAAAAATTTTGATTACGCCACTAATTTAAAGTTAGTAACTACTTGCTATTAAGTATTAAGTCTAAACTTATGCTTTAGCAAGCCTATAGGAACAGAAATTTAATCATATATTTATGTATAAAGATTCGTGTACCTATATAAAATTACTAGGAACAAAGAAATCTACATATTAGTGCAAGTACACCATAACAAAATAGCCTTCAAAAAATGTAATTTGTACCCGGTAGGTAGGTACCCAATTTTATATAATTAATAATCATAATACAATTGTAAAATGTTAACATTATAGAAAAAATTATGTAGTAAAAATGTAGAAACACTTCCAAAGATATCACATATATACATATTATAATTATAATTGTAATTATATTGTATATATTGCAGTATATTTTACACGTCTATACACTATTTACTTTATATACGTAATAATTTTTAAGTAAATCAGAAATTCTCAAATTGCTTAAGAACTCATAAAGCAAATTTTCAATACACACATAGACATAAATATATTATATACTACTTCAGATTTCTACTATAAGTTATAACTAATACTAGATGCTATTATGCTATAGGTATACTACACTACTGCAGTACTATAATACTACTTCCACAGACATTCACCAACAATCCACGTAATTGATTATCGTCTAAATAAATCCTTGAACTGACTTTGCATGGGAATCGATCCGTTAATACATTAAAACATTACAATGGTCATTACTATCGTATATACTTTCAAGGCAATATCATCAGCAACTCTAAGTAAATTAATACTGAAATTATGAGAGCGAAAAGGAAGAATTTTAATTTTAAAATGTGTCTAATACTTTTAATAATGCAGTAATCGTCCCAAGTCAATATTTGCGTCTACAATACTAATTGATCAATTAACCAATATTGTTCTAATTACGTTTAAGTCATATTAGCATTATACCTAACAGTCGGTTTTTACAAGGTCCATTGATTTATATCATAACACAGGTAATAGCTTTATATATACTACAACTACTGTCTACGACATACTAGCAGTGTAAAAAGGTAAAACAATAACATAATTTTATGAATCTCATTGTATAGGTGTATAGAAGAATTGACTATTATTAAGTGATTTTATATTTTCATTCAATATATTATGTTAAATATATACCTTATGTTCATAATAATTTCTTTAAACGTAAATAACAGCGAATAATATATCGTTAAGTATATCAGTATATTATGAATAAAGACTTACCACATTGTGTTGAAACTTCATTCTTCAATTGATACCTAAAAAATGTTGAATAAAAACGTTAAAAATAAATGCTATATTTCGTTCAATTAAAAATAACTTATAAGTTAGTTTATAAAAATGATTTCATATGAAAGTCATATGGAGTTTGATAAATAAAATGAATACGAATCTTAATAGTACAGGGAAGTGTAGGTGCTTTGCAGTGTATCCACCAATACACTATAGGTAGTCTACAGAATAAAGTTGTATTTATTATAGTAATAATACTTTTAATGTCAGCTTTAAGGAGTTCTCGAACTCCACAGTAGAAAGCCACATAAAAATTTTAATTTGTTTCTTAATACCTGTTATAAAGAATGTAACTGAAAGAACTGACAAATTAAATAACTTTTCTTCTAATCGATGTTTAAACTATTTTTTTTTTAATACTAAAAATAAAAAATTTTAAATTTAATTTAATTTATTTTGGAAAAATTCAAAATAGCCTTTTTGTAAATCTAGTTTTTAGACAAATTTTGTTGGTAAAAACGTGTATTTAGGTCAATGAGTTTATTTTTTACAATTTTTAAAATACCAATAATTATTTGGTGTAAATTTATTTTAAATATGTTAATATTTCTACAATTATTTATTATTCATACAATTTTCATAATATTTGTCATACGTTTAACTAGTATTAATTTTTTTTATTTGTCAGGTATTTCTGTTACACCTTCTATATATACCTACTATACAGGGTAATTTTTAAGCATGCTCACATTCTTTTGTGCTTCAATTATGAATAGATTCAAATTTTGATTTTTGAAAATTTTAAATACATTTGAGGACCATAATTTTAAATAATTAAGATGTTTGTATCATCTCATTCAGTGGCAATACAATCTTCTGCTTTTCAAATAGAAACTCCCCTAAATTTTCAAAAAAATCATCCTATAAATAATTTGTAGTAAAGGGCCCGCCCCTAAAGGGGGGGTCTCATTTTAAAAACATAAGTTTCTACATTGCCACAGGACACTCCTTAAGTAGTACAGCAATTATCAAGAATTTTAAAATATGGTTTTTAGGTAAAATTCAAAATTCAAAAAATCAGAATTCCAAAATACATTATTAAAGGAAAAAATGGGAGTTAGCATGCTTAGAGAATAACCCTGTATAGCTTGATTTTAAATTCAAAGCGGATCTATGTTTTTTTTTGGAATGAAATGAAATGAGCTTTTATTCATTAAAATGTTTTTCTAGAGATTGAAAATAATATTCCACAAGTATTATGCAATACTCTCTACAGTGATCAATTTATTGTGTACAATAATTGTACAGAATTAGCTGCTGTTTCAAATGACCTCATAAGTATAAAAATGGTCACTTGCAGTTTTTTTGGGGCGTACAAGACTCGCTATAAAGTTTGATACCAAAAACACTTGCCCACAATTGCCTTAATAATTCAATTAAATATTAAAGTATTGCAATGATTTCATTAGTATATAAGACCCTGCCTGGTTCACAATACGTTATATTATTATGACCACTACCAGTGGTTGTTTACCACCACAAAATTAAACAATAATAAAAAAAACAACCAGACGTGGTGAGAATGGCATCCAATTAAGTTTAATCTACATAATATTTTTCCTGATCAGCAGACTCTCATAGATAATATCAAAGTGTTGTAATATAATAAATACATTGAAACATATTAATTACAATAGTTATATTACTTATAAACCGAACCTAACGAGTTTCAAGGGTAAAACGACTACAACGTGTATAGGCAAACACTTAGACATTATTTACCAACATTTTAATAATATGATGCATAATTCATCCATCGCATTTGTAAAATAAAATGAATTGGTTATAGTGTTATATACTATACTAAACATACTTACATACGGCAATATGTTTACGGGTATAGGTATACTGCTGGACGCTGGTTATATATATATGATATATTATTAATTTAATTACATTCACTAGGTTAAGTTAAAGGGTGTCTCGTGCTATATTGACTATTTTCAACGGTGTCTTTTCCGACGAGTGCTGAATCCGATAATTTTAGAGAAAAGAACATAGAATAAAAATTTATGTTAAGAGGATGCTACCCATGCATTTGTCGTTTACATCTTACACATAGCATATTTTCGTTTACTATATAGTTTTAAAAGTATACTGTTAGTTTTGGTACTAGAGTGAATACTAGGTACTAGAGTGGCCCTATTATAAAATGTTTAGATAAGAATATTATCTATGCTTAAGCGTTGGCTTTTATTCGATATTTTAATTTTCAAGCCAGATATGGACATTTTTAACTTTTAATATTTCACATGCACGTTTTTTGCTTGAAAATTAAAATATCAAAAAATTTCCAATGCTAAAGAATAGATAATGTTCTTACTAAAAGTTTGATAATAGGTCAATTCACTCTAATATCCAAACCAACAGCACACTATTGAAACTAGTGAACGAAAATTTGATGTATCGTACGTGTGTAAGACGGTGACAGCAAGTATGCATGGGTACTTGGTATAGCGTCTTCCTAAGTTAAATTTAACTTTACTTATCGATAGTAAAAATGTCACGAAACCTGATATGCAATAATTGGTATTTTTTTCTTTTTAAATATCGACATACAAATATATACCTATGTTAAAACATTCAAAATAATTTGATCGTACATAATTCATCAGAATACACCATATAATTTGCTCGACTAGTTAAAAAATTGTCGAAATGGCACAGATGGTTTATTATTTGAAATGACACAGTTGGGCGTTGACAATAGTACGTATAGGTAACTAATTAACATCTCAACTAAAGAATCCAACTATCGATTTTTTTGTTTTGTTGTAAGTAATAAATAAATAAATCTAGATACCTACTTGAAATGTTCAGAAAATATTTATTTTAGCATTTTCTAGAAATTTTATGAATTTCAAAATATTTTGGATTTTTGAGCTATACTTATAGGCATTATTAATTGTTGGTATGTTTTAAATAAATGTTGATAAAACATACTATACTCAATCAAAAAGTGTCAGGTAATTATCTTTGTTCATAAATCATAATATATACTAATTGTTTGTATGATTTACAGTTTCCTCTAAATATATTATTTCATTCATAAAACCCTAAAAATCCTCATGTAATCATAAGCTCCGTTTAATTAAAAATGTATCTGTTAATTAATACTTCAAAATGGTGTTAATGTATTTGTGATCGTACATATTAACCTATAGCAATAATCAAATTATCTTTTACATGGTATTTAAAAGCAATATATCTAAAAGTAAATATAATAAAATAATTTAAAATTAAGAAAATCTAATAAATATTTAAAAGATGCCATAGTTAATTAGTTTTTACGATGTACAATTGTAATTTAATGTAACACTTGAAAAATACATACATTTTAAATGGTTTAGATGACAATTGAAACATAGTTTAAAACCAATGTGAACATTTAATATTATATTGTAGAATATTCATCAATTACTACCTATAATATCGATAATTTTATTAAATATTAATAATGGTAATCTATTTTAAATTATTACTAATTTTCGGATACAAATATTATTATACTATGAACTCAAATGTAACATGTTATTATTGTTATTTATAATAATTTATTTTAAATTTACAATTTAAAATTGTTCAGTAACAATTTACTATTTTTGCTTCATTATATATTGCAAAATGATTTTCAGACAAATGTTTTTAGTTTAATTCATTCTATCATCTGTATGTTTATAATATCTTCATATTACTAGATATTCAAGTGTTATTGCGTATTAATCAAATAATAAATCTGAAGTCAAATAATATTATTACCAAAACACGTTTACAGTCAAATGTCCAAGTCAAATTGACTTACTAGATAGTAGAACTTTATATGTACTGCAGATATTGTTACAAAGATAAGAATACTCATATTTTAAATATCTCCTTTGTATTAATTGTGCAGGTAAATAGGTATTTATTTCATATATATATATGGTTATAATGTATTTTAGTGTTTAAATTCTGTACTATTATGAACTAAAAATCAATTTTAAAATGTTTATAGGTAACTATGTTTTCTCAATTAGTATTATTTTATCAACGTATAAGTACTATTGTCTATTATATATATTTTAGCGTATATTATACTTTTGCATAACATCTAGACTTGTGATTTTTTTATTGTGAACCACTGCATCACAGGCTATTTGGGCACTAAGTACTAAAAAAATTTTAGGGGAAATGTCAGTTGATATCACTTTTGAATATGTACTTATTAATAAGAGATTTATCATTCAATTTTAGTAATTAAACTATTTTTTCAGTTAATGTATTACGTAATCTCCATAACATTATGTTGTACAACTGTAGTATCTATGCTATTTAGATATTATGCTTCTAGTATATATGTTAATAAAATAATAAATTTAATAATAATCTTATAATCTTACAGTGGTTTGTAGAGTATGCAGTATGCTGCATACTGTAGCATTATTTAAAAAAAATAGTTAGATAAGCTATTGTTTTAAATATTTATTTGAATTTTATTATTATTTGTAGTAGTAGTAGGCTTAACAAATATGGTTATTACTTATTAGTTATTAGTGACCAAAATTATTATTTTCATATTTTAAGTTGTTTTATTAACTAATTCAGTATTTTTCGTTTTAAGTTACAGGATTAATGGATTATTGGGATCCATTTTCAGGTCATTTTAACAGAAAGTATACTGTATACATACCTACATAATATTTTCAAATTAATAAGGCACAGGTGATTAACTTATATTAACAGTTATAATTTTTCTAAAGAGTACTACAATATTTAGGTAGGTACAATATACTTTCTAATATTTACAATAAAGTTGGTAAACTTTACTAAAACAAATTCATTATTTTATCTAAGTTTTGAAAGGTTAACATATATTATATTATATTTATTGATCCGTCAATAATGGTGAGTTTGATTTTTAGGTTTTATTTTAAAGTACAGGTACCTATTTTCGTTTTTTTTATGAATTTTCAGAATAATAAATAACATTGTACATTTTTAATATAACACATCTCGATATAAGACAGGGTATTCAATGCTATATGTACTTAAGTGGTTTACGTAGTTAAAATTATAATTATTTACGAATAATAATTATTCAAAAAGTTAATTTATAACATGTTTTTCATCCAATTCGGAACATATAAGTAATAAGTATGCTGTGCGACTTTTGAAGAAATATTCAAATAATAAATCTAGTGGCGAGCTGCAAAAATAACATAGGTACCTGTACAATAGTTATACACTCATGTTCGGAAAAATTTATGATTATAATTTATAACAAACTGGCAACTTTTGTACTTCGCTCTACCTTTCACTGGGATATGAACCAAACACTAATTAATTCTTATCAATGTTTATTTGTGCTGATGAAGTTATATGACTGTACGTCTGTACATATATAATATTAATAAAACGCATGCGAAACAACAATATTTTGAATAAAAGTCTATATTTTTCAATCTTCCATTGCATCTCTATGCAGTTTGACTGATATATAAATGTAATAATTAGATTAACATGTATTAAGATAATATGAATAGGCTTGCCAATCGGTTATAACTCATGATAAAAGTATAACCACGAGTGAGATTCCAGAATGTTTCTAATAACATGACCTATTGACCACGTGTTTCACAAAGGTTATTTTAAAATGGGCAATGGCGTACAGTATTTTACTTTCGTCTTGTATCAGATTCCGTCGGTAAAAATAACATTTTATAGTGGACCTTTAAAATAGATAATACGTCAATTAAAATATTCAACTGAAAATGTTATTTAAATTAACTTAAAAGGATATTTAGTATTTATTTAAAAATGTGTCGGTACATCGATGTGTGTAGCCTCTTTAACAATTATATACACAGATACAATAATATGTCCATATACATTATATTATAAGTTATACCTAACAATATTATTAATTTCATAAATCTTGTATTAGCTTTGATTTTCCGTGGTTTCATAAACTCAAACGCATTACATGCTACATAATATGATATTATGCCGGGTGATTTGCCTAGCATGTCATCCCCACTCCACCTCACCAACAACATTTTATCCATCAATAATGTAAATTATAATTAGGTATAGGTACATTTTAAAACCATATTATCAAATTCTTCGATTTGTATATCATTTAGGATTATTCTATGATGATACTAACTTCTTTCTTTCTAACACAAGATTTGGTGGCCGCGCGTGGTGTGATAGACGAGAGCTTACAGTAAAACAGCTTCAAAGAAGTTTTTTTTATTAAATGGAGATGAGATCGCGTGGAATGTGCACAATTTCTAACGAAAAAGACACAACAAAAATTATTGTCTGGTGATGTGTTAGAGTAGAGACTTACGCCCAAGCTAATTGACGTTTTGAAAATATATTATAGTTTTTATTTTTTTTATTATAATATTTACTAAAAATAATTCTTATACATATTCAATTTCATCTCTATCCATACCTAAAAAATGTGGCCCATGATGCAGCCGTAAAAAAGGTTGGATATTCCTGTGTTATGGTCAAAATTATAAATAAGAGGGTTTGGGTGATTGTGGATGTTTTTATGATTACTGTAATGTATTAATGAACATAATCCTTAAAGGTTTTTTTTCAAGAAAACTCCAGTATGATTCAACAATTTTTGAAACTATATATAAACTGTATTAAATTCTTTCAAATTAGTCAACGTTAAATCGTGTTTGTATGTATTTTATGTTTAGTCTTTGCTGTAACTATAGGTAAGTTGTAACTAGCAAGACCGGGGCTCCTTGTTGCGTGCTTCTGTATCACTATTCATCTCTTCCACCCAACGACCTTAGAAAATATTGTTCCGGTATTATTTACGGCAATTTTTTTTCTTTCTTCTCGCGTTAATATTTACAAATTAAAAACTTACTATTTTCTCGATACATAAAATTGAAATTATATATATGATAGTATTTAAGAGAAATAATGCGTATACATAATATTGTAAAACAAATAAATATTTTTAATATCTTTTCGTAAATTATTAGTGTTTTATACAATATTTACTTTTGATGGAGGTCTGTTTATATTGAACACATTTTTAATTTATTGTGAATTATTATAGACTACTCAATGATATTATCTTATTTTATAATATACCTATGCAATCGAAGATAAATATCAAGTTTTACCTACTTTTTTTTTCTGAGTCCATTATTTATTTTAGAAGGATACAAGGAGTGTTCTAAAGGTTTCAAGTAGACCTATCGCCTATCAATATAGGTATAGTAAATAGATACGACACTACCTAAGTACGTATTATTGGTATTTATTACAAGATGTTACATATTATTTTTATTTTAATCACCTCAACAATCTTGATGGGCTTTTAGCTCCGGGTTAGGAAATTAATTGCGAAAGTTCTGTCATAATACGATGTATAGATGATGAAGAAAAAAATTAATTTTTAATGCATTTTAATAAAAATAATTAACATCTTCAAAAGTTCAAAATATGTTTTTTCTTATGAATATGATTTATTATATGTCTTAAATATTTTTGTTTCCAATGATGAACATCATACAGTGCATATTTCTTGTTTAAGTGAATAAGTGCATACATATTTTGATACTATAAACTATTAAGCATTATAAATCCTCACCCCTCAGTCCTAGTTAAAAGGTATAAGTTCATAACTGACATAATTACTAACTAGGAAAATGTTATAGCCGTGCTAACAAATTTAATTCAAACGGATTATAAAAACTCCACGCAAGCGTGTAATATCCAGAACTATTTTTGTAATATTTTATAATTATATTGTTATAGTTACATGTATTACTTATTATTAAAATGGTGACTATATACACCAAATACATATTTTTATAAAACAGTTCTTGTTTTGTGTTTTTTACGTCCTAATATACAATCAGGAGGGATGGGAGTATTTTAGCACATCGATGGTTAAACCTTTTTTAAATCTATTATCATTTAAAGAGGCTAATTTACGTACCTATCTACTTATATAAAATATACGAAATTATAAAAGTAATATAAAAAAAAATTATTTTCTTGTTTAGATACTGCATTAATATTATTTTTACATCATCTTTAAAATATTTGTTTTCATTCGTTATAACTTAATTCATATGACAATAAAGAATTTATTATGTTTCACCATAGTACCTAATTATACCTATCTATTTACAACAATTAAGTAAAATATTACTTATAAAGTTATAAACTATGTCGATTATAGGAACTTATGGTATAAACTATACAGTATACTATAGGTACATAACAGGTCAAAACAATATAATGCTAATGTGTAAAAATACATTTTAAATTTATTATAATAGTTTTGGAATCTAATGTACTTTAGAATAATACTAAAAATGCAATATAATATTAATATTGAATATAATTATTATTTTTATTTTTATTATCATAAGCTTAACTATAATATTTTATCACGAAATACCTATCACCGTTTGGAGGTCTCTCACTCTTTAATTTTCATGTTATTATTTATTATTATTTTATCAATTATGCTTATTATATTAACCTTTGTAACCAATGGAGAATAATTAATTTTTTTTTAAAATAAAGAATTTTGTTTATAAAAACATTTCTGTATAGAAATTTTAATATTATGTGAATTTAACAGGATAATGAATTAATAATATTGACTAATTTTAAACTGAAAAATAATAGTTGAAAACGGAATTTTAGTCAAGCTTGAGGCAAGCATATCGACACTGAATTCGGGTTGTATTAAGTTAAAATAATGAACAGTACTTACAATTTTCTGTTGTTATTTTTATAGTTATATTTTACAAATACAAATTATAAGCAATATTTACAAATTAACTTAAGTTACATTAAAAATACATTGGAAAATTAAACAAAAATACAAATCGGCCTCGGGATAATATATGTAATGCTAACGGTCCACGAGTGACGGATACTTTTAAGGCGGAGTCACTGGTTATGATATTAAGTCGCGCAAAAAAATCAGTATACGCCGGCCGGCTGTATTGCAATTTGCATACAAGAGAAGACCGGATCAACCGGTTCAATTGCGTGCACGGGGGGAGGGCCCCCTCAAGCACATTTATACACCCCGAAGCACACATCTTTCCCTAGTATTGGTTAGTATTATAGGAAGGTGAAACAAAAAGATAATATCGCAGTCCGGCAAATTCTTGCTGTATCCGTGTCAAGTAACCCGAGGTGTCTAAAATAACATGATTAATTAGTCAAAGTTAACAAGTAAAAGAATTTAAACCTTTTAACATAACGTTTTATTATATTAGGTATCTTAGTGTTCAGGTTCTTTACACGAATAATAATGCTATGGACTATATTGTCCATAAAATTATTTAATTCTTTATTATAATGATTAAATGATATGATATTATGATGATAAAAATGAAATACACGGGGCGTTTTTAAGTTTTAAAAACACTCACTCAAAAATACTGACGTTTTTGAAAACAAATTATACTATTTTTAAGTGTTTTACTTTTTTAATGAAAACATACCTTTTTCATGGTTTTATGTTGTTTAATTGATAACTACAATATTAATCTTTATATTTAGGTATACTAGCTTATATTTAGGTACCTACCATAAAATATTAAAAATTCTAATTTGAAGTTTTATACATTTTGGATGTTATATTACGCAGTTCATTAGCTTATTAATATTATTATTATCGATATGCAGTATAATAACTAGAATAATATGCATAGGTACATAAAAAAAAGATAAATTTCACTAATCAGTCATCATAATATATAATAAATACATTATTATTAATTTAAATATAGGTAATATATAATATTTTTTATCTTATACTTATCTGATATAAAAATAATTAATCGGCACGTTTCACTTCATTCTGCGATAAAGGATTTTCATGCAGTAGGTATGAATGAATTCATATTTCTGAGTTATTAACTGATTTTGAAAATAAACAATTTGTGTCAAAGACTATACTACGAACAAATTTATAATTGTAATTGGTATTTAAATTTATAAATTAGGTACCTAAATCACTAAAACTGAAAGCCTCACCTAAAATAAGTATATTTTGATTAGAAACATTAAATTGTTTTTACTGTCTTTTTAAGTCACACTGAAATAGTATATACATTAATACATTTACGGTAAAGTTACATATAAGTAAATGATTTACCTATGACCTATCTATAGAAAAAAATATGAAAAGATTATTATTCTACCGAGGTAAACAATAGTATTGTATTATAGTGATAAAGTGCAATATCGCAGCCATAACAATTATAATGAGTGGCGTTGTGAAGGGGTAGGGGGGCCAAGGAGGCTTTACCCCCATGGGTCGTTTTTGTAAGCATAATATACTAATTAGTATTTTAAGACTTAAGTAGGTATTAACTATTTGTTGGCGGGTGTTACATATCCGTAAACAAACAACAATCGAACAATCACATTTTATCACTTAACTTGACTTAGATGTTACATTATCATACCTCAAGTCAATCATTTTTTTAACAATATTTTTAGAAAAATATTGAATAGGTATCTCTTTACTATGTTGGTTCTTAACAACCTATGACTGAAAATATACTGAATGGCTTAGCTTTGACAAATAGATAAAATTAAAAAGAAGGCACATTAATGAAAATTAAATAATTACTGTTTTTGCTCAAAATTCTTTAGGAGGAAGCAGCTGTTATAGTGGAGCAAGTAGATCTATTGTTAATAGTTTTCAATTTATATTTATGAAAATACTTATTTATATTCGGTGGGGGATGAACTCAATCAAAATAATCATTATCCTTCTCCCTCCCTCCGTATTTTTCCAAATTTGGTTTATTTGATAGGAGATACATCGAGTATCGATACTCGTAGTTATTACTTATATCCACTATATATTTTAGAAGTTACAACGATTTATCGAATTAATATATACCTAATACATTTCAGTACTACCTATAATAATATATTATTTAATTATTACAATTTTAACACGGTGTTTTGGAGTTTTAAACTAAAATATGTGAGTGAATTATGAAAGTCATAACCAATTATCATTTTAAATATTTATGTTTTAAAGCATTTTAATAGGTGGTACAAATATTTTTGATAATTGTACAAAGCAATAACATTGTCAATTATCATTTATCAGTATGCGTCCGTGTACGTTAATTAACAGTGACATATTTACGTACCTACATTCAAATACTTAAATCGTGAATTTAATTTATATTCAGATTCCAGGTTAACTAGCCAAAGAAAACTATTAAGTATATATATTTATTTATAAATTTCATACGTTACTCTTTCTATTAAATATATCGCTTAATGTGTATATATGTATTCAATTACTGTACACAAACATAACGTAATAATAATATAGTATACAATATAATAAAGAAAAACACAATTTTAAAATATAATATTATTAAACTATAGCTTGTTATAATAGAAGTATATTTTGATATTTGATATATTTTAAAGTATCAAAAGAGAACAAATTGTTATTTACCAAAATATACGCAGTATTTTAAAACTTGAACAATTGTCTTTTCTGAGTATCAACTAGACTAAATTTCAAATCGATAAATGGGCTATTTGAAACTTTTCGAGTACTGATCCTGGCTCATTCTAACCTAAATATGTAGTGATCACAAGAAATACATTAACGTTAAATCAATACATTCGTTGTTGGGTATCTCACCTAGAATCTAAAAATTAATTCAATAGAAAAATTACAATAACACTATATGACAGCAGTAACGATTAATATTGTTATCGGAATATTATTGAAAACGTTATTAAACAAAATCCTGAGACTTGAAAGCCGAAAGGAAAGGAAAGGAAATTGTTATTTTTTTTTTTACCCACGAACTATAGGCATATGTTAAAGAAATGTGGACTTTGTGATTTTAACTCAGAATCGTTTTTGAAATGTAATGGTTTCACAAAAAAAAATTGCGTAGTTTAAGTCTTAAAAATTAGATTTTTGAAATTATATGATGCATGGTGGAAATTGTTCCACTTTGAATCGTTTTTCAAATGCAATAATTATTATTTATTATAATTTATTTTGTATGTAAATTATCTAACACTGTTTAGAAGGGATACCTAATTATATGTAAATACCAGTTTCTGTATAATATAAGTACATTTTTTAGATTACGTTCCTTTATCTTAAACTTTTTTTGAATAAATTGATCTTCAAAATATGGCCTGTTATAATGTTATGGATATTGGATTCATACTTTGTATTAATATTAACTGTTGTGAAATTGTCATTTCAATTCAAATTACCTTAAATACTACAATTTGGTAGATATGCCGTAGTAGATACCTACCATACTATGGATAGTTATATATTGTAACAATATATATATCCGTATAAAATACGGAATAGTATATATACTATGATAAATTATGGATCACAGTTACAAATTATAAACGTAGGGAATTTGAATAAACGATTGATAGTTGTATTGTAAAATAATAAGAATTGACACACTTATGTTCAGAGAGTATTATCTGTATCAATGTATTAAATTTATAAAAGGTTCTATTTAATCACAACATTTTTGAGATATTAAAATAAAATAATTATGTACTACCTATTATCAAAATAATATGTATAGTATAATATAATATAATGTTATATATTTAATGGATGCAATGCCTGATTTATAAAATATAAACGATTTTTCGGTCAATCCATATTTACCGAGTGCTATAGACCGCCCAGAAGCGCTCTCTCAGTAGCCGGAGTATACACAATCCGATGTACGTATACACAACAGGTGTTTTTTTTATGTTATCATAAAAGTAATAATTGTACGCTTATTTTAAGGATGTATGATGATAAATTGTATACCATAACTATATATTTTAAATTATAATATTATTATTATTTTTTATGTTTGGAAGCGATTAAGTCGTTTTTAAAAATAAATAATATTATAATCTTTAACATGGGTAACTAGAACATATTTTGGCGTTTGGTAACTATGCTGGTTTATACGACTTATATTTTAGTCAAAACGATAATAACCTTTCTACATAATATTAACGAGAGCCCGTGTTGTCCAATTGCATTACACGAACACGAATATTAAAACTACGGCGGATCGCATTTCGACGTGTTCACAATCTTGAATGGGGGAAAAAAAAAGTAAACTGATAAGACTAATCGTGTTGTAAAAATATTATGTGCTCGATGCTTACTGCTCTTATCAGTCCGGGCGATTACAACCCACAAACAATTTACAATAATATTAAAAAAAAGTAAAAAGTAAATTTAAAAAAAATTCGGACGGTACACTATAAATCCATGATGTGACTTACGCTGTGCAGTAGTTTTTTCGGTGTTCTTTTTCGTTGTCATTCGTAAAACTGTATTAACCGAAATCCGTACTGACGAAGCGACGAGTAACCGACGAACGGCGATGAGAGAACTACGTGGATTTCACACGTCGCGTATCCCGCGCGCGTTCGAAATGATCAACAGGTGTTTCGTTCGGCGGAGGCGTCTCGTTATCACACTATGTATGCAACATCGCCGGTACGCTGCTGCTTGACAACACTTTTTTTTTTCATCCGGACGCGGCACGGCGGATAGGGCACCAGGGCAAAAGACCCCGGGAAACGGACAAAATGTAGTCGAAAATGGGTGGGAAAATATAAACTGAGTTTTTTTCTGGAAATATTTTTACGGGTGTGTAACCGTTTATTAGCACGCGTGCGTGTGTCTGTTTTTAAACGTGCACGGGCGAGACACGGCGTACGCACACGGTGCGCGCTCAAACAAGTAACAACACAACTGGTTACGACGTGAGTGATGTCACTATGACATCATGTCCGTGTAAACGCTTAACCTTAACCACTCTGCGCGAGCCGGTGACCTTGAACGGACGTATTAAAACCACCGGCGAACCGCCGCTCCGGCATCCCGCCTATCAGCTAAGATTAAACGGAAAAAAATAACACTTGTTTGTTATTTTATTTTTCCCCCTCCACCAGCGAGACGAGTTGTTGTAGTGGTCCGTCCGTCGACTCGGTAGCCACTCGCGCGCATAATATTATATTGTTTATATATATAATATATAAGTACATACCTCGCACGTAGGTATGTTATTAATAAATAATAATAATAATAATAATAATAATTCTGGTAGGCACTAATCCCCCACGTCGGATCGCCGACAGGTCCGAGTCCGAGATTTCCCGTCTTGATTATTATTATTATTACTATTATATTATTCTTGTTTACAACAGTCTTTAGACTCAAGACAGTGCCCCACCGACCACTACCGCCCATAATATGACGATTGACGATTTGAGTTATTATTATTGTGAATTGCGATCACCGTTGGTTGTTATCAGCAGCAATGAGTCCGTCGGGTTCCGACAGTGACTGTTTGTAGATAGAAGCCTATCTCTAAGATCTACAGCCGTTGATAAACTTCTAACTACAGCGATGCTTGTCGTGGACAGTAAGTACTAAGTTGTAGTGGCGTAGTCGTGGTGGTCCATCCAGTGAAAGACTCTGTTATCTATTAATTTGTTATCAACACTTACTTGATGTTGCAAACGGTTTCATCGCCGCCGACAAGCAACTGATAACAGTTTATCACACCGCTCCCCTACCATACGGCGACGGACCGAGTATTACCTGATAATGGTAAGTGAGTGTACCGTGCCAACCCGTACGAACCGACATCTACGGCATACAGAAGGTCTGCTGATACGATGCGTAAATACATAACTAGAACGCGGAGCTTGTCCTGGACAAAAATTATTATCGCCTCTGCAATAGGAGTGTTTGGCGGAGTGTACGTTTGGAAGCCATTTTTCGAATCGCTGGACGCCGAACGTCCCAAGAAAATTAAGGTTTGTCATTTTCGAACCCTGTCCATTAGCCACCGCCGTATTTGGGCATGTGGTTCTGTTTCATAAAAACACAAATTTATCTAATATGAAATATTAAATATACTGATAAATCGGAAGTCTCACGTTTAATAATATAATTCAATTGTTTGATTCATTCGGTTATAAATTCAATGGTCACAATATTAGTTTTTTTTTTTGCTTTCCACTAATTTGTTAGAAGTGTTTATTTTGTGTATTCAACTGTTCACTGTTCACTGTCTAATTGTTTGTATTTATACATTTTTTCTAGAAAGAATGAATAAGAACACAAGAACTGTACAACCTGGTGGTCTACTCACTGGTAATTTCAACAAAATACTAGCATTTGTTGGTTTGGGTTGGTTCGCATCGATGGTTATTGTTAGATATGTGATAAAACCATACAGAGTAGAATCAAAGATGAAAGAAAATGAAATGCTTATGAATTTTCTTTATGATAAACAAAAACAACAAGCAAATAAAGAAAATGAATTTGATGAATGAAAAACATTATGTTATCAATACTTCATCCTTTTTAATATATACTCATATTTTGATATTTTGTTGAATAGTGAATACATTTAGATTAAGAATTTGGCTTATAATAAATATTATAACCATGTATAATTAAATGGTATATAACCCATGTAATTGTTTGAAATAAAAATTAATATAATCATTTATTTTTTTATTAATTGATTTCATTTTGGTAATATTTGTGATGAAGAACTAAAGCTTGCATTATTTGATAATATTTTTCAATAGATGAATATAAGTTATTCCTAAAATCAATAAACTTTACTAAAATGTTTTCACAGCATTTATTTAGGTACTAGTATTAATTAATATTACAAGCAGGATTTAATATTTATTGATTGATAAATGTTTTTATTAAACTTGCTTTGATCATGAAAAATTTAATTTAATTTATTTAAGAAAAAATGTTCTCTTATAATTTGTATCTATTTAGCTACGAATGGTAAACAATATCATTAAAGCTAAATAATTTGTCAACATTTTAAATGAAAGCTGAATTATGTTCGCATTGAAGAAATATGCATAGTTATAGTATTTACCTACTTTTTTCATTTTTAAACAAAATGGAATGTTTAGTTTTGAGCAGTGTCAAAATCATAGATATAGGTATGAGGATTAATCTTCTCATAGCCTAACATTAAAAGGTAGGTACTAAACATTTTATTTTTGTTAAACTGTTAACTATCAATAAATATAAATTTATTATTATTAAATATTAATAATATATTATATTAATTTTAAAATAACACCATACAGGACTAATGGAAATCCGCTGTTTGCGTGATTGTCTTGCTAAGTCACTTTAGTCACTCACAGCTTGATGGTTAATAAATAATAATAATTATTAATAACTTGCTCATGAATTACATTTATGTTAAAAATTGTGTTTATACTTTATTATATGTCAAACGATAAATAAATAATGTTAAATCGGTGTGATAATATTAATAAGTAAATTCATTTGAAGCAATGGTAAATCCATTGACCTTTGCATAAGATAAAAGCATAAAACAATCAGAACGGAGCTCTGATACATGTATGAATCCACTCACACTGTAAAGTATTTTATACAGGTGTCAATACTCTGGGGGAAACTTCTGCTATAGTAGATATCTAGGAAAGTAGGAAACTTAATAGTACATGTTCGGCATGTTCCTAGAACCCTAGCACTGCACCGAATCTAAAACTGCTAATACAATATGTATTGTATTTTTATAATATTTTAATTTTAGGTACTATTATTGAACCTTCAATGCAAAATGTGAGGGGGGCAGGTATTATGCTGTAATATATAATAATATGTATATAGTAATGTACCTATTTTCAATGGATATGGATTATGAGTCGGGGATCGAAGAATTACCTCGAGTTGTATTTTAACTTTAAGTTTATATAGTAGGTACATGTTTTTTCTTCATTTAATTAGTCTCTAGCATAAACTATTATGGAATAAACGCAGCTTATTAGTCCATTTAAATATAATCACAACATATAAATTACAAAAGAAATGCTCAATATTTATTGCAGAAGCCATAGCCATAATATCAGCACTAAAACTTATTGAAAATGAGCCACATCTAAATTACAACATATTCACTGACTCTTTAAGTAGGTACCATCAACAGCATTCAAAATACCTTCCAAACCAACGACATTGCTACCATCATCATAAACCAAGTAGAAAAATTAAAAAATCTAAATAAGAATATTAAATTAATTTGGACACTAGGACATTATAAAATAACGGTAACGAATTAGCTGACCATCACGTACAAAATGCAACATTATCCGAAGGCCCCAAACAAAAATACAGCACAATATTAGACTCAAAAAATCATATAAAAACTTTAACACGGAATATATCATGGCAAAACCACTGGTTTAACCAAGAAAACAAACTACGCGAAATAAAACAAAATATAAATCCCTGGCCACTAACTAAAACGTCGAAAAAAACTGAAATAATAATAACCCGACTGAGAATCGGCCACACCCACCTCACACACGAACACCTCATGAATAACCAACCTCCAGCGGAATGCACCTCACGTGGAGTTACCCTCACTGTAAAACATTTGCTGACCGAGTGCAGATCAAACGATGAAGGAAGAAAAAGCATAACATGCCATTGAACCTGCACGAGATTATCGGTCCCGACCACAGATATATTTATTTATATTATTTAATATATATAATATAGGTATGTCTGTGGTCCCGACTGCCAACCAGAAAGTGTCACTTCATTATTCAAGTCATTAAAAATAGAGAAAATCATATAACAAGTAAATAGTAAATAAGTAAATAGTCACTAATATTGTATAATATTGTAAATTTTTTTCAAATGTAAATTTATTATATTGTTTAACTCTCTAAAGCTAATGGCCTGCGCAGCTGAAACTATAATGATCAATATAAAAAAAAAATATATATAATATTTATGTAGGTACTATCCTTTAAATTAATAAAGACAAAATTACTGTAAAAATATGCTCAATAAATAACTAAAATTATATTTTAACAAATCAAATTATAAATATTGTACCACCTCAGCATTATGATATAGGGGATACATCATCTGTTTCCTGAAGTTTGAACATAATATAATATTATTACGTACTTAATATTGAGTTTAAATTATTATTAAGTTTTTTATTTATAAATTAGTAGCGCCATCTATACAATTATATCTACAACGTTATCGGATTGCTTAGATTCTGACCAGAGCACCAGAGTGATGATGAATTTGTTGGTTTTACTTATAGGCACGATTAAAGATACTATCTTTAATCGTGCTTATAGGTACGATGATATCGAAAAAAATACTCATTGAAAGGACAGTGGCGACATTTGAAGAGGGGGTGGAAAGGTGGGCATTTTTCGCTGTCTGTTTTTAAAAGCAATCTGGTTGTTGCTGGTGTAATCGCGAAAATTGACCTCAGTGATATTTTACCCCACTAATGTAAAATATCACTAGCGATTATTTACCCCCGGTAAAATTTCCCTAGGTACATTACACCTCTGTACATTTTCCCTAGGTTAATTTTAACGCTCCACAGGTAAAATTTCACTATAGAGATATTTAACCTCGCCGGGTGGATTTACTCTCTAACTGGTAAAATTTCGCTAGTAAATATTTACCCCCCGGTAAAAACTAGTGGATTTTTACCAGGAGGTAAACTCTAACTGGGTCAAAATACATGGTTCCACCGGTCAACCATTATTATATTTTATTAGCTAAAAAACATGCCAATTTTTATAATATTGTCAGAAAAAATTATAGTATATACTAAAAAATTATTGTCACAATAATACATTTTTAATTAATAATATTGATAGTTGGAAATTTGGAATATATTTTTATTTAGACGCATGCGGGGACGTGCATGTATATGTATAGCCGTATAGGTATATGTATACAATGCATAAGTATTACTATATATTAAGTATACACATATACTTATATGTGTGTATTTTGCGAAGGAAAAAGAAATTGTATGCATAACAATAAATAATAATAATCCTGTTTAGTTTTATTTCTAAAATCTAAAAACAACCGTGAACCGTTTATTTATTTATCATTGATCTCAGACTAGTCAGACTTCAGTTAACTTGCGACAGTCGTGTTAACTAAATTAAATAAATTATTCAACTATTCTGTATTGTGTTAATTTAGTACCTTATTCTACCTATATTAAAATTTAGTTTTTTCGTGACGCGTATTTACATTAATTGATTAATCATTTAATAATATGGACAAAATATTTCTTAAACATATAATGGGTGGTGTCCAGGGTGGCTAAAAAAAAAAAATGTTGATGCTAATCGCATGAAGAATCGAAAACGATTTCTGATATGTTTAATAAACAGACAAAATTTGTTCCAGTAGACAAGCAATAAAATATATGTATATATATATATATACATTTATAAATATAAATACCTATAAGTGAAGTTACAAGTAAAATTGATTTATATGATATATTCGATGCAGTTCATTTATTTTCAAAAATGAAATAAAGAAGAAACTACAATAATATTTTTGTTACCTAATCAATAAAAATTGTCATAATAATTGTTTTGTGTATAGAATTATTATTTATTATGTATTTTGATCATAAATTATTTTAGTTTTTAAGCTGTTAAATTGTAATATAATTGTACTGTTATTGTTCACCTGATTTATATACTTCACATATATTTTGTAAATTGACGTTGCCCGTTTGGTGTAAATAAAATAAAATAAATAAATAATACGTAAAAAAATCTGTTTTCCTTAGTTTTTATTTTGTTTTCCCGGCGCTTTTGAAAATTATTGGAAATTTTAAATTTTTACCAACTAGATTTACTTTCCCATCGAATAAGATACTGTTGAAGAAAATCGGAGCAGTTTTACTGCTCCAAACTGTGAAGACAGACACAAAAAATAAAAAACACATTATAAAATCAATACATTCATCGCTCCTCTCAGAATCTAAAACTCAAACTTTATAAAAAGTTTATAATTATAAATATAAACAATTATATGATGGACAATCATGCACATGGTAGAAATCAGGAAGGGGGGTATCCACAAATATGCCATTTGACATTCCCCCCCCCCAACAGACAACTTTTTGATTGCCTGGGTAATGGGATCGAAGATTCGAAGCCCCCGCTCTCATTGATGTTAAAAATGTCTGTCCCTCTTTTGTGAAATTTCAATGAATTTCCACCTACGATGATCATGCAACAATTTTCCTCCACTAACTAATGGTCCGCTGGTGGATTCGCTTCGCGAAAAATAGCCGACTTTTATTTTTACGTTAGTGGACACGTTAAAGGACCTAGTCCGACAGACTAAATCCGTTAAGGACCTAAGGATTTAGTCCGTCAGACCAAATCCGTTATAAAATCCTCTCGTGTATGGTCCCTACCTAATGCGATCACGAGTGATATTTGTCATTCACAATCTTGAACGATTTAATAACGATCGTGCATGAACACTATGTGGGCCGTTTTAAACGGTTGTCGGTCAATCTGACATACTTTATTACATCATCTCGTTTGTGGTCGGCTTATCGAGTATTGGCGTTCGAAAGTCTGAACTCTGAATTGGCTATATTCGGTTCCGCGTACGACATTACCTATGCGGGTTATTTTCGGGTTCAGCTGGACTGCCCCAAACGATAACTCCGGTCTGGCAGTCTCCGCGATCATATTATTATACGCTTCGATCGACGTTTCGTGTCTCGTACGTTTGTGCCTCTTGGCATACTGATTCTAGTGTCGGCAGTTGTCGCAGACGTACTCCACCCGTTAATAGTTATAGCACGGTCACGTTCTCGTCTCGAGTTCGCCCGACGAACGTAATATTCAAAATATTGTTATATTATAACAAAAACAAAACGGCTTATATATTTTGTAACATCATCGCCGTTTATAATAATCATGGTAAGATTTATTTATTTTTTTTTTATTAAACTGTAAAACTGGCCTGTTGTTGAGACATTTTATTACGTTATAATCGGAACGTGAATATTATAATATGTTATTTCCATGCGATGTGTCGTTGATTTCGTTTATTAATATTGATCGATATGCCTATAGGTTAGCTTATAATACTAAATAATTTCACTAGGTTTCTAATTTTGTAATTGTTAATTAAATTATTTATATTCTTAGCTTCTTGCAGAGTATTTTTTAATGTTTGATATAGATGATTATTTGATGTTGGAATTTGCATCAACAAAATTCTCATTATTTTATTTATTAAATACTTATGTTAAAAATTTACTAAAATCTATGTTTTATTTAAATTATATTGTTTTAAGTAGTATGTTTTCATACTTTTGTAGATATCTAATGTATGTTTTAATTTTTCTTTTCAATGTATAACCAAAAACAATAGTAAACTTAGTATAAACTTATTATAGACATACGACATCTACATTTACATCACATGTACCATGTAAGTCTATGATAGATTGATATATTAGACGTCTATAGTAATTAGTATACATTACGTCATATTTACCGCGTGACACGTGGTTATAGAAAGATTAAAATTTTTAATATTATTATCTTTTGTACATATAAAGCTTAAACGCATTTAATGTATATAAGTATGTAACGCTTTTGGGTATTTAACTTACAATTTTTAATATATTTTAATGATTAAAAGAAGCTGCTTGGAACTTTTGTCGTACCTATTGATTTGTAGCGGAAATATACGGCATGTCTATTTTGGCTATTATAAATCTTAATAAGTAATAACCGCGTAAATTATATAATAATTTTGCTTTTGTAAGCTTATAATACAGTTCATAAAAATAGATCTCATTATAAAATTTTTTATTTTATATTGTTAAATTCATAGTAAAAATAAAAATTAATTTAAACAATTAATTTAATAAATAAAAAATTGTAATTATCAAATAAATATTATATTTATCTATTTGATGATATTAAAATACTACGTTAACAACAATTAATATCGTTGATAAACATAATTTTTTTTTACTATAATT
Organism: Nasonovia ribisnigri; assembly: GCA_027563435.1. Lineage (NCBI taxonomy): Eukaryota > Metazoa > Arthropoda > Insecta > Hemiptera > Aphididae > Nasonovia > Nasonovia ribisnigri. The sequence goes on along the minus strand of JANEHU010000291.1, from coordinate 87,303 downwards.
TAATTTGCATGATGAGTACCAATCATTTCTGAACTCTGAGTATCCTAAAATCTTCTATATACTATAGTAGTATAGTTAATTAATTTTTATGCATTTTTAATATGAATGTTAAATCGTAATATATATTATGTTTATTGCGTTGTACTATTATTGATGTATAATTATTGTGTGAATTGGGCGCGTCCCGTTTTTGAATATAAATAAATAATTACTTTTAATTGGTGAAAATCTTTATTTTCGTATATAATATCTTGTTTATGGTATTTCCGATTCACATCATCGTGATCGTGTGGATGTTATCGGTTTCACAGTTTTATTGAATGGTGCAATCAATAAAACTGCATGTTATGTAATATAATCTTTTATAGTTGTATACCTTAGTAAAAGTTGTTTAAATTTCCAATAATTATTATGCTAGTTGTTACCTATGAGATTTTCAATTTTGGTGATTAATTATTATTAATTTGGATTTAGAAAAACTGTTGCAGGTATTTAAATATTCTAATAATAGTCTGGCAGGTATAGACATAGAGTATTAAATATTAAACAATCGGAAGGTTTTACAAGTGTCGTCTTCAGCATTAATTGTAAAAAATAAATTTATAGTATCATTTTTAAAATATTTTTTTGGTTTTTGAATAATCATTAGATAATGTATAATAATATTTATTTACTAATATGCGCGTTATTATTTATTAAGGGTATTTTTTTTTTTTTAAATCTTCCGCAATTCTATAAAATTTTAAAATTATATTTTATACTTCAGTTGCTACCTTAATTGTAACACTTTTCAACTAATCTACATCCTGATACGTATTTAGGGGGGAGGGGTTGATACGGTATATTATATAACCAAAAATGACTTCACAGGAAAAACTTAGGGATGATTTCGGATTTTGGTTATTTTTTTTTTTTATTTGAAAGATGGGAACTTTTTATTGGTCGGATTAAAGCAGAAATTTTCATTTTACTTTTAATATTTAGTGCTAGAAAAATACGTTTTAAAATTAACGCTTTTTATTGAACGATGGTGGGGACCTGATTCTGATGAATGACAAATTCACAAATTATTTTTGCTTTGATACGATGGTTTGCATTATATCGCAAGTAATTGGTTTTGTGATGGAGATTCTTTGAGTCTTGAACATTTTTTACAATTATATATTATAATAGTAAATAAAGAGACGTATTTGCGACCGCTTATTAGTTATAAATTTATAACAAAGAAAAACAAAAAGTACTTTCAAATCAAATTTACCATTATATAAGAGAAATGTGCTGAACATACTTTTTTTCCGGATTCAAAAGTATTACACATTGACTGAGCAAGTGACTATCAAGGGTGCTCGTCCAATAATTTAAATTAAAAATGTGAGGATATTTTCATCACCTATCTCAAAACACGTACCGAATAATAAAAAATCTAGGTTTATAAAAGTTGTATACAAATAATAACAGTTTTAGTCATTTTTGCGGGATGTTAGTTGGACTAGCTTTTTTACCATTACTTACACAAAATTTATGAAGTTATGAGCTATTTTAAAAACATTATTCCACCAGAAGCTAATAAATACAAAACACTCTGGAATACTGTCTTCGAATATTATGCATTTATGTCTATGATCTGCGATCTGCTCTAAAATATGCACAGGCTCCACCGCCCTTAATCACTAAAATTGCACATATAAAATAGTAAAATACAAAATAATTATAATATTATTATGCTTATTTACACGACTGATATTCATATTATTATGTATAAATTATATTATATATTGTGTAGACCATAAATATACCCATGATAAAATAATTTGGTATGATGAATACCATCGAAGTTTGTGCAGTTTATTGTATCCAATTCACCTCATAATGCCTTTGAATATAATATATTAATCATGACAACTAGTGAAAAGGGGCAAGCTTGATATAGCTTTGTATGATGGTCAGCGGGGTAAAGATTATCCGCATCATAAAGTTTCCATCATAACATTTTTTTTTATCATGAGTATACTCATTTTTTATTTAGTGATTTAAATATTTATAAGACAATAGGCCACAATGATCTGAAAAGTGATAGAAGTTTTTATATTTCACAATTCTGACATCTCAAGTTTTGTTTTTATTTAAGTTCTGAGATATAATATTACTTATATTATAGGTACTTCTGGGGCTATATGAACATTCAATAGGTATTATCTTTTTAATATTTTAGTATACATATCTATAAAAACAAAACTAATAATTAATTGGTGAATTTTGAAATTACACTACACTTAGCTATGAAAAGCTATCTATGGCTCTAGAAACCTAGAGTTAACATCTCCAGTGACTGTGTAAAGTTTTTCTATACATAAATATTTTAAATCCGTTGAGGTAAACCATTGTTGGTAAGCTAACCACTCTACACTCTCGCTTAAACTTTAAACAAATATTAGTCTTAAATAAGTGAATTTTGTTTTGATTTAGATTTTTTTAGTAATTTCTCAATTAAAATGATAAATTAAACAAATGATTTTAGCGTGAATGTATCTCTGTGCACGTTGGCCAAGCCGGAGTTCAAATTGGTAATGCTTGCTGGGAACTGTATTGCTTAGAACATGGCATTCAACCTGATGGTCAAATGCCATCCGATAAAGCCAATGGTGATGACAGTTTCAATACTTTTTTTAGTGAAACTGGTTATGGTAAACATGTTCCAAGAGCTGTGTTTGTGGACTTGGAACCCACTGTTGTTGGTAATATATATTTTATTATATAGTAATTAACATAAGCATTTTTGATATTTGATGTTACTCTAAATCACAATTACTTTTTGTAGATGAAGTACGCACGGGTGTGTATAAACAACTTTTTCATCCTGAACAATTGATAACGGGCAAAGAAGATGCAGCCAACAATTATGCTCGTGGCCATTATACGATTGGAAAGGAAATTGTTGATGTTGTACTAGATCGTATTCGAAAACTTGCCGATCAATGTACTGGTCTCCAAGGGTTTTTAATATTCCATTCTTTTGGTGGAGGGACTGGTTCTGGGTTTGCATCATTACTCATGGAACGTTTAAGTGTTGATTACGGCAAAAAAAGTAAACTTGAATTTGCCATTTACCCTGCACCACAAGTGAGCATTTTAGAAATAATCATTCACATTAATTATACTTTATTTTTAACTTACAAAACTTGTAATATAGGTGTCCACGGCAGTGGTTGAACCATACAATTCTATTTTAACTACTCATACAACTCTTGAACATTCTGATTGTGCTTTTATGGTGGATAATGAAGCAATATATGATATTTGTCGCCGGAATTTGGACATTGAACGTCCTTCTTACACCAATTTGAACCGTCTCATTGGACAGATAGTGTCATCTATCACAGCTTCATTACGATTTGATGGAGCTTTGAATGTTGACTTGACTGAATTTCAAACAAACTTGGTGCCATATCCAAGAATACATTTTCCTTTAGTTACGTATGCACCAGTCATATCAGCTGAGAAAGCTTATCACGAACAATTGTCTGTTGGTGAAATCACTAATGCTTGTTTTGAACCTGCAAATCAGATGGTTAAGTGTGATCCTCGACATGGTAAATACATGGCGTGTTGTATGCTGTATAGAGGTGATGTAGTGCCGAAAGACGTAAATGCTGCAATTGCTGCGATTAAAACTAAACGTTCAATACAGTTTGTAGACTGGTGTCCAACAGGGTTTAAAGTTGGCATAAATTATCAACCGCCAACAGTAGTACCAGGAGGCGATTTAGCAAAAGTACAACGAGCTGTTTGTATGTTATCTAATACTACAGCTATTGCTGAAGCATGGGCTCGTTTGGACCATAAGTTTGACTTGATGTATGCTAAAAGAGCTTTTGTTCATTGGTATGTTGGTGAAGGCATGGAAGAAGGAGAATTTTCTGAAGCCAGAGAAGATTTAGCAGCTTTAGAAAAAGATTATGAAGAAGTGGGCTTAGATTCTGTTGAAGGACAATTTGATGAAGGTGGTGAAGATTTTTAAGAAGAAAAACTATTTTACTATATTATTTGTGAATAATAACTTTGTATTTACAATTATTACTTTACATAGAATTCATGAGCACTATATTCTACTAAGCAATAATTGTCAATACAAATAAATGTAATAAAATTATTTAGAGAAACTGGAGCTATAAAAGTATTTGAATAATGAAGAAGTTATTTTATTTTTTTATTGGTCATAAACTACGTTTGAAAAAACTATTTTGATAGCTACAATTTTTATTTAGATTGTTTTTAACCTTGTATAATAATTTAAAAAATAAATACCAATATCACTCATTAAACATTACAGGTATTATATATTTTTATCTCATTCAGTATTGTCTATCTTTTTGTTACAGGCTAATTACTTTAAACATAACGTAGATAGGGCTGACGGTATTGAAAATAATTTTGGTACCTATTCGGTATTGATTTCAATACCGATTTGAAAAGGTATACCGAAATACCGATATGGTACAGTACTACAGTATACCAAAATAATACATTTTTTACTTCAATATTGTTTCACAGTATATACCTATTTTATAGTTTAATAGTTTATTGTATACTATATAACCTACATAATTACCATTGATACTAGAAAACAGCAAGCACTAAAACTTGTACTAATATCTAATAATTACCCCTATGCGACATGCGTAAATCTCGTGTCTTATCTTTTGAAACGGAGGTAATTTTATAAATAGAAAAGTTTTCTAGTTTATTCGGTTTTCACAGGTATGCCGGTTTTTACAGTATACCGTTTAGGAAATTAATTTCAAAAGACCGGTATACCGTCAGCCCTAAAGATTAGGTTAGGTTAAAAGACTAGCTGGTAACATTCACAATCCACAAACGTAGAACAACTTATCAGTATTATTAATTTATGCTATTTGGCATTTTCATGGTAGTAAATGGTTACGGCCATGTCATTACTTATTAGGTACTAACAACATTTGCCATTAATAATTGTTATTTATATGTTTATTGTGTTTATCGTATACAGTAAATGGCTATTTTACAAATTGTTCGTCAATTATAAAATATGTAAGTTTTCAGTCAAATTCCAATAACTGTTTGGAAAAATTGAAAAAATGAAACCAATAAATCAATATGAAAGCGACAAATTTAGGTTCAACTTATCGAGTTATTTGTTATTTATACGAAAGTACATAACAGTACTTTATTATTAATTTTAGTTACTGAAAGTTAACTAGTTGTTTTTCACCAATTCTACGCAATATGAAATTTAAAAAAACTAGTTGCTTCTTGTTTGCAGATACAATAGGTACAAAATGGTGTAATCTTTTTTTACTTGGTTATTTTAAAATGTGTATTATTTATAGTACAAATGAGTTATTGGTTACTGTATTAACTACTTGAGAGAAACATTGTTTTAAATTTTCAATCGTTAGTTAAAAGAAATTGAGCATTGTAACTTTTAAACTATGTACAAAATATTTATGATTTTGATGAATTTTTGCAAAATTAAACTTTTAACGCTAATAAAAATCATCCTATCGTAGGTTAGGTTTCAGGAGAGGCTAACATTTTTAACATCAATATTAGTGGGGTCTAATTTAATTTTACACAAGATATAAAAAAAAATGTTTATGAATTTTAACATTTGAAACAGTCAATTTCTTTTTATTTTAGTGTTTGATTTTGGTCATAAACCTAATTTTTTACCTTATGTCATAATCTAGAAGTTTTATTTTCATTTTCTGCTGGTGATTTGAGGGGATTATTATTATTCTCTTGGCGAACGGAGTTATTCAAGATGTAAATAATTATAGACAATATATTTTAACATTGCAGTAATGTATCTATTTTGCCTATACCATACGCCGGGAAACACTTCATGTTTTCTGTTTGTATGAAGAATTTTTAATTTCAAAAAATTTGTTATTACTTATTTATATTAATATTTTATGTACACATGATTTTAATCAGTATTTACAATGATTTTAGCGTTGGCTAGAGTTGATCCAATAGTTCCGTACGTAGGTATTAAATATTTTACAATCATATATTTTATTATATTTTTGATTATAATAAACTTCAATAGGTATACATTTGTTGTTACCAATACTTGTTAGATCCAAAAGGACCATAAGAACTAAGAAGTAAGAAAAAATACGAACTCCGCTTCTAAAAATGTACTCTTATTTTCTGGAAGTTTTCAGAAATGGATTATGATTAAACAATTGCACAGCTGTCGTATCAGTATTGTTATTTCAACAGTTCAACTTATTGTTTATGTTTTAGATTCTGAGCGAAACTATGAATTTATTGATTTTACAATGATATGTGTGTGGTTTTTTTTTTTTTTTGGAAAGCCACTATTCCTGGGTGACTTTTGATTAATGATTTATTAATTAGCTAATTGTGAGCAATATTTTGGGTTTAAGATATAAGAATCAGTGACAATACAGTCTTCAACTTAACCTACCTACTATCTAAATAACTTTTTAGAACTTTTTTAAATGCATGTAACTGTGGGTTCCAGTCAGTGCCGGCTCGTGGGGTTCATAGAAGGTGCGGAGCACAAATATTTCCCCATTCACTATTATCACAACTTCTCACATCTGATTGGTGTTGGTTTTAAATTAAACTTAAGACTCGTATTATGTACTAAAAAACTTTGATGACCAAACACACTTGTGCGGTAGGTATATGATACTACAAATATTTGTACTATGTACGTGTTGTAGCCGTTGTAGGTAAGAACTTACTTTTAAGAAATAATTGTTATATTCTGTGGTTATTTGATATTTCAATAATATTTCCGTCTTAGAACTTGGAAGTCATACATGACGTGGTGGATAGTGGTTGGCAATGTTGGCCATGATAAAACAAATAATATTTATCATGGTCGGTGATCATCGGAATCATAGACAATATAAGATATATCATAATTTATAATAATGTGATCGATATAACTATATAAGTATCTATCTCGATGTTTATTATTTATAAATAATATATCTCGATGTTGATGTAAAACATGAGCTTATAACACAGAATATTCTGTACCAATAATAATATTATCTTGGGTGGATTGATAGGTATATACACTAGCTGATCCCGCGAACTTCGTTGCACGTAAAAAATTACAACTCTTAAAAAAATTGTGATTGTTCAACTCCTTTTGGGTGTAACTTTCTGTGGTAAGTGCAACTCAGCCACTCTGGTAGGCAATCCTACTACGTCTGATTTCGGACAATGTGCGACACCATATCAAGTAGGCATTCCACCTGCTATAAATGTAATTCAGCCACCTTGGTAATCTATGTTCGAAAATTCGATTTGATACATATGCCTGTACCTGATCTGCCTGAATAACCAATGGCAACCAATAAAAAATAAATATTAATTTTTACAAATTATTCCTCCCATAAACAATAGCAACTATTTATAAGCAAAAATGCTCATCGTTAATATCAAAATACTTGTTTGAGCACCTCCCCGGATTGGGTCTTCCGAGTACCGGGTCCAATTGTGAATCCAAACCATTTAAAGACCCACTCAAGGCCACACACAACAAATTTTATCAAAATTGGTGCAGTCGTTTTTAGGAGGAGTTTGAAATTTGAATACTTACAAAAGGAAAGAAATATATATTGTCATGTTGATATATCAATCCATTGAATTCATCTTGATATTTTGAATTTTCATGAACTAAGATAGTACTATCTATGTACAACTTGTGTGATATCATTTTTGATATTTGATAGCACTATCACTAAAAGGATAAAATGAATTTAGTTAATGTTTTATTTGAATAACGTTTTATTAAATTTTAAATTTTTTATTCAATATATATACTGCAGTACTGTACTATACACACACAAAGTTAAATATATATTTTTAAAATGTTTCGAACAAATACTGCTGCTCTTCTATCGCATTCGTTATGCCATAAACATGTGCAAATAGTTCATGTACGAACAAAAAAAACGCATTGGGTTAGTATTATACAATAACCAAATATTATAATTATTAATGAATACGATTTATTTTTGTCATCATTTGTCTATATTCTATTACGTGTATTTCAGTCTTCAATCAAGAAGAGAATTCATCCAAAAGATAAGGCTTTAGAACACTTTGATGATTTTTACGGTTCAGTATATGGAAAAAGATGGAGATCAATACGATTAGCGCTATTGTCACCACACAAATATATAGCTGTTGTTAATAATTTTGGTGATTGTGAAAAAGTTTCTCAACAGTTAGAGGTATTAATCTATTCGGAATAATTGTATTAACCAAAAGTGATAAAGTATTCTAATATATTGAATTTAACAATAAATTTAAATATATAAATATTATTATATTTTTAAAATATTTAATATATACTTTCAGTGGTTGGGAGCGTTGAATGTAAGACAAGTAGTCGAAGCACATTTGCTAAAAGCCAAAGAGATTAATAATGAAAAAAATATTCAAGAATTAGATACAAAATTAAAAAAACTTTTATTAACCAATGAAAATAAAAGTGATACAATAAAAGAAAAGTAAATATTTAAGAATCTTTTTGATGGTAGGTAAGTTTTTTTATACATTTTAAATTTTTAAAGTGTAGAATATGTGGAAAAAGCATCACTTCATGAAAGCTTATTAGAAGCAGAACATGACGAAAGTAGACTTATTGACCCTGAAGCAAATTCTAATATTGGAGGATTATATCAATTTATACCAGCTACTGAGCTTCATGGCAAAAGTGACTGGATTCCAGAATCCCAACATTACCAATACTATGAAGAAAATTCAGATTTCCCAATTAATATATTAAACGAAGAAAGCCCTCTTAACATTCCACCTCACTTACAAGTGTTTACATTTGATAGAGGTGATTTTTCTCCATTTCCACATCCTAAAACTGGAGCTACTAAAGTCAGTGGTAAGATATATAAAAAATTGTGTATTTAACAGGCTATACCAATTTTTTTAGCAAATATTTGTGATAATTACACTCATGTTTTTTTTCAAATGTAATGTTTTAGGTAGGTATGTACTGAAATTTTATAAAATTATTTATTTATTCTTATCGCAATTCTTAACTTAGAAAATTAGTATAGCCTACTAGCCTGGATCACATTGTAATATTGTATATTATTTAATAAACTAATGTTCACTGTAGGAAAGAAATAAATAATCATGAAATCTGAAATGTATTTGATTTAACCCTAGGTTATTATTTAATGGATGGAGGTTCAATTTTACCTGTATTTGCACTAGATTTAAAACTTGGTGACAGAGTATTAGATATGTGTTCAGCTCCAGGTGGTAAAGCATTAGCAACACTACAAACATTATTACCTGGTTAGTTATTATTTATTTTAATTTACTTTTATCAGTAAGGTATACAACATAATAGTGGATGTTCAATTTGTAACTAAAAAATAATCATTATGAGTATTTACTATAATTTGTTTATGTTTTAGAAACATTGGTATGTAATGATATTCAAGAATCCAGAATTAAAAAAATACATAATGTTATGTCTGAATATATTTCTGATTATGAAAGTTGGGGCTCACGTCTAATGTTCACACAAATGAATGCAAGACACATTAATGAACCAGATGTATACAATAAAGTAATTATTCAACTTGTACATTTAGTTGATATGAAAAAATATTGATTATAATTTTACTTCAAGTATTTTAATTTTTAAATAATGATTTAATATTTTTTTGTAAATACTGTGTAGAAGAAATAAGCAAGCATAAAAATATGTTTATTAGATATGTTTTTTTTTTAATATGCTTTTTAGACAAATCATTAATACTTCCTGGTAATCCAAGATCTGCTTAGAATATTTTTTTGAGTTCAAAGTAGACCTGGTTGGCCTTCCAATTATTCGATTATTTAATTCATTGATTATTTTCTAGATATTACAAATTGTAATTTATCACAAATAATTGAGTAAATTGTTAAATTAATATCAAATAAAAAAATACATTAATTTAACAGTCCTAGGTTTAAGTTTTATTGACTTATCATTACTTCTAAGTTAAACGATACTCTCTTTAGACTTAAGTACACTCATCTTCTATACTACATTTTTTGTTTTGTACATAATTGGATGGGCATTTGAATGTAGTAATTATTTGTACAAAGAAAATACACAAATCTTATATTTATTTATCCTTACAGATATTAGTAGATGTTCCATGCACAAACGATCGTCATAGTTTGGAAAATAATGAAAATAATATGTTCAAACCGACTCGTGCTAAAGAACGTTTACAATTGCCTGAAATACAAGCTGATATCTTAAAGTAATAAATACCTATATTTATGTTAAAATGTATTGATATTTTATTTGATAGGACATTTTTTTTTTTAGATCTGCTTTAATGAACATTGCTGTCGGTGGTACAGTAGTTTATTCAACTTGTTCGTTATCACCCATACAAAATGATGGTGTTGTCAAAATGGCTTTAAAGAAAATATGGGAAGAAACAAATCATCAAATTATTGTCAAGTATGTTTTTTACAACCAAAAAAAATAAAAATAAATTGTTAATATTTATTTTGTTGTTTAGGGACCTGACAAACCAATTTCAACCTCTAAAGTCTTTGTACTCATTTAGCAAAGGGTTGAAATTCGGTCAAATGGTTATGCCGTTTCTACCACTCAACTATGGGCCATTATATTTATCTAAATTAGTTAGAGTAAAATAGTTGTTGTCAAATTAATGTATGGTTTAATTTAGTATTTTGATTTGTTAAAAAAATATTTTAATTTTGTAAAAAAATAAAGTACATTTTAATACTAAAATAAAGCTCAATTATTGTAATTGAATATACTTCTGTTAATTAGAATAATAGAATTAGTTGTTGGATTTTCTAGACGCCAAGATCTATATAGATAATAATATATTATTTGACAATTCATAATTTGTAATTTTACTGTATGTGTACTGTGTAGGCTAAGCAGAAATATATATATCTTATGGGCTTTGAGTATTTTTGTGATTTTAACATTATGGATCACATGCATAAATAAACATAAGTATAATATTTTATATTTCCGTTGGAAATTTATTTTTCGAGTTCACTTCTTCCGTCTTTGACAGTTCGGCATAGTGTAACATCCCATTACCCCCCTCCACCCGTGATAACTCCCATGCATGTAAGCTATAAGCAGTGCTTGGAAGAAACACATTCAAAAAAACTTGTTCCAATGATTTTGTTAAATTTTTAGGAACTTAAAGGGAACGTATTTCCTTTTTTGTGTGAAGGATCTTATTGAAATTTCATTTATTTTTTAGATGAACGTGAACAATTTTATTAAATGTTCCTTTTTTTGTTTATTATTCTTATATAGGGAATTTATAAATTATCCTATGGCAAAATTGTTATAATTTTTTTTTAGAAATTTATTTAATATTATAATAATCTATATCAAACGACAGTATACGATATTATAGACAATGGTTACAAAATGTCGAGTCACTCACGGCAGTCTATCGGTCTTAATTTGTATGAAATGAATAAATTAAACATTTTAAAAACAAAACAACTGTTGATGACTGCCGATCATTGAGTAATAAAATACCGTCGACCACTTTACTCATTGGGCGTCCACCGACCACTGATGATTGAGTATATTTACTATTGACCATGAAAGATTTAAATCAGAAGTCCCCATTAAGATTTTGGATGGCCCAAATATCATTTTTGAAAAATACTCGCGGTGCCGCATTCAGTAAATAAATTAAAATTTGTGCATAATATTGACCGAAAGGATTTTTTTTTTTCTCCGGGACCCCGGTGTAAAGATTCCTAGTTCCTAGATAAATTTTGATTTTTGAATGATAATAATTATAAGTTATATTGATGTTATTTATTTACTCGATCGTAAAATGTTGGATTTTAGCATGTACAATTCAGTTTTAGGGCGGCGCCAAATTTGTTAAAGGGCCGAGTATTCGGGACCGCTGGTTTAAATTATGCTATCATGGTTGTTATATTCCGTGCTATTATGCTATTAATGCTATTGAGTTGACGAGAGACGACTTGACGATTTCAAAACCATGGGCGGGATCTTTGGTTATTGATAACTGATAAGACAATTGATTAGATAACAAAGAGTAAACTTTAAAGATTTGTCAGATTAATCATCACAATATTGAATGAGGTGCACGGCTATTTATTGTTGTTGTTGTTGTTGATATCTGCTAGTTGCTACTTGCCGCTTGAAGATTACGGTTTCGCGGTAGGGTTCGCGCGCGACAAGCTGAAGCGTAGTATCTTAACTACTAACCGTAATATTGTGACTTCGCAAATCGCCGTAACTTTTGTCGTTATTCGTCGTCGTCGTCGTCGTGATTTCAGAGTGCATCATAAATATCTTGTGCCCGGTAAAATGACTCGGAGTTAGTGTGCCGACCACGGCCGCCGCCGCCAATGGTCGTCGTCTTTGACGGTGGTTTGGTACTGGCGGTGCGGCAGCCGCAGTCGGAGTCCCCTCGGAGGAGGATACGGCGCGTGTCAATACTGTCACCGAGCGGCTGAAGGGCCCTGGGTGTCGCGGTCACCATGTCCGAGAAGCAACCGTGCAGTTACCGGCTAACGCGGTTTCACCGGTTCCACGGTTACAACCTGAGCCTTCACGAACAGGACACGGTCGCCCACCGGGAGATGAGCTTTGCCAACGCCATAGTGTTCAGCGAACAGTCGCTGTCGCCGGGCGAGGTGTTCCTCATCGAGATCGAGAGCAGCGAGAACGGCTGGTCCGGACACATACGACTGGGCCTGACGCAGCTCGACCCGGACGCGCTGCAGCGCAGCGGCCATCTGTTGCCGCAGTGCGCTATACCGGACATGGTGTCCAACAAGACGATGGGTGAATCGTGGATATGCGCCCTCACCAAACACCAGGCTTGGTACGACGCCAACTATCTGACCAACTACTTCCGGCTGGACGGTAATCACGTATTCACATCCCGGGGCACGTTTCCAACCAGCATTCTGCGGTCGTCGGGCGACGAAAAAATGGACATCTTGCCGACGGACGTGGGCAGTCGGGTCGGCGTGTTGTATTTGCCCTGCGGCCAGAACATGGCTGTTATGCATTTCATTATCAACGGTGAGTTTGTTGTTCCGCTTTCGAGGACCATACCGTATAATGATGGTCCTATCAGAGCAGTCATTGATGTATACGGTGCCACTAAACGAGTCCGTGTAATACAAGTATACAACGGTAAGATGGTCAGTTAATAATAAATATGTATTCACCGCATCATGTCGACCGATGTATGTAGATAATTTAGTGGCCCATGAAAATATATTAATATGTGCACATTATTCTACTGCAAATTTCATTAAATGCATGTTATGGTGTTGTCAATTTATAAACATTGAATTTCAATGGTTGCGTGTTCAGACAAACCCCCTTTGTTGTTATTTGGTTTATATTTAATTTTGTTCGGACAAATACTTGACATTTGTTGTATACTGCGTAGTTCTCAACTCTAATGGTTCTATCAGGTTTAAAGTTGTTCTAATGACTGTCGGGTAAATGTTGGTAAACTGTGTAATAACTCTTGTACTTTGTCTGAGTAATAATCGTGAAACTATTTTTGTGTTTTTAGTTAATTCGTTGCAGAGTGCGTGCAGGGAGATTATTCTGAAGAACATCAAAGCAGCATCCGTATCAAAATTACCATTACCCAACGCTCTTAAAGAGTATCTCCTATATAAGACTTAAACCGGTGATTACTGTTCTAAGTTTTTAACCCTAATTTTAGTTTTCAAGCTGTAATAATTGTATTTTTCTTTTACCATCTGTACATTTGTATAATTTATTTTATTATTTTTAATTTGTGCAATACCTATATGATGTTTAATATATATTTTTTTGTTTTGTTCATCAAAAGCGTTGTTTGCTATTTTATTATTAAACAAAATAAAAACTGTGTTTAAAGTTTATATCGTTAAAGCAGAAAAATAATCTATTAATAGTGTTATTCAAAGTAATAATACATATTATAAACCCATACTAAATTTAAAAAAAATGAGCGGATCGATGAATGTATTGATTTTACAATGTGTGGTTTTTTTTTACTTTTTTTGTGTCTGTCATCACCATTTAGGACAGTATAAATGCTTCGATTTTCTTCAATAGTACCTTTTCTGATAGGAAAGTGAATCTAGTTGGTACCTTGGGGGGTCAAAAGTTAAAATTTCCCAGTAGTTTTCAAAAGCGCCGTAAAAAACAAATGAAAAATTAAGGAAAAAACGGGAATTTTTACGGAAAACCAATTTTCAACAAAATCGATCTTGGTTTTTGGTATAACTCTTAAAGAAATGACCGTACAGACATGACATTTTGACCGAATGTTTATACAAGCATTTTCTACACACCCTTGCATTTTCAAAATATTCTGACATATTTTGAGCTGTTAACGGACATATTCAGTTTCCAATTTTTTTAGTTTTTTTTTCTATAAATGTCAATAAAATTATATTTCTTGGGTAAAAAATCTTGAAAATTCAATAGTAGGCTTCTTATAATATATTGTTACAATAATATATGAAAAATATTAAAAATCCGTAGTCACAATTTTTTTTTATAGGTAATCAAAGTTCAAATTTTGACAAAATACGTAAAAATGACGAAAATGTGCAATTTATTTTGAGTTAGAAATTCATAAAAATTTTTCTTTTTAAATCTAAGGTTTGAAAATGTGATACAAGAATCCTTATAAGTTTGCCTAATTTTATCAATGAAAAAATGTTTATAAGCAAGTCAACATAAATTTTTATGAGCATTTTAAGTTCAAATTTGTACAAGATTAGATATTCACTCGATTTCTCATGTAGCGATTTTCTTATTTTGTTGCAATTCAAAAACGAATAACTGTAGATGCATGAAAACTTCACTGAATGTTTAAATAAGCATTTTCTATACACCATCTAATTTTGAATATTATGTTTTGACTGTTTTTGAGCTTTTTACGGACCATTTAAATTTTAAATTTTTTTAGTTTTTTTTATATAAATATCAATAAATTTTTATTTGTTGGGCCAAAAATAATGAAAATTTAATACAAGGCTCCTGATATATTGTTACAATGGCAATTTAAAAATATTAAAAATACATAGGCACACAGTTTTTTTATAAGCATGTAAAGTTCGAATTTTGACAAAATTCATCAAAATCCCGAAAATTATCAATCATTGTAATTAAACAATTATAAAATTGTTAGTTTTTATAACTAAGGATTGAAAATTTAAAATAAAGATTCTAATAAATAGTACATACTGTAAACAAAAAATCTAAAAAATATATAAACACAGTTATTTTTTACAGACATTTTAAGTTCAAATTTGGACGAAATTACATATTAAAATCAATTTTAACGAGTAAAAGTATATATTATAATATTTTTCTAGCATCACTGATAATTTTAGGTTAATAATTTAATAATATGAATAATATTAATTCAACTTAGCAGCTACCGTAAAATAACAATATCAATGTAATTTAAAATATCCTAGACTGACATACCGTCTCCGCTCAGAATCGTTTTTCACATACAATGATATTATCATTGAATTCAAATTTAATACCATACTTGTAACCTACTGTACAGCAGAGTGACATGTCATCCACTTGACCCACTTTTTTAACTTATTGAATTTAAAGATGTTATTCAGATGATTTTAAATGCATAAAATAGCTTCATCAAGCGATGAAGTGATATTCACTCTAACCATTGAATTAAAAATAATATACCTGATCTAAAAGACAGCATAGGTTTATGTGCTAACATAAGAATAGATTGTGATCTTTCTCTATTGATACACATTTTGTACTGGGCATGTATTTGATTCCAAGTCATTTCCAAGTCCTAACTATCAAAAATCAATCTTAAAATTGGTCTGGTGATAGATAAACTCTATTGTGCATAATTCACCTAGTGACTAGTTCTGATGGTTTGACCGCTTACCTATTGGAAAAAAACTTTTTTTAAATTTACAGTAAATTTGCTGTAAATTAATAATATTATGAAATACGAGTATATAGCATCAGTTAAGGCAAAATAAATTAACAAATTATCTATTATAGACATAAGTTACATTTATTTAACCAGATATTTAACTCGATATCTAAACAATAATGTAAAAATATTTTTTAATAATAATAATTAATAATACTAAATAATATTACGTACATTTTAATACATGAATCGACAATTGTAAAAATTATGGAACAAAAACTAAAAATCAGTTAAAAATTTAATAATACATACAACTAATAATTAAAAGTGGTACATTCATGTCCTTAAAACTATTCAATAACACATAATTTCTAGACCGAACAAAAACATTTGGCATGTATAACATTTTAAACAAATAATTTTTTATGTTCAATTGTAGGTTAATATTAAAATGATTACATTTTTATAAATAGGAAGTTTGAACAAAGGATTCGAACTACTATATATTAAAATTGTATTATAATATGATAGGTATATATAATTAAACATAAACAAATACCAATAATCGTTACTAAAAGTACAGTCTTAAAAAAAAAAAAAAATTATAAAATAAAAGTAATAATATTTGGAATGTTTCAATTTTTAAATTTATACTTAATTTTAAGAATCATTTGTATTACTACTTTGCGACATTTGTGCACTATTAATTTTAATTTCAGGAGACATCAAATCATTTTTGACCTGTATACGTTGTTTGAATCCTGCATAAACTCTTCGTTCCTGTTTTGGAGACTGTCCATTGTGTGTTACGTTACTTCTAATTTCCATAGATTTTTGTGGTGGTATTTTTACCATTTTCTTGGAGGTTTGTAGAATATTATAAGGTCGGTACCGTGAAGATTGATTTTTCGGAGATTTATTTTGAATTAAGCCTAAACCTAATTAATAAATAAAATTAATTTTAGTTTTTAATAAAATGTATTTATTATAAAGTACTTGAGTGAATATCTGACAGTAATGGTGGTTTTGTAGCTTGTGGACTTGTAGAGTTCTTTACTTCCTCAGGAGGTTTGATGTCATCTTCGATTATTTCAATATCAACGTCATCATTTTTTTCAACTTTAATTTGTTGATCAGCTAAAATAATAATCATTGAAAAGTTAAAAAGGCACAAAACATTTTGTTTTTATATTTTAAGAAATATAGTACTGACGCCATATTTCTATTCACATTATTCAAAGGGTTACAAGAACTTGAAGATGGGTGATACTGTGATGTCCATAGACTGGACACCATACAGATTCAGATTGTGCATACCTTAAATAATATGTAATTTTCAGCACAAAAATTAAAAATATAATTTTAAGACTAGTTTATACAATATTGGTCAAAAATTGGACGTTTCATGGTAATTTGTTTCCTTTTAAGGTACTATTTCCCTGTAGTGTCTAACAATGGAATAGTATGACGTTTGGACACCAGTCATGTCGGGACTATACTCTATTCTGAATAAGTTTGGAAAAACTGTGCAGCTTTGGATTGATAGGACCGCTGAGATTGGCTGCAGTGGTTGGCAGTCAACTAAACTGTATATGCACGAAACATGAAGTGTTTTGGTCAAGATTTTTACCAAACTTATATGGAGTATAGTAGTTAAGGCTAGGTGGCCTAGGTCTACAGGGAAACATTGAATACTTGATCTATGTCTTTTAACTTTTTTTTTGGATTTATAAATATAATATTCAATAAGTTTCTAATACAATTGTAGAAGCAAACGTATGACATGAGAACACTTGTAAGCAGGAAATAAATATAATCACAACAGAAATTCTCTACATATAATAATAAAAAAATGATAGTAACATGTTTGTACGTACTATTTCATATGCTAAAAAAATTTGGCACTAAAAAAAAAATTAAAATATTGGTGTTTAAATAATACTTATAGGAGACACTGACAAAAATCTAACAATTTAAATGTAACACAGATCAAGTTATAATGCATAGAATAACAGGGTGCTACATTCTTACTAGCATTATTCAGCATACTATGTGAACAATGTTAAATTGCACCAATTAGACTAGTAGGTACAGAGTAAATGTGTTGAAAAACAAAAAATTCAAAATACGATTTATATTATGTTCTAAATCTATGAAGCATGAAATAAGCTAATACCTAATCATCAACAGTCTATCTCTATTGATAACGTTTTTCTTTCTGTATTAAAAAGTTTGATGATGTGACATCCTTGACCAGATGTTTTAAACATAAATTCAAAAATCATAATTGTGCTCCATATTTAATGCTTAAAGTTATTTTATGAAATATTATGTTTAATAATACTTATTAGTTTGTTAGGCAGAGGTAGTGGTAGTGAGGTAGTTCCAGAAATATAGCTTTCGATATTTTTATGTAAACTGTCATCTATTTCTTCAAAATCATCATCAGCACCACTGTCTATTTTCAATTCATCATCACCTAAAAATCAATTATTTATACTTGCGTCATTTAATTTGAATTTAAAATACAAATTAACAATTCATACTCATATCTGAGTCGCTGGAGGTAACTCTTTTGGCATCTTCATTAGAGTTACTCTCTCGTATTTTTCTTAAAGTTTCTGGTAGTTTGTGTGGAGGAATGTCAGGAATGTCTGACATGTCAGGAATAAATTCACATTCAAGGCCATTACTATCATCATCATCTTCATCATCGTCCTCATCATCATCCTATAATAAATTGAATAACATTTAGATAAATAAAATGTTCATAAGAATATTAAAAAGTTATACTTTTTATTTACTATACATAAATAATAGAAATTCGTTGAAATTATGTAAACTATAATATTTTTATTACATGGTATAAATGCTTACATCCATTATCCTCCCTCCATGTGTCATAAGTATTCTGAATTCTTCATCAGAAATATCGTTGTGTTTAAGTTTAATTCTAGGAGTGGACATTACTTTAAATTGTTTGGGTTGATTTACTGCATTCGTTCTGTCAATAACACATGAATCAACAGATTTAGAACTTCTAGGAACTTCCCTTCCTCCTCCTTCACTTCCACCTCCTCCTCCTCCTCCTCCTCTCCTGTTTAATTGCTAAAATTTTAAAATTAAATTAATAAATATTAAATAAATTAAAAAGAACAATTAATTTTGATTTTACAGCAATAATATTTGTGTTTGTCAATGATTCGTGTGGTTCGCTATATTCGGTATATTTAAGTAATACTTGATCCATGTCCGTACTAGCATACTGGTACAACTTGTTGTTCTTGTTGAAAATAATGATTGCTACTTCACAATCACATAATACGCTTAACTCGTAAGCTTTCTTCATAACGCCAAATTTGCGTTTGTTAAACGTCACCTATAAAATGTGATAATAATTAACATTGAAAAATTAATGTTTAAATTGTGGAAATAATAATACTACGTACATGACGGTTTCGTTCGTCCGTGATTTTGGATATATTAATTTTCTTGCGTCCCATGATGCCGTGATTTAATAATGACAATTGATTATTTTGATTTAATCTTCAGGGTTCGGATAATGAAGCAATCTTCTAATTGCAAATTACCTACGAATAAAAAAAAGTTGTAAATACCCAACAATAATAAAAATAAAATGATTTGTGATAACAAAAATATAAAATACGCTCATAGGCATAATATTATTATAGTGATGGTGTCTTGACGTCCTGCAATAAATTAAATTTATGTTCTGTACAGTTTGGTAGCTGGTAACAATAGTGAATAGTCAATAATATTTGAATACCAACTACCAAGCAGCAGGTAATATAATAACTTGCATTGAGGACTGTTGAGTGTTGGACATTTAAAATATAAATAATATTTATAATAATCTTAGGAAAGTACCTGTACGAAAGTATTAAAATAGCTTCCCGAAACGTTTAAAATTAGAACTAGGTTTGTAAAAATTAAAAATACAATCCGTAATCCATCGTGCATGTTTTATTTTAATGTATGTAAGGTTATCTTATGTTCGGAGTTCTATAGAAAACTATTTCTATATAATAATTATTATTATATTTTATCCTCCAGTCCACCACTCACCCAACAATCCAAAGATCTTGTAAACCAGTGTTAACAGCGATAGCTATTTTTTATAATTGATATTTTGTGCAATTCTTACGATGCCGTCACGAAGCACGAGATGGCGCCACTGTACATAGTATAATCACAGAATAGATTAAATATTATTACTCTACGGTGAACCAACAGATTTGAATTTCTATATACTATAATACTATATAGATAGCGAACTCCCACCATGAATGGAACTTCAAGTTAAGGTGGTATATCAATTGTATGGTATTTTATATGGCAAATAACACGACAAAAAAATATATATTTTGTCATGGCAAATAAGATTAATTATGATTTATCTAATATTGTATTTTATTATTTTTCTTAACCAGTTGTTTAAAAAAAAAAAAAATATTTTATATAAATCATATTTAATCTTTTTACTATATTTTTATTACATATTTTACTATTTTATTATACCGTTAAAAACGATGTTATTCCTAATACATTTTGTATAATAAATGAATTGTTTTGCAAACCGATAAAATGGCGGCCGTCCACAGCTGAGCTACACTTGTAAGAATGTAAATTATATAAGAGTTCCTTATGTGTGGTTCAGAAGTCTGTGCATACAGCATACTGCATTTAATACCCTGTGAACCAGCAAGGACACAATCACGATTTAAGATGATAAACAGGTTACTCAACAGTCAACGCCGCGTAGAAATTGATATCCTGAGTGATGCGCACAACTTATCACAAAAAATCAACAGTTCAAAATAGGAAGAATTGCAACTATAGTGCAGCTCTCGGTGTATATAATTATTATCAATTATAATTATATATTATGTATATCGAAATAAAAAAATAATATATTATATAGTGAAAATGTCATAGATCGTTTAACTACACATTAATTTTCACTTGGGCACTAGATGCCCTTCTCACAGGCTGTAAACGAAGATAGACACTGGGCATCAAAATAAAATATGCTCCGTTGAGTCAAGGTTTATAGATAATATTATTATCCAGAACATTGCCGTTGAGTAACCAGAGGCCTGTATACACGTATCTGTGCCTGTGTACCTTTAATCGTGGGTACGATGTACGTCTTCCTATCTTTGATTAGGATATTGTTGAGTTCAGGGTGCTAATTGATCATTGTATAATGTTTAGCAATCCACCTCGATCGAGTATTCATTCTACGGCGTTTGTAATGCGGGTATTATCCGCCGGGAGCGCTAAAAAGCCTATTTTGTTGTCGATCCAATAAATACGGAGCTATAATTGTTTGGGATCCTTTTACTATAGCCTTACTACTCGTGGATGTGAGCAAATTAAGAGGGTACAACGCAAATTCCTTAAGTATGCAGATTTTGTTTTAAATATTGGCCATCCTCCTAATGATTATTATCCAGTTATGCCCAAGCTTGGTTTAAGTTCCTTAGCTGATAGGAAGCTAGTTACCAATTTTAATTTTCTTAAATATATGGTTATATTATATTATTATATGACTCTCCTGTTCCACTTTCTTTGATTAACATTGAAGAGCCTTCTACTTCTATTCATCACATGTATCCATTTTTTACATCTAAGCGCAACACCAATATTGTTTTGAGTACCGTTCAATCTTTAAAATGATGCTTATGGCAAATAGTGATCCATCATATTTTAGATTCTGAGCGGATCGATAAATTTATTGATTTTACAATGATGTGTGTTTTTTTTAATTTTTTTAAATTTTTGTGTCTGTCATCACCTTTTAGGACAGTAAAAATGCTTCGATTTTCTTCAATAGTACCTTTTCTGATAGGAAAGCGAATCTAGTTGGTACTTTGGGAGTCAAAAATTTCCCAGTAGTTTTCAAAAGCGCCGTGAAAAACAAATGAAGAATTAAGGAAAAAACGGGAATTTTTACGGAAAACCAATTTTCAACAAAATCGATTTTGGTTTTTGGTATTACTCTAAAATAAATTACCGTAAATACATGAAATTTTGACCGAATGTTTATATAAGCATTTTCTACACACCATAGCATTTTCAAAATATTCTGACATATTTTGAGCTGTTAACGGACATTTTCCCTTTCCAATTTTTTTAGTTTTTTTTTCTATAAATGTCAATAAAATTATATTTCTTGGGTAAAAAATCTTGAAAATTCAATAGTAGGCTTCTTATAATATATTGTTACAATAATATATGAAAAATATTAAAAATCCGTAGTCACAATTTTTTTTTATAAGCATATAAAGTTCAAATTTTGACAAATACGTAAAAGTTACGAAAATTTGCAATATATTTTGAGTTAGAAATTCATAAAAATTTTTCTTTTTAAATCTAAGGTTTGAAAATGTAATACAAGATTCCTCATAAGTTTGCCTAATTTTATCAATAAAAAAATGTTTATAGCAAGTCAAAATAAATTTTTATGAGCATTTTAAGTTCAAATTTTTACAAGATTAGGTATATTCATTCGATTTCTCATGTAGCGATTTTCTTATTTTGTTGCAATTCAAAAACGAATAACTGTAGATGCATGAAAACTTCACTGAATGTTTAAATAAGCATTTTCTATACACCATCTAATTTTGAATGTATTTTGACTGTTTTTGAGCTTTTTACGGACCATTTCAATTTTATCAATAAAAAATGCTTATAAGCAAGTCAAAATAAATTTTTTTGAGCATTTCTCTTAATTAAACAATTATAAAATGGTCAGTTTTTATAAATTATAACTAAGGATTGAAAATTTAAAACAAAGATTCTAATAAATAGTACATACTGTAATCAAAAAATTTAAAAAATATATAAACACAGTTATTTTTTACAGACATTTTAAGTTCAAATTTGGACGAAATTACATATTAAAATTAATTTTAAGGAGTAGAAGTATATATTACAATATTTTTCCAGCATCACTGATAATTTTAGGTTAATAATTAAATAATGTGAATAATATTAATTCAACTTAGCAGCTACCGTAAAATAACAATATCAATATAATTCCAAATATCCTAGACTGACATACTCTGCTCAGAATCGTTTTTCGTATACAATGATATTATATCATTGAATTCAAATTTAATACCATCCATTATACAGTGATCTACTTGTAACCTACTGTACATTGGAGCGACATCCACTGACCCCTTTTTTAGTATTTGATATATATTTTGTTAGTTATAAATTTATATTTATATTTAATTTAATTATTATTTTTTTTTTTCAAATCCATTTAATATGATTTTTAATACAGCTAATTTCCACAAATTTATTTTTTTTATTTATTTTCATGCAACTGAATCAAGATCTGATTCCAATGCGCTCTGTAGAAAATCATCCAATATCATTCTACGAGGCGTGAGAGTTTTTCCTGTAAAGTGTGTGTTTGTAATAAATTCAGCTTTTCATTTTTAGTTGGCCGTTGGCCGTTGACATGTGTTCCGGTAACCGTATACAACCACACTCATATTGTCATACTAATTAATAATTATTATCATTTACAGCGAACACAAAGGCCTCAGGCCATAGAAAAGAGATAAAGGCAGCCGCGACGGGATTGCATATTGCCTAAACACTGCCCCTTATTAAATAGACACGAGCAGGGCCTTCAAAAATCACGAAAAAGGAAAAAGGATCACGAAAAATGTATCAGCGTACAATATTAGTTGTTACAATAAATATACGTTTCATAATTCATAGACGTAAAATAAACCTATTCCAACGTATACTATACCATTATGGCGTTATTATAAGAATATTAACTACGTTTATTGGTTTAATATGCATCTACCAAAGTTACTTATTGTTATTATAAACGTAAATTATACGTGCTATGTTTACTGGGATGGTTTAATTTAATTTATAAAACAAAGACATAATATAATGTTAAAAATTATTAATATTATTCTTAATGACCCATCTTCTATAGATACTATTTCTACTACTGTCATTTATCAATATACCTAATCAATGCTAACTATAAATTATTATCTAATTATTAAACTTGGTTACCGTTTATAATACACAACAAATAAAATAAAATATTTTATTATTTAATAATTTAATTTCAGTAGTGCATTTCAGTATTTAGAATCTTAAATCTACGGGGTAACGTACTTAACTACCACCATTGATTTTATAATAAAATATAATATTGTAAAATCAATAATACCTCTAATTCAGATACCGTGACCGTTCGAGGTAGAGTGTAGACTATAATAAGCTGTGCAGTCATTGTTCTAAACCATGCATTTTATGATATAAATTTGAGTTTAAAACGACGAAAGAATTTTATTCTAAATTAGATACTGTACAGTAACCGTACCTAACCACAAAGCACCAACAAGATTTTTAATATTTTTTCATTATAAAATTCCAAAAACTAAATAATTTAATATTTATATCACTATAGTTATACATTTTTAATTATCTATATAAATATTATGTACTACATAAAAACATTCATTTTTGTTAAAAACAGCCTTGTGTTTATACATTTCATAATTTTTCTTAATTTTTTGAAAACAATAGAACATTTAAAAAAATGTTCTTTCAAAAGTGGACTGGAGTACTGGTTATTTATATGAATAATGTTGGAGTACTTATATTTGATACTTCTCTAATGATTTTATAAAGCCACTAGCTGTCCAGTCCGACGATGCTCGGTGCAAAATAAATATAGTTGTATTTGTAAAATGTACCTGTATGCCATATTTCTTCTAATAATTATAATAATAATATAATATGTAACCAACGGCAACCATTTAGATGTATAAATCTAAACACATCCATGTCCTATACAGAATTCCTAAATTTGCAATAAAAAAATTAAGGGTCACTTATCGAGAAACTATCCTATTTCTCAAGTTGGACCAAGCAAGAGACATTTCATTAAAATCGGCTCAGTTGTTTTGGAGATTAGCGTGAACAAACATCGTGGCACGAGATTTTATATTTTTAGATGAAGATTTATAATATATATTTAAATAAAGTTGATAATTTAATAGCATTTAAAAACATTTTTATTATTTGTTCATTTTAAATAAATGCTTGGGCATTTAAAAAATGTGTGTATGAATTGTATAATTTATAAATATTAATAATAATTTTTTATGTTCAAATATGCGTTACCTATTGATAATTAATCAGTGTGAAAGGCGCATTTGGTTATGTATAGTATGTATATTATTTTAATAATATTTTCTTCTTTTGATGTGCATATATGGCATCAGCATACCGAACTCATGATTTATGAGTGATTATTATTTATAATTTATAATTAATTATCATTGAAATTATCATTTATCAGCTAACCTCCCCCCCACACCAAAAACCAACAAAAACTAAATTTTGGATATATTTGGATTAAATTATTATTTGGATACATGATGGCGGCGCTATCATACGAGTGGACATTGTTAAGGCATATTAATAGACAAAATCTTTGCTGCATTAACTTGCAATAGTTCAACGTAATATAAAAAATGCATACTTAATGTAAAACAACTCTGATCGGAGATGGTTTGTCTGCCAATATTTCTTAGAATATTTTCTATTTTTCTATTTGTACTGTTTCACTTATCGGTAAATATATAACTGGTGCACCATGATTAATATAATATGGCTTAGTAGCTTATAATTTAAACGCATGGGAAATACCTATTATATTAAGATATTGTCATATCAGTGTAAAATCATGTGGTTGTAATAAAATTATAATCTGCAAAGCACCTACCTAATCATATCTAATGACCGTGTCCCTATTAATTTCTCGTGTTTATGTGAGTTCAGTTCTGTTTCTGTGAACACCGTCCTTTGTGATTGATCACATAAATAGTTTTCTGGCATTTTAAAATATTAAATATTATTGCATTAAATATGAACAGTGAAATTTGTGTGATTTTGAGTCGAAGAAAAAATGAAAAATTATAAAAAAAAATTCAAGTATTCTACATTTCTCAATATTCTGAATTTTAATCCGAGGAAATTGGACAGAAAAGCGTCAATAAATTATATAAGTATTGCTAAATTACATACGATAAGCATTAATCATGATTTTTCTCAACTTTTTCAGGATGGACGGGCTTCGCATGAAAACAAAAAAACTAAAAAAGTTGCTCAACAAACTATTATTATATAGTAACAGCATAAAACGAAAAGGATGATGATCTTATAAATCATCCTTCAAAAATAATAAAACACGAAATAACTAACAATTATCTATCCACATTCCACTTCAAAGAGCGTTTTTCGAAATAAAAAGTGTTCTTGTATATAAAGTAGTTCTGAGAGTCAGTTCTATTAACTGCAAGTCTCTATAGGCTAATAACTCATAATGTTTGTTTCATTTATACAAATATATATTATTATTTAAGTTAATAAGTCAAACTTGATTATTTAATATAAATCAAAAAAGGTGGTCAAGTGGGTGTCACTCTTCTGTACAGTAGCTTACAAGTAGGTCACTTTAATGGTTATTATTAAATTTGAATTAAATGTATAATATCATTGTATACGAAAAACGGTTCTGAGAGAAGACAGTCTATCGATATATTACTAAGTATATTTTGATGATTTTATTGTGAATAAAGTAATTTATTTACCTATTTAAGTGGAACCTTGTTTAAATTTTTTAATCCTTAGCTATAACAGTTGAATATTTAATACATTTTTAATTACAAAATCATTTTTTAATTTTAAATTTAATACATTTTGTCAAAATTCAAACTTTAAATGATTATAAAAAAAAAAGTTGTGACTATGTATTTAAAATATTTTTCAACTCCATTGTAACAACTAACAATATATTAGGAGCCTTATATTACATTTTCAAGCTTTTTGACCCAACGAATAAAATATTATATAATTAATAGAAAAAAAACCTAAAAACTGAAAATATCCTTGAACAGCTAAAAACAAGTAAAAATACCTATTTTGAAAATTTTATAGTGTATAGAAAATGCTATTATCAAAATTCTTTGAAAATGTCATGTATTTACGGTTATTTGTTTTAGAGTTATACCAAAAACCAAAATTGATTTTGTCGAAAACCGATGATTTTGCGTAAAAATTCCCATTCTTCCTTAATTTTTTTTTGTTTTTCCCGAAGCTTTAGGAAACTACATTATTTTAAAATTTGACCTACTAAATGCACTAACTAGATTCACTTTTCCATCGAACAAGATATTGAGGTTGAAAATCGAAGACTAATTTCGACTACTTATCGTATATACCTAAAGATACAAAAAAAACACACACATCATTGTAAAATCAATACATTCATCGCTCCGATCTGAATCTAAAACTTACATTTATACGCACTAAATCCTTGAAATAATAATTAATTTAATAATTTAAATAATAACGTAAAATTTTGAAATATATAATATGGTATATAATATGATAATTATAATCGAAAATGATCCGTTATAAAAATAATTATTATAGGTTCAGATAATTGCTAATATGTACACAAATTAATATTATTGTTATTTCGTTTATTTAATGTTGTCCGTTTATTGTATTAAACAAACTTCAATACTTATATTAAAATAATAAAATATACTACAACATACGGTACCCGTGGTTTATTTGCGAGTTATTAGCCGCGGAGCTATATTGTTGAGAAATTTGATGTCGATAAAGTTATACCTGTATTATACATAATAATACATTTATAAATACCCAATATTTTAACTTCATATATGCTACAGTAGGTACTAATAATTATAGTACCTTGTTGTTTCAATTTAGAATTATAAAGTCTAAAATTATTTATTTGAAAATATTATTAACCTATATGTTATAATATATTAATTGCAATTATATTTTATTTTTTAATATAATTGAATTTAATATCATATTTACATAATACTAATCTCTTTATTTATTTTTTTAAATTTATATTAAGTGCTTCAAACAATAAAAATTCTAATGGTTCAAACTATATTATTAGTAATTACAAAGAAGAACAACGGTTTAGCTTCTGCGCAAATATTTTTCAACTGTGCATTAGTCCATTTATAAATTACCGACTATATATTATAATACAGAGGGAAAAAAATGATTGTCATTGAACAGTCGTTCTGGACGACACACGTTGTTCCCTTCATCGATTCACGTTTACCATACATAATATAATACAAATCTCTCGATCTTTTTTCCCCATTATCCATAGACCACCATGTGGGGGGCCGTTCATAATTTGTATAATAACTTCTTTATTCTTGTCCATGGACAAGCACAACTCCCAAATTAGACCGTGTCGATGATATCCTCCCCGCTGTGCATTTTTTCTTTCATCCCCGGCTATTTATTATATGTAGGTATACTAGACAGGTGGTTATATTAAGTATTAAACAGTGTGGTTGATAATATATTAATATTGGCAGTGAAATATACACGAGCAGCATTGATCAAACAAGTATAATATTTAAGGCATTTTAAATATTTAATATTTAAATACCTATTTAAACATTTTAGTATTGGGTATATATTCCATAAATAAGTGCACATTGTATCTACCTAATTATAAAAATATAATAATGAATACTGATCAAAAATATTTATTATATAAATTTAAGTTTTTTATTTATGCCTTTTATAAGAAGTATTGAAGTATCAGGGTTTAGGGTTTATGATAGATAATATATAGTAGTAGATAATATAATATATAGGAAAATATGTAGAGGTAGAACTATTTAGAAATAAAAATTAAAACATACGTTTTAAAAAATACATGATTAATTAAAAGTTAAAAGTTATATAAACCTTAACTTAACAAAACTACATAAATCATACAAATATTGTGTTTAAGTTCCTAGCTAGGTTATAATTAATTGAAGTAATTTGCAATACTTTATTTGTATTACATTGAAAAAAAGATGTCTTAAGTGTAAGAAATTAAAAAATGAGTCATCTATGTGTTCTATACATACCTAATACTGAAACAATTATACAAATAACAAATATTGTTTTGTTTTTAAATAAGTAATAATGAGATGAAAAATATCTTTAAATTTCGTTAATAATTAATTATATTTTATTTTTGAGTATTTCTATACGCAGTATAATAATAAAAGTCTTATTACTTCACTTCGAGGTATTTCTGAACCGTAATTATATTTGTTAAAGTGCGACCGTTTTTGATAACGAGAGTAAAATCTTGTGTGGAGGGGGTTAAGGGGCTGTGAAAAAAACAACATGGGAGGGACCCGACCGCCGGTTTCTAATTCAGTGTTCTTTCAGACGGTAACGCCTCTTCACGGACCATTGTGAATGCAATGCAGTACGACGGTGTGGTGTGTCTTTTTAGTTCGTTTTATTCGTTCTTCTAAATTTTATCCATAAATATAACATTTTTATTTATATAATTATTAATATATATATAAATACATTCGCACATAAATTTATAAATATATAAATATATATATATTTTACAAATATTTAAGTTACAGTATACAACGTATAGTGATTTTCGTGGTTTTTCAAATATGAATGAATGGAAAGCTCACCGTGCAATATTATAGTGATTCAACGTTGTGCGATAGTCAAAATGTTCGATTAAAAATTGTGGCCGAGACACGATTCAGGCATGAATATTAATTTTGCTGTGTTTATTTGTGTCTTACTCATTGTTAACGGCGTTACGCGAGCGTATGCCGGACATGCTTCAAGTATAAAATCGTAAGTTAATATAAAATTTTTATATTATTTATTATTAAGTTTCCTTGGCGTATATTTTATCTTATATTATAAAAATTATTATTTTAACTAATAACTGAAAACTGATACAACAAAAAAAACCAATGATCATCAATAATATTTGTTAGACGAGAAACCATAGGTACACTTTAATTATCATTTCCAACCTCTTAAAATATTTACCTCACCTGGCTTACCCTACGGGCATATATCCCCTTTTAATAAAACAAAATATTTTTCTTGATGTTGCGTAGTTGTTTGAATGTTTTAACATCCACTAATATAAATCTATTTATTATATGACTATATAATATTTATTTTATGACTATTACCCAAACTAATGATTAATTAATACGTAATAAAATAATATAATAATATTATAGTCAGGTAATCTTACCGTATTGGCGTATTATAGAAATAATATGATTCTTTGCTTATCAGCGGGAGCATATGAGTAAGCTAAATATATATAACGGTGTTCCCAAAGTTTCATATGCAATAACTAATTACATCAATTTTTATCTTAATATTTTATAATTTTGAATTACATTTCTATATAATAATCAATGATTAATCAGTAAACACTAACAATATATTTTATCCTAAAACTGAATTTTAAATGAGTTGCAAAAAATTGTATAATTAAACATTTTTAAACTTTATCACTGTGTAATAAATGTTTTTAATCGTCAAAATTAGCCGTCAACTATAAATTACTTTTGATGAAGTATAGTAGGTACAAATAATTGCATAGTATCTAGGACTAAATAATAAATATAAATATTAGAAAGAAAATAATTTTATTTTCAATTTAAATAAAATATGAGTATATACACTAAGTAATTATAGTTTTATATTTTAACCAACATTTTAAATTTTGAAATGAATTAAAACATCTTACCTATTGATATTTACGAACTAAAAAAAAATATTAAAAACATTAACGATAATATTTTAATATTTACTTTTTAGAGTATGTATAGGTACCTAATATCTAAAAATTGTACAAGAAAATAATTGCCATTGTATTTGTATCTGTACTTAATAGTCTGAAAACAAATTAAATTTAAATTATTTATTTTTATTTATGAAGTTATAATAGTTTTTTTTATAATTTGTTTCAAATGTCGATGTCTAATAATATAGTTGAGTAGTTTTAAATTAATTTTCTATTCTTTCAAATTCTACACTTTTAAGTTTTATAAATTAGTAAATTACCTAACTGTTTTAATTTTGTATACCTAGTTTTTTATTTTGTATGCTTAATTGTCAAGTATTTTTGGATTTATTATTACGTTATTATAATTCAATTTTAATTTCGTAATACATTGTCAATGAAAAATACTCTTTAAAATAAAGAAATCCTCAAAAACGACGGTCTTATGATTTATGTTCACAACATTAGGATACAAAATTAGCAGTAAAATTATTATGCTTTATTATTTTTGAAATTGCTGTTAAATATATACTATATCTCAACGCAGTAAACATTTTACCGTATTAAGTTCTGATTTTTGAGGTTAGAGTAAGGGATCAAAATGCCATCAATCAACTAATAGGGGATCACAAATGGATGTTAAATGATTAAAGTCATGCGTGTAATTATGCCAGAAGACCTGTAATTATGAGTTGGAATGTGTGTATATACAATAGTCACAGGGACCGCCATCCCATATTTTGTAAGGAGATATTATTTTGTAAAAATACATTTAGGAATATCTCATTGTAAGGGGAACACACCTTCTAATTTACGGCAAATTATAACTATTATTTTTTTTTTTTATAAGTGTGTTAATTTTCTTTCGTCTAGACCCACAAAACTACAAAAGCATATAACATGACTGAAAACCATACAGATATATTATAGAGGTACCTCTATATAATCGTCGGCATGCACAATGGGAAAAATAGGGTACACTTTGTTAAACATATTATACGTTGTATATAGTATATACATATACAACAATACGTACACAGACCTATATATATATATATGGTTATATATTATAATATATTTTATTGTTGTCATACTGGCTTCCAAAAAGGAAGGGGGAAGTGTAAAAAAAAATAATATCTGTCCGGTCGATCTGCATTGTTGAGTTCTTTTATGCACTCCATTCATGGTTTTTGGCACAAACCCTTTTTCCGCTAAGAAGTTATATTATTGAATTACCGTAAACCGATACGTCTAATCTTCTTCTTCTTCGGCTGTATGCTCAGCTCCCACCACACCAGTTTCAGAATTTTTTTTACCTTTTTATTCGTTTTCAGCAATCATTTGAACCGGATTTCTATCGTTGCAAAACGATCATTTAGAAACCCGATCCGTATATTATTGCGTATGAAAAAAACGGCATTAAGGCCGCAGACACAATTAACTCTATTCAACTGTCTACGGAGCTTCTGTGTTTACCCGCGCGTCCGCTCTTTTCTGAATGCAAGCTTTTAAGCCCGCGAATGTAGATACATATTTGATTTGCATTCGGAATACAATGAAGTACCTTTCTATAGTGCTGTTTAATTAGTATTTTAATTGACCGCCAATAATACATATAGGTACTGTATACGTCATGCACATTGCATACACATTTAATATATATGTCTGTGTGTGTGCATTTGAAATATGTTTCAAAATATATAGGTACCCGTAGGCTTTATAAAAGACCACACACATATAGTTGCTATTCAAAATACGTATTATTATGATTCAAATGATATGTATAAAAAAATGTATATTGTATATTACATACATATGTATATATATAAATTAACCAAAATTATATTTTTTAATTATTTCGACTTAGTATGAAAATAATTTTCAATTATATATTATAATATTATTATTATTATTATTTTTTATTATTTTTACAATTATTGTAATTGTGTAATTTTCTTACTGTATTGAAAAATCGTTATAAATTAGAATTCAAGCATAATACACTGGATAAGAAACATCTTAGTATTAAGGGATTTTATACAATTCTTACTAGCGCTGTAAACCGCATATTAATAATAAATTACTAAAGTAATTTAATTTTGTGGATATATAATATATTATATTGATTTACAAGAGAATAACATAAAAAAGTGATAAATGTTATTAATTATAGCTAGGCATGTAGGTACCTTATAACTTTTGTTATAATCAATATTTACATTTTTTTAATATTTATAGTAAACAAACATAATAATTTTTAAAAACAACCAAATTTATTAGGAACATAGTTAGTTAATTACATTTGTCTGTTCTGTCTGTTATAATCTGTATAGATAGTGATAATTTAAATGCAAATCATTTTTTATAATGTAGATATAGGTATATTATGTATTTACATGGACAACTTCAGAAACACAGGTAATAACTAAATAACGTGTCAATTGCATCACTTAATTTAAAAGGTTCCTATTTATATTTTAGGTGCAGTACTTACCTTAAATAGGTACCTATTTAATGTATAATATATTTAACATGGTTAAAAAACGTTAATTTCTAAGGTTAAACAAATAAAGGCGTGAACATCATTTGTTGGGGGAAAGAAAGCAAATGAAAATCTAATGAACTCTGAGAAAATATTTATTTATTTTATTAAAAAGTAAATAAGAAGTGACAGTTTTTATATATATTATGGAAATATGTATGCTCAAGGGCAATTGAAAATCGTAGAATATTGATGATCACCAGTATCCATGATACATTATTTATATTTCAGACAAATAACTACAGTTGCATTAATTCAAATAGGTATTTATTTTAACGTTTGTATTATTTTGTATTATAAAGTTAAGTATTATATAACCATTATATTTTGGCAATAATTAATAAAAATATTTTTAATACACGACAGTAATGAATTTCAATGATATTATATTAATTGTTATTATTTTTAAGTATAATATGCAGAGAAAACTGTATAAATGTTAATAAAATAAATAAGTAAACGTATAGATCGTATAGCTATATATTAAATTATTAATCTATATCTAGGACAGGCATTTAAAATAGATATACATACCTATCGAGTTGTAAATTTATTTAGTAATTTTGCTAAAATAATCCTCTTAAATATGGAATATATTTGTTTCTTTTTAAGAATTTAAGATTATGTTATTAAATTCGAAAATTGTGTTCCTTTCAAAAAAAAAAAAACAACTCATTGATTTGTTTTGAGATTATTCGTAGATCTTTAAAGAAAATCTGAAGTATATTTTTAAAAGTTATACCCTCTATATTTACACTAGTGCAAAATCATAAGTTGTTGTCTAAGTACTGTCCATTGTCCAAGTGTATAGGAATAGGTATAGCTGATCTATTACATGTCTACATTTAGGTACATGCCAGACTATTGCGGACTTGATTATTTAGATACTTAATCGAACCAATAAAATATAATACCTAACCACCATTATAGGACCTTTTAAAAATGATTTGTTCAAATTTAATTAAATTCGATAGCATATTTATTATTTTATGCGTATAGTGCTAATGATAATAATATAATATGTAAAACGTACAATAAAAACACGTTTGAAAGTATTGTAAAATAATAATTTGATTATTATTTTTTTAGATTTCATAATATTAAATATAGGTACCTATGATTATAACATAGATAATATTATTATGTAGGCTCAATAAATGACTACAAGGATAACTGGGATTAACCTTACATATAGGTGGGGGAATATGGTACCAGGGGGCGCTTTAAGTCATGGGAAATTTTAATCGAAAAAAAAAATAAATAGATTTATAATATATACCTATTATGCACTTATGCATAATAATATAATATTATCGGAAATGTGATACTACCGTATACCAATATAATACATTAATATTATGTTATTACGAACTTTGTAGAGTAAAAATCGTTTTAGTAGGTATGTATAATATGGACGAAAAATATTATAATAACCGCAAACCGAGCCGTGGCGTGTGCACAAGGCACAACGCGCCCGTAACGATATAATTACGTCGATTACGACGCGTCTCTCGTGTTCCGGTGCAGTGCGCGCCGGCGACGTCCGAAGTTTTAAGAATGTAACCGCGTCAACTTTTCGTGAACGTCGGACCCAACGACGACGCACGTCATCCGGACGGATGGTATTTTTTCTCTCTCTTTCCAACCCATTTCACGGCTGAATAATAATTATGCCGAAAACCCGTGTGTCGTATATTACATTATATTATAAAGAATACGAAACGAACCACTACCTCACTAATCGACTTCAACCATGCGTACAGTGCTTACCTTATAATATATTATTATCATTATTATTATTAAACGTATGTATATATATATACAAGCACAAGCGGTACAGCGCAGTCGGATCTCATTAGTAACGTTACGGACACCCGTTTTTAAAAGTCGATCAGATTACAAAGCCCATTTTTATTTTTTTTCCATTTCGTTTCCATACCCTAATATAATATTTTGTATGACTGTAAATATGACGGTATGGTACACGCACGTCGTATCATTTAACAGCAAATAGTGCGGTGTTGCGTATAATAATATTATGTTATGATAATAATAATATATTATAGGTATTTAATATTTATATATTATATCATGTAATAAATACTGCGCATTGTGTACCTATGTTATATAGTTGTCGTGGATGTTCTTATATATCAGACGCCAATACTACTACACTATAGGTACCTATATTAATATAATATTATTATATTATATTATCAACATGATTTATACACTACCGTAAATTAAGAATTTATAATTTTAACATTTTTTTCTTTCGCAATATATCTTTGACGGAAGATCAGAAAAAAGTAGTTCCGACGCGCGCACCGACGACCCGGTGATCTAATATTTTTCGCACGCCTATAATATATAGTATAATATTTGCCTTTTCTTCTGATTCCACGTGGCTTTTATATTATTATTGTATCTTGCACTGCACCGCGCCTGCGTCATGACGGTCGCAGAACCACCGGCACCGTGGCGTATATGTTGCTGTATAGAAGCAGCGTTTCCTGCAAAATGCGTGTTATTCATCGAAAAATCATTAGTAATAATAATAATAATATATTTTATGTGTAACACAAAAGGGAACGCTCTCCGAACGTTATTATACATTATGCGAGTGTGCACTGTTTTATAATAATATACGTTCGGGTTCGATGTTTTTACTCTCTCCCGCGTTCCTATAGATCGTCGTCGGCGGCACAGACTCTGTGAGTCTGTGGCGGCGGGTATGCGACTCCTCAGTATATACGCACGTATCATATAAATATATATATATAGTATATACATATGGGTAGGCACATCGCGTAAGATTATAATATATTTTTATATGGGCACTTCGGCTGATTTATATACTTTGTGGTCCGTCGTTTGTGAGACCGCGTATACCGACGCCTCTCCCCCCTCCCCCCAACGACACCGCACGCCGTCATTTCGCGCCGTGGTGTATAATAATAATAATAATAATAATATGATCGTGTCGGACGGCCGGACGGGCATAATGACGCGTGTTCGACAGTTCTCTACCGCCGCCGACAACACGACGTGCTGCAACACCGCGCGAGTATGTATAATATTATTACGTACGTATATATAATATATATTGTACCTATATATAATATGTCGTGGCCACTGCGACGTATATATTATACGTCGTGGCCGCTGCGACCAGCGTTAATTTTTTATTTTTGTAAAAGGGGAATGCATGTTTTACGTGTACAGAAATGTTTTATGATCGAGTATGACAAACAGTATATACTATTGCCTATATCCGGACACGGTGAAAAATTAAATTTCGTGGGCATCGAACTCTAAGCGACTATATAATACTATATAGTATATATCATGTAAAATATATATTATATTATTATAATCCCGCTAATGCGTGATCCGATATAGAGGTCTACTCGGGTATACACCATAATACCTATAAAATCCGGGGCTCAGACCGTTTAGATGAAGTAAGCGAACCGTTTAAAAATCATCATGCGCTCCAAAGTCCAAGTGTAATATATAAGCGGATTTTTGTTTCAAAATACATACCTATATATTATGCTGATGTTATGTATAAATTTCGATCATAGGTCATACATGGTGGACCGTATTCATATATTATACAAGTATTATTCGCCTGTCCGAAATATAAGAATTCGTTTTAACTTAAAAGCTATAATACACTCTCACTCTTTCAACAGCGTATTGTGGCTTATGAACGCATTTCAACTCCCATGTTAGTATAATAGGTTAGGTTAGTATCTGATAATTTTCAATGTTTAAAGCAACGCGATAAATTATACGGGGATAAAAATAATAATAAAAAACTCGTTCCAGACTTTCAGAGGGTCATTATGCTGCACAGGGATAGGTTGCAGGGCGATAAAACAAATTTTGCACAGTAAAAAAAGTATCCCAACTATTTCCCACAATTATCAGTAAGCGTATTCGTTCTGGTCGTGCATGTTTATAGGTAAGGGAAAAGGGTGTACCTAGCAATAATGTCCATAATCGGCAGATGTACAACTATTGTAATCGGAAATATTTTTTTAATCTTAAAAATTCAAAACGTTACAACACTATATTGTTTGTGTATGAGTTTTTGGGGTGGTTTGGGATTATTTTTTAATACATTTAACAAGAATATTTTTTCGAAAGTTTTTAGTAGTTTTGATATTACTTGATTTTACTGCACAGATATATATATTTTATATCTTTTATATCCTTTTCTTTAATCGAATTACAGCGAATTGACATCTGGTATAACTTTATGACTACCATCGTATTGGTTTCCTAGTATAAACAGTATACACGTCATAACATAATTTAATAGACATGTTGTATTATTATACTAATAAATACAATATTTCATATGGTTGAATTTCACGTAGAAACTATTTTATTGCGAGTAAAAATAAAAAATAAAAAGTAACTAAATTTTGATTTCTTGGTATTAAAAATCACTATAAACATTGTTTTTAATTAATTTTGAAATTGAAATAGGGATACGTTTTCAAGACAGGCATATCATTACCAACTAGGGGGTACTAAAGTACTCAGTCCTCCCCTTAAAAAATATGTATATATATACAAAATATATTGTATAGTGTCTTTGAATGATAAATAATATGTAATTTTTCCCACCCATCAGTATAAATAATTGTCTAGTTATGGTTGCTATTAAATCTTAATATATAGCTTTGTATATTTCCATCTTTCGACGTACACAATACTTCGTATGTATATAATAATACCTATAGATAGTTTGTGTTTATAATATATGTATGAATTTTAATTACTTACAAAAGTAACATTTTAATGGACCTGCAGCTAAGCCTAAATCATCAAAAACATTGAAGAAATTGCTTATTCAGATTTCCCAGTCGGGCGGATGTCGCATATTATTATTAGGTATATGTATGCAGTACACTGTGGAGCAATCCGACAGTGTGATGGACGAACAGTACGCCCCCTATTGAAAAATAGTACATGTAATTTATTGTCCAATAAACCGGACGAAGCGTTTCGACATTTTATGAAATAGGCGACGACGTGGAAACAAAAATAATATAATGGTAATAAAAAAATAAAAATGAAAAAAAAAAATAGGGAAGAAAAAAATCAATTAAATTTTAATCACAGACGCTGGGAGGAGTTGTACGAGTGTGTATCACTCTGCGGCCAGCCCCGAAAATTATTGGACACCGAATTACAGATCTCAACACGTTGTAATCATATAATAATACTGGTTTTTTCCTTCTTCGTCTCGTGTGAGAGATCCTTCTACACGAATTACCGTATACAAAAGAGAATGGAATGGAATGATATATATTTTTTTCCTTCGTCCGAGGTCTTCGACGAAAGGAATTCGAGTCTTCGGTAGCCAAAGTATGCGCCGACAAAAAAAAAAAAAAATAAGGAAAAAAGTAATAATAACAATTTTTTCGAAAAAAAATCGGTTCCGCTCTATGTAAGGTATCTCTTCGTATATATACTACGGTTTACGTGCGTGAAACTTATTCTCAGGACCGCTCTTTTGACCTCGTAAACGTGTCACCGCCAAGTGGAATATTGACCGCAAACCTATTGTTTCGAATTAAAAGAGGAAAGCAGGGATTTAGATTGTTGCCTAGGTGATTCTCATTGTTTTCGTTCGTCACTACTGCAGCCGTCACGAGCGTTTTAAGCATCTATACCTATTTATGTATTATGTATATTACTTCTTTATTATATTCTCACGGAGAGTCATCAATTAGTATTACGTTTAAATCACATAGGTATACCTGCCAACCAAGAACGTTCGAAAGAAATCATATTACCATATAATAATAATCCGTCGAAAACCGTATATTACGAATTGTATATAATATTATATAGGTACTATGTAGTAAATGTAAATTATATAAAGAGATTTAAAAATTTAAAGGTGCATGTATATAATTGTACGATAGTAGTATGTTTGAGCGAGGAAATAATGATAAAATTGAAAACCACGCTGTACCTATATTATCTAATATTATTTTTTTCTTCTTGAGACAACAATATCAGTATATATTACAGAGGCGTAGCCAGGGGGGTGCTGGGGGGGGGGGGTTGCAGCAAATACATTTATACTTTTCCTTCTCTTTTTAAAATAAGTGTAAAATCATTGATTTTAGCTAGCATAATTAAGCATGTTATAAATGTAGGAACTGAAACCTAAAATTAAACTTTAGCATTAATATGTTAAACTTATGGGAGATACTAGTTATACCAAATCTGTTTAAACACATTATCAGCCCCCCCCCCAAAAAAAAAAAAGAAAAATCCTGGCTACGTCACTGATATATAATCATTAATCAGTATACAATGTAAGGAGCCTTATAATCGACAAAGCACATTTGGACCAGTTGGCAAAATCACATTGAAAAATGGCAAACACCTCAAACTTACTGCTGTCTGTCATAAAAATATATAATAAGTAATAACATAGTATACCTAATAACACTGTACCTAATTATTTTACCAAGGTAAATTTTCCAAGATTTATCAAACCTATAAACAATATACACACAACATAGTACACACATTATATGCAAATATAAGTATACAATATATATTCTAAAGTTGTCTTAGTGATGTAAGTAGGTATACAGATGTCCTACAAACAGTCTAAATAATATATAGGTGACTGTAAATGATGTAAATTCTACCTTTACGAGCAGCCGCGTATAATCTTCGGGTAACAAGCGGCGCGTTACATCAAGCTGGAGGTGATACAGGAGGCTCGTTCATGGCTCTTTTTTCCGCAATTTCGATGGACTGCACAACACTATGAATATGCACTTATTTATGCGGTCATGCAAACGGTGTTACAAACACGGTTCGATTGAAATTCTATACCGTAGTCCGTAGTCGTATAATAGGTTTATAATCAACAGAATGGCGGTCATGCCAGAAACCTACAGGTGCCCAATAGAAATTCTGCCAAACAGGCGTCCGAACTAGGCTTTCAGGCCTACTAATATAACGCCATATGCTAAAAAAAAAAATCAACAGAAACTATCTAGGTTATTCGTTCGTCATAAACATCTATATATTATCTACAGTATATTTTATATATTATACAAAATATGAACGACGACTAATGTCCGGATCGAGATTACCGTGGTTTCAGGAAGATCACAGGTTTATAGAACCTCACTGTAAAATTCGCGGACGGACGACACGTTCGGAAATTTTCTGCTGAAACATTTTTCGGCGAAATCCTAAGAGGTTCTAAACGTACGAACGCTCGAACGCTCGAACCCTGGTAAGTCGGTTAGCATTGTCGAGGAGACCACTGACGACCATATAAACTGTTTTGGTCCTCTACTCTTGACGGGCGGGTAATCGTCCATTTTCTTCACTCTGGTTTTCTTTTTTTTTACCGTCGTTCATGTGTCGTGAATCTTGATCTATAACCAACCATTTTTCGTGTTGTTATATATATTCGCGAGTGCTTAATGAGTATTATACGTATAGAATTGTTCATTAGTGAATGTGCGAAACGAGTTTGGATCACTTCCAGCCCGCGTTGTTTACCGATAATTATACCTAGGTGACGGACGGCATGTCAAGGTAGGATACACTCAGGGGCACTAAGTCACCTATATTATTCACGTAGGTTCCTATTGTAGGAATAGACTAGTTTCATGCAGTACTATATATAAGTTATTCGGAAATAAAATTGATTGTATATTCACATAGGATTTTAATATTTCTTCAGGGTTGGAAGCCGAAACCAAAAGTTAGTAGGACAGCCGACGGGGTCTCGTCGACATTTGCCCGCGATTATTAAACGTCTATAATCCGCCTCGATTGATACATTACCTACAATAATATAAAGGGTGGCGGCTGCACATAAAAACAATATTACAGTATTACTTCCGCACCAGTATTTTCTGTATAGGTTTACCGATCATATTACAAAAGACGAACCACATCGTATGATATAAGAATCGTCTTCGTAATAATATGATGTAGACGACGGGACATCGGTTTGAAGGGCACTTCAAATACCTACAGTGGTTACACTCGTAGTGATGTTTATATAATTATGTATAGGTAGTAATACGAATTTGTGTGCGAATCAGTCGGTGCGATAAATCGTTTGAACAATCCGCACGATAAACCGCGAATCCACACACACACACACATATATATATATAGGTATATAATATAATATCTTCGACATATACCTTTACATTATGTTATATATTATATACTACGCCGCGAGCAGTTAACGGGCACATTAATATATTACACTGTATAAACTGTACTGTATGCTTATGTACATTACATACTTATATGTATACAATACAATGTATACACCTGTATAATATGTTATTGTACACTAAATAGTAAATACTAATAACTAATAATATATTATGTATGGATAATGGATGCATTTCGCGGCGTGCGTTTGAAACGAGTCTTGAGAATTTTCGGACGGTAATAATGTAATGACTTAGTTAGAGCCCAGTCGGACGACGATGACGTGTATGCGGCGGAGTGAATCGTTTGTGCGAGTGCCGGAGCGAGGAGTTTTTTTTTCGCGGTATTGGTGTTTTGTTTTGCCGGTTTTTCTAACTGTCCCTCTCGCTTACTCAAATGTCTTTCCGTCCATCTTACATCCGTCGCAATAATCGTGACGATGTTCGTCGCTGCACCGGTTGTCCGGCCGCCACCGCCGCCGTCGACGTCGTCTTCTCTGCCCCGTGGATAGAGCCGTGACCGTGTTCGTTAACGCGTATGCAAGTAGGTATATAAGACGTATAATATTATAACGAACATCATATAAATATTATGTTACACACACGGCGAAACTCCGACGCCGAATCAAAACGAATGGGCGTGTACCGTAGCCGTGGCATCCGACTATATGCTTTACGTGCGTGTACCTATATATCTGTGCGCGTGTGAGCCTTCCGCATCTAGTTAATAAATATCAATATTTTACACACACCTCACAATGTGACCATATACCTTTATAATATTTCGTATTAATATATATTATATATATATTATTATAGACCTGTGTTTTATAATATCATTGTTGTTATTATTATTATATTGCCTTGTGCCCGAGACTGTGGTCCTCGTATTATTTCGTTATTAGTTTTTCGTTGTGATAATATGATATTGTTGTCATGAAGACATCAACAGGTGGTAGTGGCGGCGTTAGTGCAGGTATATATATGTATATATATTGTCAGAGGTGCAGGTTCCCCGCATGTGTTATAATAATCCTATTATAATTGCCCAGACGTTTGGAGGTATTTTTATTTACATTTTTATTTTTATTAGTACACCTTTATTATACACACATATATATACGCTGCACGTATCTAACTACGTCTCTAGACGATCTGATTTCATTTCCACT
This sequence comes from Nasonovia ribisnigri, assembly GCA_027563435.1. Taxonomy (NCBI): domain Eukaryota; kingdom Metazoa; phylum Arthropoda; class Insecta; order Hemiptera; family Aphididae; genus Nasonovia; species Nasonovia ribisnigri. Next base: position 44,674 of record JANEHU010000291.1, on the reverse strand, counting down.
CGTCACAGTCGTACACCTTATTTAATCTTTATATATAAAATATATGTATTATACAATTATGTATATTGTATATTATAATAAACGTCCACTTGTTCCTCGCATTTATTGAGGGGTGGCCTTAACGTATTGTGATATGATGCAGCGTAAGTGTGTAACATTATACCTTTTATACCATGTTTACATAATATCATGATATTACGGTAATAGTCGCAGACGCCACATGGCGATGACACGCATGAGTTTCGGCGCTTCAAAAAGACGATGTAATAGCCAGTAGGTATAAGTTGTATAACGCGGTGTCCTACGTAAATTTACGTAGGATACTAGAATACCGAGTAATATGCATGCAATATGACGTATATAGCTACGGATCGTTCTTGGAACATTTCGTGTTATTTTTTTTTCTTGTTATTATTTATAAGATCTTTCAGCCAACAACATTATGCGTAAATATTGTGTTTAGAACGAAATTCAGCGATCGAATTGGAGAAAAAAAGTATTCATAAATAGAAAATGTGCCTCCCTGCAGAAATAACTTGACTTTAAAATTATAAGGAAAAACCATTAGAAGTCTAAGTACTTGTGGTCGCTTCGTGATCCTCCGATTTAAGGAAAGAAATGAGCAATTTACTGTACACACGGCACAATAATACCGGCTGAAAAAAATATACCATGTATTATTATGGGTTTATAGCAGATTATCACATCTATAATGTACAATACAATTTTAGAAGAAATATTTTTCCGAGAACGTTGTGAGAGCCACTTTGAAACAGTTAATCAAATAACGCCGGTGCAGCCCCAAATAAGAGACGTAGGTATAATATACCTCCGTAATATCGCGTCCTGTCGGTAATCTTTCATCTCATTGTTACGAAATAAAGAAGAAGAAAAAAGAAAAAACACGAACGCCGACCAGCAAATGTGCTTTTTTCTCTGATGTTTGCGGTCCCAATAGTAATGACGTGTATCCGTCCGGGTTTGTTCCCAATATCGTTATATTGTTTGCAATGCACCGCTCGTTTAAAAACACTTGTATAGGTAGGCATACCGTATTTATATATAATATGTGGTTTCTCAAACGTATAGTCCGGATGAGTGCCTGCGTTAAGGATTTACGTATCGGTTGTTTTTATCTGATTTTAAATAATAATTCGAGTGATATAATTGTTCTGACAAATCGATTTCCTTGTAGAAATTTTGATAAAATTCTATGTCTATTTGGTATTGTGGGCTATGTCCAAATGGTGCAAACGATTTCAAGTTCAGTCGGCCGCATTCCACGCGTAATTTTGTATTGTTGGAGTCTGCGCAAACATCAACAATATTATTTAATTTGCATATGTAAATTCATCATATAGTATTCAAATTGATCAATGGTATCAGTGGCGTGCCCATGAGGGAGGAGGGCTAAGGGGGCTTCAGCCCCTCCCCATTAGTCGTGTTATTGTATAAATCGTATATAATAAAAAGCAAAGTACAAACCATGATATTTCTACAAATGGTTTTGATGAAACATTTTACGTAGTATTAAATATTTATTATTTATTTAGCATCCCATTGAAAAATCCAGGGTACGCCACTGAATGGTATTATAAATTCTTTATGTTTGTGTTGTGTAGATCTATGTGCAATTTATGTTTACTATTGGCTTGGTGTATTTCATTTTAACTTCGATTTTACTGCCATGTAGGTAGGTATAAATATAATGTAATTCACAAACTACGTGTAGATACTTCTTTTAACCGCTCATTTTTTTATATCAGCAGATTTAGTTACTTTATAGATCAATACATCTTATAAAACAATGTTGACAGTTATTTAAGTTGAATAAACAATATTAGATGGTTTTTAATGTTTATATACTATGTATTATTGTCTTAATATTTGTAAATAACTTAATTACATTTTTTTTAAAACCATGCGTTGTACCTACTTCAATATATTAATGATCAATCATTTTGAATAGGTATAAAAGTAATAACTAATAACTAATAAGTAATAAGGTATCAATGTAGGCACAATGTGTTAAATTTTAAACAATGTATTTTACTTATATCCATACAAAAAACTATAATTTTTCAATATTAAAAATTAAACATTGTAAATCTCAAGTGGAGCGTGAATCAGATAGTAATTTACTAATTATTTATTAAGATTTTGAAATAAAAACTTTTTAAAACCAAAAATTCTTATGTTAAATTATTTTTGACAAAATGTATTTCCAACAAATCTGCAGGTTATCCATTATATATTCAAAGATCTAAATAACTATAATATAATATAACCATCATATTTATTTATTTTTAAATACTATTCACGCATACTTATGCAGAAACTATTCTATCACGAATAATACCTGCCGTACGCTTTTTGCATACAAATAAATGAATTACAAAATATCTTTAGCCAGTGTTATGCCTATGTTGATTTAATTTATTTAAATTTGACGACCGTAAATAACCAATAATGACCGATACCGTCTCTTGTGAATCGTGAATGCGTGTGCAGTCCATCGAAATATAATTGCGTTAAAAGATATGTCCGCATTTTATTACGACGTTTTATTGTGAATTAACATCATGTATATTATTATACTTAAACATTAAACGTTTAAAATAATATGTGTACCAGCCATGTATACCGTGCCTGTACATGTTCAGGTATTGCCGGTATAGGTACATATTATTTCCGAGAAGCGATTTTAACATTTTTCTCGGTCATGGACCTAAAATGAAAAATGGTGGGAGGACATACCTATCAGGCCGTTTGACAATAGGATTAAAAAGAACCCATTACGTGTCCGTGGGCCCGGCATTGTTTACATCCGACAGATGTTTAATTACGACTATTCCGCGCGATTGGTCTCGCATATCGGAAGCTTTGTCACCGCCGTCTCCACGGCTTATACATATATTATAATATTATCTATAGATACATTTCTGTATAGATCCAGCGAAACGACCATTATTATAATTATTATTATCATAATAATTATCATTCTTATATTGTATGCGACTTTCAACACCGCGGGGACAATATATTATACAACAGTGATATACGTGCAAATGTATAATAATATACTATACTTGTATGTGTCCTGTATGACGTGTATGATATATATTATTCTCTCGCACATCGGCGTGTGTTCTGACTTCATCCGCTTTATGTTGGTTTGTATCGCGGTCGGAGGTCGCGGCACCACACATCTTCCCGAAAATAGACATTAGGCAGTGATTGATTTACGTGTAAACACCATGCCGTGGAAACAGATTCAATCATCTCGTATAAATGCAATTTGTTCCTAATGGATTTATACGCTAAACGAGCGAGCTCGTATGTACTATGTATACATATATATTTTCTGTAATAAAGATTATTATTGAAATATAGTCAACACAGATATATTATATCGAATGCGTGCATATAATAATATAATAGGTATACAATATATAGTATAATGTGAATCCAACTGTATAGCTTGATGTGCAATTATAATAGCATGGATTTTAAATTATTAGTTCGTGCAGAAGGACAAATTGCAATATGGGGATCGTGAGTGCACTGAGACTGAGCAGTACCTATTGTGACGTGAGCTTGAGGGCCACCACACAGAATTGTCGGCAACCATAAAATGCAAATCAACCGGTCCACGAGTGACTTGAGATGATCGTAAAAAAGTAAAAATTATACACACACGCATATATTATAATACGTCGCCAGCGCGAGTTTGTGTATATTATGTGTACGACGGGGACATCGCTGACTATCGTAACCGGGAGCATATGCTATTAACATCTGACCAATTAAATCCATTAGAACGGTTTTTTACAACGTTTATAATGTACAAAAATGCATTATATGACGGTGGATCACGTTGAAAAAAAAAAAAAATATCGCGTGTTCACGTCCGGACGACGGGAGGTGTAAATAAATAAAAAAGGTTTATTATTTTTTTCATGTGAATTTTAGTTTATCCTCTTCGTTATTAACTTATAAGTTTATAGACACGGAGTTTATAGTATTTAGTATATAGTACGTGTCTAATCATAGATCTAGAAAATAATATCAAACATTTAATTTTTTTAATGGATACCATCTTACATATACGCACGCAGGCCATATACATACAAGTAAATAGCATATGTCAGAATGTCACACACACACATGTATATATATATTCATAATAATAAACTATTAAAAAAAGCTAGGTAGTGTTATATATATATATAATGTATATATTATACTATATGAGTAAACGACAAAAATTATATTTTTGGAAATAGCCCAATTCTTGGTAGTTTGTTTAAATAACATTACAATAATTAATGAGGAATTTAAAAAAAATATTTTAAATATAGTCTTTAAAGTACCTATAATTAACCTATATTAAAAACGTGTTAAATAATTTGTTTTGTGTTAGGTATCGTATTTATAATATTCTTTAAATGATTAAGTTAAGATATCTCACAGACTTCGTGTAAATTACTTTAATGACAGGGCTCACCAATTACTGTCAGATGTCAAGGAAGTGTATAATGTGTTTATAATGTACCTATATCACGCTAATATACTTTCTATACCCTAAGTTATCAAATTATAACAGGATATCAGATATATATATTATATATATATATTGTTCTGTGTGTATAGTGTCGTATGAAATACCTTCATTTTTAAAAATAGATTTTTACTTTCAATTTTATTTATTTAAAATAACAGAAACATGAGTTGGGTACAATAATGAGTAGTGCTCAAATATATTATATGCGTGGGCCGCGGTATGCTCTAAATTATACATAATTAGGTACAGCAATTATTTAATTAAATACTTTTACCTAAACTTTAAATATCTAACAAAATTGAACAAAAAAAATAGTTAAAATATTTCATTATATGTGCTATTCCTGCATTATAACATTTGTTTTTATCTAAATCCAAAAAACAATTGTTTCTATGTATTGGCATCAACACACATACCTAAAATGCAACTAATATTGTTGAAATCGAATAAACATCTCGTAATTCGTAATTTCACAGGCTATCAAAATTCATGTTCAGAAGTTTCCGCTTTACGGCTGTAAGTTTATAAATTATAATCGTTTTAACCGTGTTGCAGTATTAGATTTCGTATAGGTATCGTATAAGATATAACACGTGCACCAGGATACATAATCCTAAGCTTAAATCTACCGCATGAAGGGTTGTAGGAATGGAAAGACTTACCACATATATATGGGCGTGAAGCAGACGTCTGGCGTTCAATGTATTTTTCATCATTAGAAAGTAAATAAACGAAAATGCATTCAATGTGTTCGATACGGCAGACACACGTGACACGTTCAGGGGAAGTAAATCGTGAATACTTATAAACGCAGCGATGAGAGAAACGGGTATGGTGTGTCATTCGAAGTTGCAACGGTATAATACTATAATAGAGGTAAAGCATAGAAGAATTCGTGACTTCTCTTCGCTGGAGGGATCCGGTTATGACACGTCGCGCGTCGTCGTGAAGGAAACGCTCACGGGATACTCGTGGGAATGGCTGTTCGCAGATCCGGCCGGATAAAAGTTTCATTTATTTATCGTCGTCGCATGTACGAACGTTGAGCCACGAAATAGATGTTTATTCGAAAAAGAAAAAAAAAATGATAAATAAATAGACGTTCGTTGTATCGTGAGCTTGTATACGTATATATACTGTAGGGGATACACGTGTATAAAGCAGCATATATTAATATTATATATTATATAAAGGTAGGTTGTATACTGTTAGAGATCTCTATAAATACGGAGTGATCGTAAATTTCTGGTGTAAGACTTCGTATGGTATTTACATAGTTCCTACAATATTTAATGTGTATAACGCGCGATAATATTCATAACTTGAAGCGATAGTTCAGCAGCGTGTTGCAATAGAATAATATCGTCAGGCACGTGGGGTGTCGGCAGGCGCTTGTACCGGTGGACGATAATACAAGAGGATACAATTTTAAAGACCGTGGAATTTGCTTCTGTTGTATGGTTAGGTTTCGAGTATACCTCGTCACTGGACACTGAGTAGGTTTCAGTTGTAATTATGTGTGAAATTTGAATTCAATAATAAATCATTGAATTCGAAAGACGAGTCTGAGTATGAACGAGGCGGGTATAAATTAAAATTAGCATAAAACGTATCTGAATATTTTGAAAATTTGATAGCGTATACTAGAAAATATTTTCATTTATCTGTTATCACTTATCAATCACAGCAATCGAAACTTCTTGGGTTAGGTCAGGACATTTTTTTTCTTATTTTGTTAATCAATTATTGCATTTTAATATACTATTTAAATCCATTTGTTCCGTGTAGAAAAATATTTAAAGAATTATACACCAATAAATTTTTAAAGAAAAGAGATTCAATTCCAACACGGATGCTCGTATATGTGAAGACAACGATGATAACTATAGAGCTGTCAGACCGAGCGCCTGTAAGTCATGATTGATAATAATGTGGCGTTGTTAAAAAAAAAAATCGTACACTCATAGTTCATACAGATATTGTTGCTGCAGGTATCACACAGTGGTGCGATTGTGTGTGTTGTGGAGCGTGTTGTTTTTCTATTCGTCTTTCTCGTTTGAATGAATGATTTATGGGCTGAAAATGAGGTTAAAGCTGCAAGAGTACAATGCACAGAGCTGCAGTATTGTGGTGAAGGGTCTCGAAAGATATTCGTGGTCAAGGTTTATTACCTGTACACTGCAGTATACACGCTGAGCGCGCGTGTGAGCCAGTAGCTAAATGGCCCATCATGGGTCATCTCCGATATAATAACAATAGTAATAACTACATGTCCGAGCATTTAGGCAGTCAGGCGAATCATATAAATATCTATTTCTTTTGTACGAAAATGGTATTTGGCGAAAGATCTCTCGGTAGGAGGGTTTGGTGTATTCTACTGTGCACAATTGAGAAAGATATACCGGGGCGATTATAAATTATAATATAATATTTATCATATTATTATACTTGGTCCGGTTCATCATGCGGAAATTGTTGAAGACCCACATGCGTGGTTTGATTTAAGAGTTTTTAAAGGACGATCCAAGATATTATAGTTAACATTATTGATTATCATATAGATATTTTGTATTATTATGGTTAAATTTCTGTATATTACCAGAAGTAAACCAGTGTGAGGTGGTTCAGATTTTTAGGCTTTGACGTTTATCAATATAAATTATAAATGTTATGTATTCAATATAATAGATTTAGTTATGTAATATATTGTAATACATGAGTAAGTATGTATAAATGTATAATAAAATATAATATATAAATATATATTATATATACACTCTTTCGTCGTATAAATCTTATACTGTAGTAGTCATGTGTTGTTGTTTTTTATTTAACTATTCATTATAATTATATAAAAAGAATTCTGTTAAGAAATAGAAAAAACATGTTTATATTTATTCAACTCGTACTCTTGTTAACAGTCAAACAGAAATACAACTCATTCATAATATTTTATCAGATCCAGTATTATTTAAAGTGCAATTATGAGAAAATAAATATTTTATAACGTGTTTACTGAAAGATTAATTAAAAATACAAAGAAACAACTAAACACAAGTAAAACATTATATTCGGACAGTTGTATATATAATGCACGTTTAGCTTATTTTTTGCATTTGGTAACAAGTCTGAAGGCTTCGCTTACAAGTATTTACATTCAAGTTTATTTTCGCTTGACGGGACCCTCGCCATCTGCATGCAAAACACAATGTCATCACGGTCCATTATGTTACAAAATATAGTTTATTTACTAAAATGTATGTGATTTAAAATTTTGTATTTAGTTCAACACGCGTGTTAACATTTCCTGGAGTTTGATCAAAAAACTAGTTAAATCACTTAGGACTCGGTAAATGTTTCCTCGTCGTTGAGAAGAAATAACTCATGTAATAATCATCTAAATGTTTTGTTAAATACGTGTTTTGTCCAGGACCACATAAAAATTTGTTAAACAAGGTTTTATTAGATCATAATAATATTTTATAGCACACATATTTTGTATAGCATTTTAGAGCGTGTTAAACGTTTGACTCGTTCGGATAACTAACACGTAGTAATGGTGTGAATGTGATGATATCTGGTTGTGATGTTTTTATATATTATAAGCAGTAAAATATATTATTATTAATAAGTAAATGAGCCAAAAATATTAGCATACATCAATTTAGTACAAAATAGCTTATGAAATATAAATTCTGATATCAATAATTCGATACAAAAAAAATATGGAATAGGAATGCGCGAATGCCAATGCATAATAAGTATAATAACTGTATCAAATGTTTTCTTCTAAAACAACGAAATCTACTAGTTACTTAGACATTATAATATTATTATGTATAGTTAAAAAAAAGGAAATTTATATACACCTGTCATTTAAACCAATGAATGTCAGATATATATTATTTTTTAAATGTAAATATACTTACAATCTACATGCACGTCATGCACGATGCACTACATTCATACAAATCTAAATAGAAATACTATAGCGAAAACGGAAAAGTCTTCAATGTAATTTATATATTCTGTTTCATACCATTCGACATTACAATATTAGATTGAATAACTGATTTCTAAGTATTCTCGTTTAGTAGTAGTATATAATATATATTACATTATTATGTTGAATCGTGACATATTTGACATGTGCCAATTTTTTAATAATATTATACTTAGTGCTTATTATAGGGAAAATAGTATACAACTTCAAAGAAAATCGTACGTCTGCTGCGGCATTGGCAATGTTTTATTATTATTACGACTTGTGTATCTAACCGATTCCATGAATTATGTTCGTCTCGGAAATGAAGAACCCGTTATGTTTCCACTTGGGAATCGTTAGACTTTATGAATGGGAACTCGATGCAGCAATTATAAATATATATAGGTACGTTTATCCTGATTAAGTCCATCATCACATACATGGTTAATAGAATTTACTATATTATGTACTATCTGCTATATATAGCATGGATAACCGTGGTCTGTGGCATATACTAATGTTTGATTACTGTAAAAAATAACAAAATGTAATATCAGTGTAAAATAATAATTATTATATACTACATAAATATTTATACCGAAGTGCATGTGATAAAACGATTCGTCAAGTCTGTTGAATGCACTGCTGCCAAACAGCAATGCTGTTAAACGCGCACGCGAACGAAAATGAAGCGACAAGACTTAAATTGGAAATTAAATACTAATGAAAATTTGATTTTAATACAATATTATGTATCTATAATAGTATTCTATAGTACCCTATAGAAAGTATTAAGCATTCATTTTATGTAACGAATCGTCCCAGTGGCTAGTAGTAGTATGTTGTATAATAATAGGGGTTGGTTGTGATCGCAAATATAATATACATGTCTCGCATTGTATTTTAAAGAAGAAAAAACAATTTATATGTTAATGAAGAAGGTTTTAGAAATACAATATTTTTGTTTTAAATTATTTATTAAATATTATAAAATATAATTATATATTAAATTATATATTCTGGTAATAACTCATTGCGCTAATACCTATAGATTGGTGTATTTTGAAAAGAAACAAAATATTAGGCACCTATATTATATACCTATCAATTGAATGTCCTACGCACTAATTATTGCAGTACCTAGTACCTATACTACTTCATGAAGTTTATTATATGCGTTGCAGGTATGATAATACTTAACATACTCTGTTGCTTTTTGAAAAGCAATTGGTTGCAAGTGGTCGACCGCATCCTAATCGAACTATTTTTTTTTTCATTGTTGTTATTAAAAGAGATAAGTAATAATTATTATCATGGTATCAAATACACGATCGGTGCGTGGTTACAAGCATTTGAGGTTAATTACTCGAGAGAAAATACGTTAAATTAACAACTTGGTGGTCGTGTGTATGCCAAAACCGAGCCGTCGAAAAACTTTTCACATTCTATATTCACATTTCACATATATATATAAGTACCTACACACGACTACGTTATTCGGTTGCAGCAGATGGGTATATATATATATAGCATTATAGCGTAATAACTGTATAGATACATGCATTCATGCACATAATATTACATATATATATATTCATGTACGGAGATTCAGGTAGACGGCGGCGGGCTAGATGATTTAGAGCGCGTTATTTCAACAAAGGACAGTTTACAGAACCACTTAAGTCTCGCATCGCACATAAATCACACAGGCGCGCAGTCTTCGCAGCGGTGGCGGTGCTGGCGGTGGATATTCCGAGGGGGTATATATATCACGGTGGCCGCCGCCGCCAGAACCGTATATATAATAATATTATATATGTGTGTGTAACTAGTGTAAGGAGCGCGGGGGAGGAAATATTTTAATTTAAAATTCTCTACTCGTCCGCGGGCGAAAATGAAATACATGTTATAATACATATATATGTTTACTTACATAAATGCGTGTGAGTACGTACTAATAATATAAATATATATAAGAACGCGCACATATTCCTTGTGGAAACTATTGCGAAACATGTCGATTTCTGGGGCATATATATACGGGCATACCTACTGCAAATAGTCAAGGCGATACTTAACTTCCACCAACCAAAGTTTTGGTCAATAATAGAAAATTAAGAATGAAGAAAGTTAACTAATGTCAATAAGTGAATTGGTTAACCCAACATTAAGTTAGTTAACGAGTTATATGTAAGTATGTAACCTATAGTTACGTTGGTTATTGTATACACTTTTTCGGGTTTTTTTTTTTTAACAGCCACTTGTACGCTAATTCTTCGCGTTTTCAAATACGAGTTACTCATTCTCGCTGATCTATTGTTTTTAGTGACGTACATAGAAAGAAGTTTCGGGGGCGTTTTTTATCTTTTGAAGATAAAGATATCTTAAACAGGTTGTTGAAAATTATAACAATTTTTTTCTTCAATAAACATAGTACATCATGTATCATCGAAAACATATAATACTTGAAATACTTTGTTTCTTATAATATAGCAATAAGTGAGTAGGTGCCTATGGTAAAAAATAAAAATCATATCATAAAAAAATTATGGTAGATAAAGGGGAAATTCCTGAAACCTGCAACCTACTGTTTGGTAAGAATGTTTTTGTCACAAACAATACTATAAGTAGGTAATGATTTAAAATGTTCAACAAGTTTGCTTTGTTATTCTTTGAATGTATAGTTAACATGCTGTGATTGACTTGTGGTATAAATCTATTATGTGAACTGTTTTTACCTGTTTATTTATGATAAATGTATTTTGTTAAGAGGCGTATTTTATTATTGTGAAATATTATTTGTTCGTTGATTTTAAAATCATTTGAAAGTTTTTCCATTTCATAATGACTAAATAAAAAAAACTCGTTAACAGGTAACAGTTAATTTAGCAATAACAAGGCGTCGACGGATTATGTTACCAACTAAAAATGCGATTGCAAATGATTGATGACAACCTCGTGTGACTGACAAATCTCACAGATCGTTTAACAGTAAATAACAATGATACATTATCTATTTCGGCATTTTTTAGCTACTACTACGACCTGGAATTTAATAAAAAAAACACGTCACTAAATCAAACTGATCGAGAAAGTCCTTCTTACTGTAGTACGTGGCCGTGTATAATATTGGTAAGGCAATATAATAATAATAATATAATATCATAAATCTCTTATTCGCACCGCAGTCTCGTATAGGTATATACATTATACACTATATATTACAAGCAATTCACGCGAACCGTCCTCGACGTCAAAGTTTCAATATTATTTACACGCTCTTACCTATATATACACAGACATTATATATATGAATTATATATTATACGAGTAATACGGGCACGACGGAAAATACTGTATATGTACACAATACACATTCATCTGGTTGGCATATCGCTCGATCACGCGCGCGTCGCAGATTGTGGAAAAGTCGATTACGTTATTTATGGACATGCAGTTTATATAATACTGTACGTGCACCCAGTATCTACATGGTTACAACTAAATAATATTGCATCGCGTATCGTGAACGAACAAGTATGACGCGACGTGTGTCGGTGTTGTATTAGAGACAGCCGCTCTACGGTCATAGATCATGTGGATCTAAATTCTAAGACAACATTTACATTTCCGCCCCAAAAATGATATATTATACGTACATGTTAGCAACGTGTTTTTTGTATTGACTGCGATATAATATAATTGTATACATCATAGATGTTATACTGTTATAGTATTCAAGTACGCATTTTCGAAAAAAAACATTTGAGGAAACCAGTGAAACCATATATTTGCGCAACTAGAAATGAAACAATATTATATAGGTGGTGCTAAACCATAAGAGAATCATTTTTTAGTTTGATAATTTAGTTCCTTAATATAAATATGCATATAGAACTATAGAAGAACATTGGAGATTTAGTTTTTTCAGGTGATTTGGTAAAGTAGCGTAATAGCGTGTATAGACTATAGACATGTATAGCGTCGTATTATGGATATCACTATAATATTCAGTATAGTTGAGTATACCCTCTATAATATCTATCCAACTGTCGTTATTATGTTTGAATTATAATATTTTGATATTAACCCAAGCGGAATGACTTACCTATAGATAATTACGAAAACTTTTAACTCGCACTATATTATGTTTCGTTTGACGAGAAAAACAAACCACACCCGAACGCAATCGTACGACGGGGGAGGAACGCAATGTATAATATTGTAAACTATAGCGCTGCAGTGTATATGCACAATATACGTCTTTCCGAGGAGCGCTTAATGTAATAATTATAGCAATCGCATGCCGTGTGCCGCTTGTTCTACATGTACCCCGCTCGTCTCGGCGATTCGTTTGCCGCGATCGGCCGGCCGTAGCCTCCGCAGCAGCAACATCAGCAGAACTGTGTCTGCAGCAGACCTTCCTCGTCGCCACCGTTACACCGGCGGAGGTCGGCTATGATGCACACCGAATATAATAATATTAATATCGTGTATCGTATTACGTATAGTGGGTGCCGTTGCGTATCATCGGTCCGGTCCGTTCATTACGCTAATAGATTTCCTGAAGACACATCAAAAGGAATCGCGCGAAATCCATCGTGCAGCGCTCTCCCCGCCGTCGCGCCGCCACCGCCGTCCTCGCACACGCGCGCGCACGCACAAAAACGAGGGGGTTGAGCTTGATTAATGGGACCGGTACGCTCGCGCTGCCCACCCCTGCAGTATGTGTACGACGTGCACGCGCGGACACGCGCCCCCTTTGTATAAATCATCCGGGACGCGTTCGCGCTCGCCAGTCGACGGACGTGCCGTAAATTATACCCGTGTGTGTGTGCGTGCGCGCGCGCCCCCGTCCCTTTTTGGCCGCCGCGCCGTGGGCTCCGCGCGCGAAGAATATTATTATCGACGGTGGCGATTTATCGGGGCGGGCGCAGATGCACCGGCCGCGGTACTCGACGGTCCGAGATATGCAACGCGAGCGCGGTGACTGTAACGCTCGATAATGTACCGCTGCAGGGTGTTTCACATGCCGACCGTGTTTGCCCCCGCCGATAGCTTTTTTCCATTTGATATTTTCAATACCACGGTTTTGGTTCACCGGACTCGGTGCGTGTTATATACTGACGCGTATTATCCGTGTGGATTTTGACGTATCGTATCATATTATTATAACGGTGATTAAATCTGATACAGAAAAAAAAAATGATAGGTATTTAGCCCATTAAGAAGTTAGCCGTTAGGTTATAGTATAATATACTAAGTATATACGTTCCAGAATCCGTCGAAAGATTAATTATTGGTAGATAGCATTAAGTTCGAGAAACGATCTTAAAAATTATCTAGTATTTATTTCGTTTATAAAAATTCCTGAATACCTACGTAGATCACAAGTACTGAAGTACTTATCGTGATAATATAATATTCACGTATAATGTCCCATCGACGGCACGGCCTTATCGTCTAGCGCACTATCGCAGTATCGCCACTTTAGGTACATTGTATTAGTTGTTGTCATGCTTAGATTGTATGAACTCGGTCGACCAAAGATTAAAGACGAATCGATAAAGTCAAAATTAGTCTTCTAGCAAAACCACGTTTTCAACTCCAACGAAAAATTATTCTGTGTGATTTCGTGATGTAATTAAATGATAATCTTCTAATTAAATGTAATTAATAAAAAATTAATATCTTTAAGTTAAAAATTGATTTCGGGTTCAAATTGTTCTCATACTTCTCAGTTACAATATACTATTACTTAAAGTACTATATTTGTGTATAGTACGCGTGTGTAACAATAATGTGAACCATTTATGCTAGAAAAATATCTTTCCAAGCAGTACTTACCCGTATAGCCAAGTGTTTAATAAAAAAAATTCAATCGCATAAAATGTTTACGATGAATTGATTATTATATTTTATACTAGTTATTACTTATTAGATTCAAATGAACCAATTATATTATTATTTAACTACACTCGTAACGTATATCTTCCTAGATAATTGGCACTTATATATTGAACGACTTTCTGTTGCTTCCGTACGTTTTATACATCTCGTATTCGATTATCCTTTTTTTAAATTGTCCAACAGTTAGTTGGTTTACGAGTTTATCGTTCAACGTAATTCCGTTAGATATTGCAAAGTTGCTATGCACATAGGTACCTACTGTAGACGCCAAGAATGTATTTTTTATGATTTAGCCACTATTTTTGTGTGTAGTACGTTTTAAAAAAGTCATAATTAATGTGTTCAAATTTGTTACGAAAAGAAATAACTACAACGCCCACAAGTTTGACTAATATACAGAACTATTTTAATAACATACCAAGCTATAGATGAATTTTGTTTAACATTATTTATTATAAACATTATAATGTGTATATTGGCTTGTAGTACCTATATCTATGAATTATAATAATCTATCAATGACGATTACTATTCAAAAAGGTCAATTAGTAATTTAATAATAATTTATTGTATTGTATTGTACGTCTTACTGACTGACATAAACGTGTTGTACGCGAACAATGTGAAGAATAATATGACCTTCGCCGGACATAATTTCTTATCTTAACAGGCAACTGCTATAATACAACGTTGTAAGCTGAGTCGTAGGCCGGAACCAAACTTTCACCCCTACAGTATGTGCGAGTGTATACCGACTGTGTAGGTTCGTTTAAAACGAGTGTGCTGTCTATGGGGGTGTCAAGTAATGTTCTGGATTTTTCAAATTGCAAAGACTATTATTACACCCTCATAGTGGAGTGCTTTGTTACACACCACTAGCGCAGTGTAGGTACTTGAAAAAGACGCGTTCACGTAGTGTGACATTCTGATGCCTATACACACATATTATATACCTACATAACATATAATATATAATATTGTACATCGTACGCATTGTGTGCCTGCATGCAATTCCGCTGCCGTTCCAAAATCATTTGTAACTTTTGACGTATCTACCGAGCGTCACTTTGCAAACTATGCGAATAGTTTATAGTTTTTGTCCTGGACGATTTCAAACGAAAGTAATTTATTTATCACAGTCTTCACTCTTTATTTTAATATTACGCGTGGAACGTTCAGGTTAGGTTTACGACGGTTTAATGATTATTGTCACAGAGGCGCGTTATAGTTCGTGTATAAAATAACAGTTGTAATGTACATATATATTATATAAATTATATAAATTACAAATTTAGTCATCATTGAATTACTTCGTTTTTATGTAGACAAATAAATTTTGAATACTACACCTCTGTTCTATTGTACATTATTATTATATATTTATATTATTATTATCATCATCCGGAAGCTCGGCTGTCTATACTAAATTGTCTAGATGTAACAAGCGGTCGTCGTGGTACTTTTGCAATTATTAAAATCTTTAGTTTCTGCAGTGTCTTCAGTTTAAACAGATTACATATTAGGTATGTATGTTCGATATAAATTTTATACGGACTTACTTATAAAATTATAAATATTAAATAGATCATATTTATAAAGTTGAGACACTTCGGTGTATAATACGAAAATTATAGAATGTTCTTCAGATGTTATAATTCAGAGACGATTATTGACGATGTAGAAACAATAAAGCTACGTATGAATAGGATAATAGGTAATATAGGTATATACTTGGTGTTATTATAAGCACTGTTATAGTAGCTGTTAAATTATAATATTTTATCAAGTTCTTTGACGAAATTGAAATTAGTTACCAAAGTACTGGGATTCAGTAATTTTACAACTATCGCGTTAGTAGAATTTGTTAAAATTTGTTTGGCTATAAATTATAACTTATAATATACCCATCATAAACATTAATTAATATTTCGATATGACTGCAGTCATACAGACATATAGTGTCTGTCAATACGTAATCACAATATATTTACATGCCCGATGTTCGATACTATTGAATTTTCATAATGAAAAGTTATAAATTATGAATCAAAACTGTTAGGCATGGACGTATCTCTCAGGACCCGAACTGTATATTATACGAGGTATATAATATGATGTGGTGAAGAGTAATTGTTATATTTAATTTATACCAAACAGAATTGTATAAGATACTGGACAGTAAAATATACTGAAGTTTGAAATGCAATAATATATCGTATTGATGGTTATTAAAAGGCCTTAAGGGCAGTTTAATAAGTATATACAAGACATAAATAACGATCAATTGTAATGTATTGGTAATATTTTATAAGTGGACAATCGTGTTATTAGAAAATTTATGTTATAACTGTGTAACTTGTTCTTCTTTTATATTGAATATTACACGTTTGGTTAATGTTTTGGTTATCGAAGTATAATATATAATACAAATTCTAATAAAGTTGTTATAATTGAAGGTCATAATGTTACTCACAACACACGAACTTATATGTACATCAATATGTATCTATTGTATGCATATATAATACATTATTAATTTACATTTTATTGAAATAAGAAAAAATAATAATTTAATATTAAAAAATTATCATTAATATGATGAACTCTGCGTAATTTTCAATTTTACTCTTCATGGTTTAAACAATGTAGGATACCCTTATAAAGTAGGTACCTACTTTTTAAAATGTGTTTACTGATTTTGTGCAGCATCAAATGTTATACAATTTAATGATACATATACTTACTTATATTTATACGACTTAGTTATACAAATTTTCAGATTATTCATATTAATTCGAAGCGCAGTTTTTATTTGATGTAAATTTAATATGATATGCGTACATATATTTTAGTGCCAATAGTGGTATAAAATGTTATTACAAAAGGAAAAAGCTTGTGTTAAAAATAAGAACTACGTGATATTTCACAGCACAAAACTTTTCATATTTTATTTATGAAATATATATTAAAAGTTATAACTTATTAAGTTTTAGTACCTATGTATATATATATATACATCACGTTTTTCATACCTAGTGAATTATATCGTCCAAGAATATTTATGGTATTTATATATATACATGTATAAGAGAGGTCTATTTTCTTTTTATAAAATAAAAAATAAAATAATAATAATAAATGTAACGTTTTTCTCGGAAACGTCTCTGCTCCGCCGTATATTATTCATTTTGATCCTTTGAGCGTACTTACCGCAAACAAAACCGCTTTTGTTTGAACAAAATGTTTGTCGAACGATTTATAGCGCAATCCGTCATGTGAAAGTAAATAAAAAAAAAAGGGGAATTATACAACAAAACGGAAGCCTTTTTTATTTTTTGTTTTGCGGTCTGACCGGAAACGTCCGAACGTCGGCATACATACCGGTATGCTACATGTCAACCGAACATTACACGATTATTTTGTACAGCATTTCTAGTTGGAAACAGATTTTAACATTTATTTATTTTTTCAATTTCTTGAAGTCATAAATCGTACGCTCGGCATATGCATCGCTCTCTCGTTGGGTAAATTAACGACAAAACACTAAGGATCTAAAAAACAAACATTTTTTTTTTTATAATTTTGATATTTATTGAAGATACTTAGTTGGCCAACTGAATACGAATTTAGAAACTCCACTTTCCGTATATACATTCCTTGCTATTATACTATGTGCGATGGACGTTATTGAATAACAAAAGTTTGGCAGTGCTTATCTTATATTATTATATGACAGTATGGCACAAAACCATGGTTATATGAATTTTTTAACAATAATATTATGTTCGGTGGATAGTAAGTATATAAACCCACTAGTCACAACAATAATACATGTTGTAAACAAACACCGTTTGTGACATCGTGTTGTAATATACTATAAGTACTTATATAATATATTATCAATCATTATTATTATATAGCTGATAAATAACAATCATCGTTTCATATTATAATACATATTATTGATAATTAATAATAACTATGTGTTGGGAAATTATACAAAAAAAAGCCCCGCCATCGAAAGCTCAAACGTTTTAATCGTAATTACGTTGTCCGGTTACTCGCGCGAGGCTCCAGGCGGCTTTCTACCCCGCTGACGTCGAACAACCGTACAGTTGTCCGCTCAAGGGGTTTCAGCCGTATATTATTATCATACAACACGTTGTTTGTTTTCGGTGCGCACGAAGAACCGCCGCCCCGTGTACGCTTCTTGTCTTTCGCTCCGCTATACATCGCGTGTATATATATATATAGGGCCGCACGGTCCCGGGAGCCCGTCCCGTCTCGTCTGGTCCCGTCGCCGCCGCCGCCGCCGCCGCTCGGTACACACGATGCATATACCGACGATAATATTATAATATATATATATAGGGTCTCGGGAGCCCGTCGGCGTTTTATGATTACCGCTCGCGCGCGCTCGGTGAAATATAGTTAGTTATACACGGTCGAACGGATGCAAATGAAATATTAACTCCCCTCGCCTTACTGCTGCTGTTGCACAGTCCTGTACTCCAGTACTGCAGTACTACTACCACCATCCACTACCACCACCGCCACCGCCGCTTCTGCTAATACTACACCGCGCCGCCCACGGTATATTAAGTCGTTATACTTCCCGCCGTCTCACCCCTCTCTCGTCACCACCCCCCGCCAACCGACCCATCGGCCCCCCGCGCCGCCCACCAGGAAACGGGCTTTCGTTGCATGTATACATAATAATAATAATAATAATAATAATAATATGTACGTTTACGATATTTTATATATAATTGCCCTCGGGTCCTCGCATATATACGAACAGCAGACGCGCGCACTCCAAGTATATGTACACACACCGAAATATTATATATATTATACACGGCATTTTCCACAGCCCCTCCCCCCCCCCCCGCACATCGACGGCACGCGAAGAACATAAAAAGCTCTCTATACGATGCAGCCACGCGCGGACGTAATACAATATATTATATTCATATATAGAGTATATTATATAATGTAGACAATCAGCGTGATAACGCGTGCTGCTGTAGGGCGGAGCGCGTTGCGAGGATCGGGAGCTCGTATAGACATTCAACTAATTGCCTGTTCTCGGACCGTTTCATTCCTATTCATCTGCTTGTATGATGAAATTCGATGAGTTACGACCTATATATTTTGCTAATCAGATTGACTTAGAAACCACGCCTCCCGGCATGGAAAAGAAAACTGTGCTAATACGCCTGCAGGCCGCGGGGACGCACATTGTGTACAGACATTAAAATATTATATAGGGGGGTGAACAATTTCGTGTCCAAGGTTGGCATTCTGAAGTTGTATTTAACGTAGCTGAAAATATGATGTCTTGTGCTCAAAACGATGCGTCATAAATATTGGACACGACTAAAATAAAGCTTAAAATTAAAATAAAGATTACTTTAAAAACTTTAGTTTGTATTTTTCGTTGTTAATATTATATAAGGGTGCATTTTTCATCATTTCCCAGGGTTTGTGATGCTCTGTTCAGGATTCTTACTCCACTACGACTCGTGGTCCTCGGGTTCTGTCTTAATATAATTACCTACACATATAATATATACCTAACGTATGAAATCTCCTAACTGTTTTCATCACGTAAAATATGACGTAAATATATTTTGTTATGTTGATAGTATAGGTACCTATTAAATAATAATTTGTTTAAAATAATTCAACAACATATTCAATAATAATCAAACGCTTATTTATGTTACGTGTGTTGTAGGCACTTCAAAGAATCGTCGTCGTACGCACAACAGGTGCCGTGGACGCCGCCAGAACCGTCTGTAGGTGGTGTAGGGATTGGGGGCGTCGATGTCTCCGTAGGTGAAGCGGGGACGATGGTCGGCGGCGGTGGTGGCTCGATGGGCATGATGGGAGACCCATTGCTCTTGTCGCCTTCGTCGTCACCTTCGCCTCCGGCATTACCCACGGACCCACCGCCAAAGTGCAACAACGTGTCCGGCCTTTCCGCGGGTCAGGCTAAGCTATGCCTGCTTTACGAGGAACATTTGGCCTCCATCCGGTACGGCGTCCAAGCGGGACTTGCCGAATGCCGGGCGCAGTTCCTGTACCGTCGGTGGAATTGTTCCATGACCGCCGAGAACGTCGGTGCGCCGTTCCTAGGACCCGATTTGCAAACAAGTACGTATACCTATAACTGTGACCCATAACAGAAAACAAATTTAGTGGAACAAATAATATGTGGAAATTGAATGAATAAACGTTACGAAAGGGGCAAAGCAAGGAGAGTATTACGTTGCAAACGACAGGGATGTCAAACAACTTTTATTTTTTTTATGGAATGATACTATTATGTTTAACGAATGAACCACAGGTAGACCGCATACCAGATAGACAGCCCAAATATATCACGATATGTAATCGCTCCCGGATGCATTCCAACGAAGTGTTGAGACCGTAGGCAAAATTAATACCTATGATATACAATATTCTCTTGTGTAGAAGACATACAATGTAAGCCACCACGTCTATAATGAATGCCGTCAATTTACATATAGGAACCACACGAAAAGTGATGGGTTGCGTAAATCTACAATTACTGAAAATAACTAAAACTTAAAACATCTCGGCATAATCGACGCAATTGTTACTTTTGACAACATTACATTTCCTTTTTATATGGTAGTTAAGAATTTGCTTAGCGAGCTCTAGTCTATCAAGTATCAGGCATTAATTTCTTAAAATTAGAATAAATTGATGAATATTATTTCTGCAGCAGTTTGAGGACAGATAAGTATGAATAATAGAACATAAAAACAATTATGTTGTTATATTATGCGGTGATATTGAATTTAAGGAGGTTTGAGTACAGTTCAATTTCTTAAAATGCGGAACAGAGCCAAAATTACTAATGGTTTAACATCGCCCTCATATTGACGATATTACCATCGTCGTATCCATCGGGGGTTATTTTAAAGGAACGTGTGACACTTGAACGGTTTGTTATCGCGTGTGTTATACGTGGTGGGGCATGTTTGTGCGTGTGTGTGTAGTGGTTAATAGCTACGGTGTAAACAATTAATTTTATATTTTAATGAAATACATATATAGTAATTTAGGAGATAGTTGAGTAGTTCAATGGTAATTAATAGCCATCGGGAATCGAGTGGTTGACAGCCAGAGAGAAGGATACTGCTGGTCGATTGTCGAATGGGGCAGTCTTCGTAGGACGACAAGTAGTTAAGTTTAAGTTTAAAATTAGAACATAAAATAATAAATAAATAATAAATATAATTTAATAAGTTTGGTCAATAAACATTTGTCTTTATTAGCCTCGTTAAATGAAAATAAACTTCGCCGTGGCAAAAGAAGATACGTAACAATAGATAATATTACATACAAAGTAAAGAATTAGTTTAGAGTTAAACCATAAATCAAGCTTTATATAATGACTTCCAACGTATAACAAGATAAATGTTTCAATCCAATTTCCATTTATATAGTATTATTACAAAAATCTCAAAATAACGTTTTATTAGACCTTCAATTCACAAAAAAAAAAACCGTTAAGGCAATAACTTCCAAATTATTCAGTTTCTAAAAAAAAGAAAAGTAATTTCATGGATTATGAGAATGCAACAAGTATTCTGTATTTTGAGCTATGATTGAACCAAAAATATTTTATTATATTGTTCAGTATTAACACAAACTTTTTATTTTATATTTGAGCGATAGTTTTACTACCTATAAATGTGTATATATATATTATTATTAATATTTTTATTTTTGATAGGGGCAATATGTCACATATTTCATCCAAGAGGGGATATCCAGTTTACAGGGGGCAAATGTACTCCCAAGTTTAGTCATATTAATTTTCAACGAAAAAAAGCGGTGACCGAAAAGGGTTCCATTCTTGTTTTTATTTATCATTTATGCACCGACACGTAATCTATAGAACATTTTTGTGTGCAGTTTAATCGTATAACAGCGCGTCATGAAGGGGTTATATCTGAATTTCGAATGACGTGATTTACAGCAAACTGAGTGAAATTTAGTGATTGATGTATCTGAGTTAGTAATAATGTAATTTTTTTTCCCATAATAATATTTAAAATATCCTTGAGTCTCAAAACACGCGTTATAGAACATGTAGTGATCGAGTGAAATTATAGAGATTGTCTCCATAATGTTGAACCAAAGTAACACTAATTCATTTTTTTTTGTAAGTCGTTTTTTGACCAATATATTTTCTCGTATTGGCTCTCCGTGGTTGTAAACTAGTTTTGATTTATTACGTTCCTTGGGTGCCCTAAAAACTTTTGAGGTTCAAGTAAAGGCAAAACTTTCAGCTGCATTGGAAGCATTGATACAAACAATGAAACGGTCATAAAATAATAAAATCAAGTAGATACACTTTGTCGTATACATATTTTATTACGAGATCAATACTTTAAGAATACCCGTATGTATAAATTATATATGTTTATTCGTCGAAATGTATTCTAATTTCAAATTATAGTGAGTATAAAACTATATGGTTTTTCACAAATAATACATTATATATTACTAGGTACCCAATAAACTCGTATATATTATATTATGAGTTGTCGGGTTAATATCTCTTAGATTCGAATTTTGTATGTTTTGATGTTTTAAATTTACGTTAAAAAATAATTAAACAATCTTCAAAACGTCGCGTGGGCCAAGTGGCCAACCTCTTATATATTTTGTATGACCCACAAAATTGATTGAATATGTGATTTGAATATTAAACAACTTTTTGTTTCAATCAATAGATAAATAAATATATTAATTTTACTGATTAAAATATATGTACTTATCTATATATAAAATATGGGCACACTTTTTTTAAATTAACCATTTGCCAATGATTTATATTATGGTTAGGTAGTACTTTATTGATCGACATTATTTAATTACCATTTAATATGTAAATACTACCACTATATTATATGTACATATTTAACATTGCTTAAGTTACAATTAAGACAAATGTGGCACACACACGTTATTAATTAATCTCAGCTATAATATTATACTTTAACACCAAGGCTGAATTGTAATTTAAATTGTTAACTCTTTCATTATTATTATACTTAGTACTTTTTTCATCTGTTCTCTGTTTTGTATTGCAATTGTCAAGCTACAATATACATATATTTTAAGTAAAAGCATTTAAAACCAATTTATTATCTTTGAATATATAAATATAACACATTTACACATACAATCAAATTCAAAATATCGATATCAAGACATAAAACCAGTATATTCTATACAAAATATATTAGTTTATCTGCAAATACCTATATATTTATATACTGATCAATTTCGTTTCCTGGCCTCTGCAGTAGCTGATGATGAAGTATAACTTATCGTACTTATACCACTTATCTGGTACAAAAGTATTATTTTGATGTGCATTTATGATTTAACGTACTAAAACAGTTTTGGGGTCGAGTTTAATATTTGTGTTTGTGCCCGTTACAGGCAGCCGCGAGGCAGCATTCGTGCAGGCGATCAAAGCAGCCGGCGTTGCGCACGCCATGGCCCGTGCCTGCAGAGACGGTCGTTTAAACACGTGCAGTTGCTCGAGATCGGGAAGACCAAAGGATTTAAGAAGGGATTGGGTTTGGGGTGGTTGTGGAGATAATATGGAATACGGATACAAGTAAGTGTGTTTTTGATATTTTTCATAATAGTTTTTTATTACAGGTAGATGTAAAAATAAATAAGTACCCTTATTTTAAGTAACTATATCACGTAAAGTAAAAACTTTAAACTGTTAGATAAATAATGCAATATTAATCTTTGAACTTATTTTTTCATTTTAAGTATACATATTTCGAATTTTGTTCCACTGGCCGCGGGTTGTATGCAATTTCGTATAGTTGTATTAAATATTAATAAAAATTAGCTTTATACCATAAAAAGTAGAAATTATCAAAATATGCTCGAGTGGCAATTATCGGATTATGCAATTAAAAATTAAAAACACGTCTATACAATGTGTTTTTCTCGGATTTAAGTTAACTTTTGTGCCTAACATTGATAACAACAATTGAACAATGTGTGTATACAATTGTTTGATAACAGACTAAAAAAAAATATTTTAACTTTAATGTCCGCAAAGTTGTTTGAACTCGTTTTCATTAAACCCATTCTATATATTATGAAAAATGTCTGTATATATTTTTATCTTACGTAAACCAATTGGCTTCGACTGAATCGTACCTATATACGAATCGTATATACCTGTATACAGTAAAAATTGACTAAAACAGGAAATAAAAACAATGAAATGCGATACATGAGATCAATCGGTCACATTTTTAAATGACAGATTGGCAGCCTATGAAAGTCATTAAAATTCTAAACTCTTAGACCACCATGAGATGACAGTTGTAAACTCCCGTCCTCGTATATATTATACATACATACATATATATAAATACTTGTGCCATTGTTGTTCCTTATATAGTTGTATGAAATGTTCAGTGACGTGGAATTTCTTTTTTTTATCGAAAATATATGATCCTTATCGAATTTGTTTGATGATTGAAAAATTATTTTATCTTTGATACTTCCCAAATGAATTTCAGGACATTTAGTTAAAAAGTAATAATGATCAACTGTTAATTTCTCACTTTTCTTTTATAATTTATATAAACATTAAACCTACCTTATAATGCTTATTTGATTAAAATATAATATTTATATCGAAATATTCGTATGTAAATGTACATTTTTATGTATATTACGTTTCCTTGCGAGTATCTTATAAGACTATAACTATACTAGCATTTAGTTTCAATTTAACAAATTACATCAATCTTTAATGAGTTTATTGTATGTATTACGTGTGAATGTGTGATTGTATGAACTTCAATAATCGACACTATAAAAATTATGGTAGTAAATTAATAAATATGATCAGTTATTTAGATGCATCATTATTTTACCACTAATTACATTTTATATTATTATAACATGACATGTACAAAATATTACTTAAAAATTATAAATAAATAATTAAAATATCTAATGTTGAGAAATGATTGTTCATATAATTTATTATATTTCCTAAAATATTTTAAATTGTGTATGTAAGCATTAACAAATTAAAAGTAAATAATGATGTAAAATGTCAATGCCTTATAATTTATTACTTTTATTATAATGTAAAGCACGTATGTATATATTCAGAAGTTATAACACCTACCTACCTACTTATTATAAATTTATTTTTTCATGTTTGGAAAAGGACAAAAAAAAATTCGTTCGATTACCCTAAAAATTGTTGTCCACCAAAATATGTAAAGCGAGCGATAACGTAGACAGGAGGTCGTAAAAAAACATTTTTCAACGTAGGTACGAAACACTTTATAGATGTGTTTTTTCACTGTTCCCGTTTCTGAAAAAATAAATAACCAGGTAAACATTTCCGATGAGATAGCCGAAAAAACTACTTTACGCGACGCGCAAGAACATTTTTTGTTCGTCACGTGAAACTGGTTTGAGTTTTCGGTGGAAGTGCAATAAAAAATTTATTAAAAATAGAAAATAAATTATTACCTAATGGTTAATCTACAGCTTATGCTCGTTCACCAATTGCGCATTTGAATTATTTGAATGTTTATTATTTAGTCGAATTTAACATAACATATTGTATTTTACAATACGCGTATTACAGAACAATAAATAACGCGCCTTTATGAATAAAGTATAAGAAAAAATACGAAACTATATAATTAATAACAGCCTATAGCACCCACTGATGGTATTCTTGGCCAACTGATTTCATATGCTGGTAGTTATACGATTGTCAAAATTATACAAAATTAGGATATATAACTTTTATGGGAGTACAATGTACATAGGTATACTGCATTTTTGCAGTACTACGTCCCTGTAGTATTAATTGGTATGACGAAGGGTAAAATATATGAATTTCAAGATATCCCCTTTGGTGTTTTTATTTTGGCTCAAGGTTTCCATCCTATTTGCGTTCATATTAGGGTCTGGATCTAATAAACTACGAAAAATAAATCATTATAAAAATGAATCCATTGAAATATATTATGCCAATAGCCTAAATAGTGGTTATTAATAAATAATAATATTTTAAAATATAATGAAGTAAAATTGTATGTTAAATTTAGAAAAACAAAAATTATATAAAATATTAGTTATTATAGAGCGTTTATAGTAATGTTTTTCGAAATTCAAACATTTCAAAATTATTTAACAACGTCAATGGATAAAATGCAAAATTATTTTTATTTTTTTTATACATAATGGATACATATTATATTATATAGTCAATTTATGTGATGTTATGATCATATGCCCTTGAGTTGCTTTGATTAAAATATGGAATAATAACTAAGTATCTACACTAATAATACAATCATAAAAAAGCTATAAAAGTGTAAAAAATATAAAAAATATACATATTATAGTATATCTATTATATGGTTGCTATGACACCTTTTTGTATTGCAATAAATTTTGTTATGTTTGAAATTTTAATACAAGAACCCACATAAATTGCTATTTTAGCAACTTAATAATATTAAAAGTACTTATATATTCTTTATTTTATAAGCATTTAAAGCTAAATCAACAACAAAAAAAATTGCAAACTATTTTAAAGTTATAGATTAGTAATAGTTAACTATTATTGTTATATAAAATGTTCAATTTGTATAGGCAAGGCGGAAATATTAACGTTTTTTACTTAATTTTAAATTGTTTGAAAAAATGACATTTTTACTATTTTTATCGTTATCGTTTTTAAATTTTTTTTCTAATGATTCCGCACATTTTAAATTTCATATTCTGAAGCATATTTTTGTATAGTAATTTTCAAAATAATATTTTACTTGGATTTATGAAATTTTGATTGTAATATACCTATAAGTACCTACTAATAATATCTACCCTTTGAACAAATTCTTACGTCACAGAATAACAGCAACCGGACAGTGTTCACAATGTCCACTCCCCACTCAAACCACCACATTCGAGCGGTCTTTATGTGTGTCCAATGTTGGTAATTATAATTAAAAATTACATGAGAACTGCAGCCGATAGACAATAGTACCTACATCAGGTTTCATATAATATATTAATAATTAATATTATTATTGTTACCGCTTTGCGACATGTATATACTAACCACTTCTTATAGTCCATACCTACAATATAATATCTATAATATAATGTTGTTGTTGTTATTTTTATTATTATTATTATTATTATTGAGTCATGGATTTATAGCGGTCTAGAAGCTGTTAAAATAAATATAGGTTCCCTCGGAGCACACGTAATATTAAAATTCCTACGGTGTGTACCGTGACTGCGAGAGCCCATTGTTTTCACCGCGTACCTATAATATACGCAC
Source organism: Nasonovia ribisnigri (assembly GCA_027563435.1). Classification (NCBI taxonomy): domain Eukaryota; kingdom Metazoa; phylum Arthropoda; class Insecta; order Hemiptera; family Aphididae; genus Nasonovia; species Nasonovia ribisnigri. The sequence continues at coordinate 16,807 of JANEHU010000291.1, read as the reverse complement.
GACCGATCTATTGCTTCTTAATGGGGGCACCGGCTAATGTATTGTACTTATACGAAAACTGGTAGTGGCGGCGATTACCCTCGTAATTACAATATAATTTTCGGGCGGGTTGTCTAAAACCAATTAAACGGACAGGTCCCATCGCGGCCACGGCATTTTTTCACCCATTGGTATTATGTTATAAACATGAGTGTAGGTGATTTTTATTCCTGTGGTAATTTTTAATATAATAATATTATATTATATAATGCCTGTATCGCTGGTGTTGCGACCGATGCAGCGGACTTGCAGCGATCTCCTGCTGCAGTTATGTTGTACGCCATAGTGCGAGAAGCAGACGTGTCGGCTCGATTAACTTCCGGAATAATAAACATATTATGTAGGTATATAATATATTATATATCATATAATACTAATCAGCTCTTACCCCGCAATGATTAACAGCGTGGCCCAGACGTGGTTATTTCGAGTAATAATAAGCGTTAAAAAAAAGCCAAAAACATATTATAAGTACAATCCATTTATTTTATAAAATGGGTGCTCGTCTACATAGGTACAAAACGCTACAGTATTTTTTTTTAAATTTTTTAAATCTATCCTATGATAACTATGAAACTGAGACGTTGGGAATACACGCGTCCGCGGTGGAATGGAGAACAACGTTTTTTAGTATTATAAACGTGCCTAATATAAATCCTAAATCGAAATTATAGTTGTCAATAAGTCATATTATAGCCGTGGCCAGGCGAAGAATTACATAGACGGGACTCGTAACTTGCGTACTTAATAATTATAGCTACAAAGTATTTGGGTCCACATGCCGCGATTAATTATCTTCACCCATAATTTCGTATCTATAACGTTCGATGAGAATACTACTTATAAGTTATAAGTGCTGTGTGAAAACGATTAACAATATTTATTAACCATTTATAATATATTTGACGTGCATATGCATATATGTATATGTGTAACCTTGTATTCTTGTGTATATATCTATGTACTATAGGACAGAATAAAAGTTACTGCCTAACAATACACAACGTCGGGGGAAATATTCATTAGAAAACTGTGAAGTTTCCGCACAATCGAATATTATTAAATCACAAATAATATGTAGGTTATTTAGAAACATGAGATATTACACGTAGGCAAGTTCTTTTTTTTCGTATAGGTATACTTACCTATACTTCTTAGTATCTATTGGCTGCAGTTTTTATTAGTTATTTCACTTTAACTTATTATACTTTATCGTTGATAACTAAACCCATAACTCATAAAGGATATAAATACAAGAAAACCATGATACCTTTTGAGTTCAAAAACAACCATTTAACTTACAAATTTAAAAATGTTAAATAGGTAAATTGTATATAATTTTTAACCAAGAAATATTATTGAATATAAAAATTCTAAGATGCGTATAAATAATACATTTCAAAATATTGAATAATTATTTATGACATCTCATATCATGAGTAATGAAACGTTAAACCGGACGTAAAATAATTGGATAAAGAAAAAAAATTTGATTTATATAAAAAAAAATACGTGTGTACCTCTATTATTAATATTGATTTCAACGAAAGTGTCAAAGGTCGATATATTTAACTTATTAGATAGAAAAATATAAGAATATGTTTTAGAAAAATATTATCTACGTACCTATACACGCAATTAAAATATATGATCACTTCGTATTATAGGTGTTTTAAATTTTAATGCAGTTGTGAATAGATATCAGTTTAAAGTTTAGAACAAAAAACTGGTTACTGATGGGTGCATAATATGCTTAGTGATTTTAACGCTAGTGTATCAAGTACAGAACTATAGTAAATATGTTTATATTTGTTATTTGTTGTATTTAGGTTCACTAAAGTGTTTTTGGACGTTAAGGAAAAGGAGAAACGATGGAAAAAAGGATCCCCGGAACAAGGTCGAAACTTGATGAACCTACACAACAACGAGGCTGGCAGAAGGGTGAGAAGTTCATCTTGTAATATAATTAGTAATACATCGCATCTACATAGTATCATTAAACGCGAGTAAAGCGAAGTGGGCTGGATATCGGTCGCGTATATTATTGCATATTATAATGATTTATTATTACCTAAGTATACAGTCTCATGTGTACTGGGTAGGGCCCCGTAAGATTGCTACCACACTAAATACATGCCATGCGGTAATTTTCAAAAAGATTCCGCGGTAGCTGGTAAGCTATTATTACGTGTGCGGTGTATATTATGTCTAATCATTTTTAACCAATTTGTCTTTTTAATATTGGTACTTTCCATACCTACGTGTTTATACGGACGAAATCTGTGGTCATTGGCTTGTATGTACGGTTGAGGTCATGCATGATGTGGATTCGAAAAAAAAATAACATAAAATAAAATAAATATTGTTTGTAATCAAAACTTAAAAACAGGTTAGGTTTTTGTGTCACTGAACACATATTACAATCAATCTATTCTAGTTAAATTTTGTTTTTTAATAGATAATATGTTAGTTCGTGAATTCTACCTACAAAATTTAATTATTTATAAATGTATTCTGGAATACAATTTAATATTGTATAAAACACGCGATGTTGGAGCTGTCCTGCAGTGTTTCTATGAATGGGTTTTCAGATAATTATATTCGCTTAATTGCACAGCTATACATATAGGTATAAAACATGTCCATTATATGAGTATACCACTGACTTTAATTTGTATTCGATTTTTGAACAAAAACTAATTCGCAATTTTGCATATTTTATTAGAATGATATTTCTTGTATTTGTACATTTTAATAAGCTTAGTTCAACAATTTGAAATAAGGATGATACATCAATTCTTAAATGTTGTTGGGTTTTTTGCTATTACTTTGTTTAATTTATTCTATCTACGAAAATTTGACAAGCATGTGTAAGATAATTTGTTATTGCTCGTACAATGTAGGTACAATTGTACAATGTACATAAATAGTAAAATAATACATGCGTTGAACTTTGTCTATAACGTTTCAGTGTATAGACTTAATATAATCTTCATAAATCATAATAAACATTTTGACATCATTTAAGTGGTATAGGTATCCATATACTTGATCATTATCACTTTATACATACGCCTGCTTGTTCGATTCTATATTAAATAATACACTATTTTGTTTGAACTAACATTTTTGGAGGAATCGAGATGTTTTCTTTATCATGATGAAATCATAGATTTAATGAATAAATAAATTATATAGACATTTAGACCATCTAAAATGATAGTAATTAAGCAATTTTAGAGGAACAACTCATTATTCAGTCCCGCAGTAGGTACCAAATATCCTTAGTCCAGATGACCTATTAGCACGTTATCAGTGTTTATTTCCAGCTTTTATTTTTGTTGGTTGTTAATGTTTGTAGTGTCAAATTTGTTTTGTATAGGCCGTGCTTAAGAAGTCCAGAGTCACTTGCAAATGCCACGGCGTTTCCGGTTCATGCAGTTTGATTACTTGTTGGCAGCAATTACCGTCTATTCGCGAGTTGGGTGAGTACCTGCCTAGGCCGGATGAACTTATATTATATTATAATGTATAATACACTAATTGCGCCTAAAATAAAAATTACAAATTGTTACATGACGGAAATTAGGAATTCGGTGGATGACAACGCCGATGTTATCGACGAAAACGTGTCCCGTGTACACATTATAATACTATATTATACCTTATAGTTGTAGTAATGATACCTCACATGGTTCAACCTATAGTAGTCTGTAGTAGTAGTAGTAGTAGTAGTAAAACGGGAAAACTCAAAACGCCGTCGTTTGGTTCAGATTACAATATTATTACTATTATAAAGAATCAACGTGATGACTGATGATATTGTATTGATGCCTAATATATAAAATAATTATACGCGTCCGTTCTCGCCACACGCGAGACACCCAACAATAAAGGAGTCTGCACCGCGGTTCTATGTGTTATTTCTGTTCAATCACATGTATATAGGTATTTATCGGTTTATATAGGTATACTATATACGATATACCTAATATTATAATGCATAAAGTGATACGGATAGAGTACCTACGCTTATATAGGATATGTTATTATAGTGTTGTGTTTCGGGAACCTGTTTGACACCACCACCATCACCATCATCGCCACTATACAATATATATGTATTATGTATATGGTATAAACGACAATAGCATTATATTATATTAGTTGTATATCATATATATTATAATATGGGAAAGTATAATATATTATTCCTAAGTGTATTGGCTAATACTAATTAGTATAATAATATTATTATGGTGGGAACAAATATATCGGCGGCAACAGCGTGCGGTGGGCGCGTGTTTTGTAGCGGTGTGATGGCGGGTGGAGAGGCGGCAATTAATAAAATCCATTAGGTCGCCAAGTAGACAATTAATCACCAGTATTGTGCGTAGGTACGACATTCCAAGAGACTCATCTCAGTGCTCCCCACCGCCGCAAGACACACGAGGCGTATATAGTTTGCCGTTTTTTCTCCTCTTAACATGTAAATCCGTATATTTATGTGACGTTTTGATTTAAAGGTCTTCCGTCCTTGGACCGCATTGGAGTGGTTTTTATTATTATTATTATTATTCACGAGCTACGAGAATTATTACGCGCGACCCGCCGAATACCGAATCGACTGCTGCTGCTGCTGTTAGTGGCGGAGGTACAAATAAAGCATCAACCGATATACCTATCGGCGATTTCCGAAGTTCCATTAGTTACGGCGATGTATAATACTATCATAGTGAGTCATCCGAGGCGGGGGACTCGCGCAGAGGCCGTTCGCAACGAGATAGCTGGTGACCGAGACACATATTATTATATAGTATTGTAAATATAATAAATTTTAATAATATTATAATGTATACCACGCTCGATACCGAAAGTGAATCCGAGGATCGTGCAAATAACCGGTAAAACCGTCGTGCCCTACACATCATTGTATATTTAATATTTATATAATACATTTTGTATTGTGTGTTAGATGAATGTATCTGACGACACCGGAAACGATATGAAAGGGTGGTGGCCACTATAGTCCCTCTAATGTGATTTTTATCGGAACGGGTTCGGCACGTGTTAAATTATTATACTGTCCAACGCTCCGCGTGAGAAATGCGTATACGTAATGACAAATGAGTACTCCGTGGCGTCGAAACGATAATAATTTTATAAATTTGGAAAATGGTCCTTAAAAAATTTATAAGTTATAATAACCATATGTTTCATTTAGAGATGATATTATGTGGGACGTGGGTGCTAAATATATAACTATTACATTAACTGAATCCCGATTTTAGGCATTTTAAGTAGGTATGTAAATTAGGTACAAACTGTATTTTTATTTTTTTAAGAATGATTTAACATATTCAGTGGACACAACAACGAGTAGTAGTTTATTTCTGAAACTAAAATTTTATAATATTTGTGGCTTCATTGTATTTTGGCATAATTTTTTACTGTTGAAGAAATTAGTTTTACCGGGGTTACATTTTTTTGAATACCCAGCACTTGACATTCTTATTGTAATCTGATGGGTGGTTTCCAAGCAGAGTGCACTTTGCTGGTAGTTCACGATCTTCAGGATAAAAACCATAAATGTGGAATAGCCACAGCAGCGTTCACAACTTAGCTTGATATTGCAGTATATATATTATATAATACATATACTATATAGTATGTCTTAACTTACGTCCATAATCCATATCCATATCTGTAATCATACACTGGGTTAGTTTTTTAATTTTGAGGGCTCAATTGTTTTATTCTTTGAACAAAGTGAATTTAAATTTTAGACCCTAGCAACAGTTTATTTAATGAAGGCTCGATGTACAAAAAAATAATAGAGGTAGCTGAAGTGGGGTTTTCGTATGGTTATGTAGAACGTTAGTAATATTTCTAGCCTAAAATCAGTTTTGGACTATAGTTCACCTTATATTGACTATATCGGAGTTGTACGATGTAAACTACGAATGACGATGTTTCCCAGATTTTAGTAGGTAGATATAGAAATCTACATGTCCCCCTTAAAGAATTTTATAATAGACAGAAATGAGACTGATTCAGCAGATTACATTTTAAATTTTGAGAATTTCTACAAGAAAATTTAGTTTTAGATCTTATTTTGTTAATTTGTTATATAATGTTCTCGCAAAAGCCGAAAAGAAAGTTTTAAATTTTTACAGATTTAATTAAGATACTAAGGCAGTGGTTTTTTAAAATAACTATTGTTACTTGTTCCATGTTATATTTGTGTGCATCATAACGTGGTTTGGCATTCGATATTTTAAATTTTTAGTTCTGGGAGATTCCCCCCCGTTGATGAATTGAATTATTTCGTTGAAGTCAGTTAGGTGATTTAACCTCAGTATATTCCTTTTCAAACATATGATATCATCGTCCATCGATATCGACATGTTCAATGAAATCGACAATTCTGCAGAATTTGTTTGTGCATCATAATTAATGACTTATTGGACTGTTTGCTTGTTGATAATTTTAATTGGAGTGTCGCTGCGGGTTGCTTGATTAATTTTATCGAGTTACTTGTGACCTTTAGTTATTAATTATTACGAATAAATAATAGTTAGTGAATAATTAGTGGACTAGTATTTATTGCTGAATGGTAGCAACCATTTTAAAGTGGCGGTTGATTAACGATTTTCAATAGAGCAGAACTAGTTGATTTTAATGATGTAAAATAAAATAGAAAAGCACAACTGCGTAATATATTATTATATTATGGTAAAAGATTAAAAATAATAAAATGAAGCAAAAAAATCACGGAGCAGACATACGAGTAGTGAGTATAATATACTCTCGTTATAGAAGTTTATAGAATATATAGCTAATAAAAATTTTATTTTATTTACTCGTTATGAAATACAATTATTTTTATTATATAATTAGCTGATCCACGCACTTTGTTTCCCGTAAAAATAGCAACTCTTAAAAAAATGTTGATTGTTCAACTCCTGATTACTATTAGTTTTATAATATCATATTAATATGGATTTAGACTGGTTATTTGTATGTGTATAAATGTATAATCATTAACAACATATGAACATAATAATTAGTTATATCCTATTATAGATTTTCATATTGAGGTATATGCTTACTGTTTTAACTATAATGTACAATAGACAAAACGGTCATAAAATTGAATAATAATAAATAAAATAAAACATAAGTTTCAATATTTTGGAAGTAGTGAGGGGCACCAAAAGCAACCCCTAGTTACGCCAAACCTAACCTGATATATATACTCATTACTCGTATTTACCAGTAGGGTATAATTCGTTTTAATGTACATCATGTGCACGGGCGCCGACTGTGAGAGTTTGTGGTATAAGTATTACGGTATTAGGTATTATACGATTAAACTTATTGTATCGAAACTAAAACAAGAAAAACAAATTAACGTACATTATCGAGAGAGAGTATTATTATTTTTGTTTTATTGTTTTTATTCACTTCGACAATTTAAAGAAAAATGGTTACGGGACCTTAAAAAAAACGTGTGTGTACCGCGTAAATAACACTGCGTATACAGACTACAGATTACAGTTTTTCATCGACATGGTTTATTGTATTATAATAAATAATTGATAAAAAGAAAAAAAATTTCAAGTGAACATTAAATACATTTATACCGGAGTGGCGGAGTCTGATGTATAGTGTGTTGAGTTTTATTTATTGTTATTGTTATTGGGCACTTATCGTCGTGCATAGGCGATATTGATGCATTATACATTGTTGCTGGAAAGTTAAAATCATAATACAATTTAAGTATCTATACGAATGTCCTACATGGCTATATATAGTTACATAGATCGGGTAAATGCGTGTCAAATGGGCGTTTAGGACCACTCTAATATTATTTATACAATATCGTCAAAATCTATAAATGTGAACATCGACACAACGGTGTACTGATATGATATTGAAAGAAACCGTCCGACCGAAATCGGTGAATCTCGACCGATATTGTTCTTGAATGACTCCCCGCGACATCATCGCGACATCAATCGTTCGACACAGTTTTTACGAATTCGGCTGCATAATGTGTACAGTATAATATATTATGTCGTATATACGAACACAATAGGTACATAAACAAATGCCTAGAGTGGTTGCTGACTTGCTGTTGTTGTTGTAATTTTTTTGATATTAACCGTATAATCGTATGCAACATAGTCCGTTACAGTTCGTGAAATTTCGCCACGGGCATTTCCTCTCTCGCGTATACATTATACACTATACAATATACATATATAGTGCTTTGTGACGGGATCAAAAAACGAACAAACATAATGACGTAGGACTATGGATAAGGGTGTCGAAGTGTCCGGGAAGAAACAATTGTTCAGTCGATTCAATATGCGTAATCACTGTGCTTTTGTTACATAAAAAACTGCGGGTTTTATATTATGCATAATATAATAATAATATATGCGCGTGTGTGTACACTCGTCCTTTAAACGTGTATATATGGGCATAAAACAACTAATAACAACTATTACCGCCTATATACCGCGGTGGCCGCTGAGATTGAGAATATATTATTATTTATCAGGCGTATATATATAATATATATATAAGTACGTCGTCTTTTTGTTGCCGACTGATTCAAAGTAAATTCATAATTTTCAAACAAAACTCACGTATTTGTGTTATGTTTTTTATACAGTTGATCATGCTTTTCTGTCAGGTTAGCTCAATAGCTATAGCTTGTTGTATGTTTATACATGGATTTAGTCTAAACGTGGCCGAAATATGTAAATTAAACTGTATGTTAGGGTTTGGGATCAACTAATTTATCTTAAGAATATGCGTTCATTAGGTACACATCCAAACCAATCAAATAGGAAATAAATACGTATATAAAACATATGTTATAATTGAGAAAGTATCTATTATAAAGTAAATTAGCGCCATAGTATAGTTACAGCTGTATGATGTATAAAAGTTTTAAGTTTGAAACTTTGGTATGTATTCAATCGAAATTTCTCAAGCGAGGATGCGAATTGAGGACGATGTACAATAATTTTACAATATGTCGTACAGTAGCCAGCATTGATCGATATTTATTTATTGTATTACCTATGCGATCGGGTTGCAGGTGCAAACTATATTAAACTTTATGCACATAAAGTGTTACAGCCAGGGACGATATTCGAAAAAAAAGAATGGAGGGGTTAAGTCTTTAAAATTGCCGACTAGATTTAGAAATGCGGAATTTTTAAATGTCGAATAGATTTACTGAGCTCCGAGCGCTGACTGCTGACTGAAACTTGAAAATCTTATATTGTTATAGAGTGATAAGGTGCCACACCCTCTACCCACAACAACCCCCATTTGGTTCGTCCCTGATTATAGTACTGAAGTACAACTGTATTATACATGTATAATACGGGTGTGTAAAATACGCCAACCTGCTGCAGACTTCGGAAGAGGAAATTATATATGAGCACTACGTCGATGAAAATATTCTATTTATTTACGCATGTGTACAATACACTGGCGGTATAATTATTTAATAATTCGCAGTAGACACGAGAATATGAGATATTGTATTAGGTGTATAAATCGCGCGACCGACCGGTAGATGGGATTTTTAAATCAGGGGAGGTGGCAAGACAATCGTAATTTCAATCTTTTCGTTCGACCCAGCCATACTCAACCTGCGGCCCACCGAGATTTTAATGTGGTTCAGAAGGTTTCAGACTCATTGAGTCGATACAAAAATAATATAATATTTCAAAACAAATATCAATTTTTCAACTTCAAATAATTGTGTTCGAGATGACAAGTTGTGTGCCGTACCTACACGCCGATTGCGACAAGTACGATTATCTTTTTGATATTTCTATACTAAAATGTTTATCTTTTTTTGATCTCATCATTCATAGACAGCGAAATTATGACGTTTCGACTTGCGCCTTGCGGCCCGCTTAACATTTCAAAAATTAGTATGTGTTCAAAATTTTAAAAATATTGAGTATGGCAGGTTTAACCTATGCCCATTCTTCGCGGGTTCGCAGCGATTTTTAATTAGGTTATTATATACGCGATGGAACGCGGTGGCTGTCGATGACAATTTGTTGTAAACGGACTTCACAGACGCTCGTGCGTCTCGCATGCAATGTGGTCACTGATCAGTACTCAGTATACCTATATTCTTATACCGTGGCGGCCGAGTTAGTTATTCAAGTATAATAATATTATTATTATATGTACATAGCTTACTACATTCCGTGGTCTGCTGCATAGGTCCGTCCGTATAGTGGCGTATACAATATATTACCGCTTTGGTATCCCAAATCGATACGCGATGATAATACCTCTATATACACGCCGCCGACCTGGTCTGGTTTTTACTTTTATTTTTTATTATTCTCTTTTAATTTAATTTATTACACTAGCCACTGCGATGATGACGGCTGTGGTTTCTAGTTTCGCAACATCGCCTTTGATCGACCCGCGAAAAGCGGCGAGCGCGTTGGGTTATACGTTACCTGGTATAATATACGCGGTGTAGCTCGTATATAAAAGCCGGTCGTGAATATTTGTCTTATTCAAAGTCCACGATATAGGTATACAAACAACTCAAACACGTATAATACGGAACGTATATAATACCGCGCATTATTGTAAACATGGAATTTCAGTTATACAACGCCGTCGAATTCACTATTAGTATTATAATAATAATAATATATAGTATACGTTCCGGGATGTATAAACCGTCTTCGACGCGTGTTTGTGTATTTTACACGAGTTTTGTCCAAATACAATTTCAATGTACCTTCGTAAGTCGGATTTATTTCATAGACATAACGTAACGCTCGCGCATAGCCCGTTTACGTATATTATATATATAATGTATATGTATAGCGTTATTATAGTTCGACGAATATAATATCACCTGGAGCTATATTATAATAATATATGCGAAGTAATGGATATTGGATAGCATCGTATACCAAGATGTTATAATATTATTATTGTTTGCCCCGAGCTGTAAAATGTCGTGTGCTTATATACATATTGACTACCGTACACGAACATATCATAATAATAATATATCGAAATAATCAATACTGGACATTTATATAGGTACATATGACATATCTAATACGAATAAATATAAATATATAATAGACTGCACATATTGACGTAAGTAGATATAGGTATGTTAAAACTGCAATTATTTAAAATTGCATTCATGTTAAGATATATGAATTGCCATCTAAATCAATATATTGAACACATTATTAGTACCCATATGGCCATATATATACATTACACATTAATACGCATTATTAACTATTCGGTTTTCCATTGTTTATTCCATTGATTCGACTGTTGTATATAGGTGTAAATATTATGAGTGATTAAATTACTGTAGTTATACATACATTTTTGTTTTCAAGCCTATTTAAAATTATACCAACGAAATAATTTATTTTGAGAGAAAATCATACTCTGTGAAAAAGCAATAATTCAAGATTAAAAAGAGTTGGTAAGTATATAAGTAGGTACCTATCTACCTTCTTAACTTAATAATAAACCTGACAATTGTATAAATTGGAAATGAATAATGTGTTGTCTGTAAAAATTCGGTTTTTGGCTAGGTTTTAAAGGCGAGCACAAAAATGTTGGATGTACTTATTGGTTAATTATATATATATAATATAGGTACCTACCGCTGTCATTATTATATTATTGTATAAAAGACAAAACGGGATTTCTGATACGACGATGAATGTCTTTATACAATATAATAGTATAGATGTCAAACATGTGTGATGTTAGGAGTGGCTTCAGGATAAAGAAGACGTGTTTTTCATAAGTTACAAATGGTTTGCATTTTAATAATAGTAACAGCTATATCCCACTGTGGCACTGTATGCGGTTTCACAGTTGTAAACGGCGTTTATTCAAACACTTGTAACAATAAGAGTATACTATATAAATATGTGTATTGTATATTACATATATAACATTTTAAAATTACTTTTTAGTGTATTTTATACGAGTGTGTTAAAGTTTTAGAACGAAATTGTTTACATAAAGTCGACTGGTTTGTACCGAAAGACTACGTGGGTGTCCGCGGGGTTCTTTACACTTCCTTCAAAATCCTACTACCACGCTTTGTTAATAATAGCCGAAAAAGAAAGTTCACTTAGTGTAATAAATATTTAATCCTGAGAATAAATCTGTCTAAACTAAAATAATGCATCTCCCGCGGGTGTTTTTTCGCACAAATATTTGCAAGTATTGAAAAGTGTATAGGTATAGTAAGTAGGTACCCAGTAACGTAGGTTAGGTTTATGTTTGAATAATTATTAACGTTGGCACATTGAATAAAATATAACTACTGAAATCATGTACTTTTTGGAATTGAGCAGGGAACGATAATTTTTTTAACTCTTTTATTTTTACCCATTAAATTTAATTCAGAAAATATGTTTGATTTTGATTTGATATAATTATGTAAAATATAGTGTTAACTAAATGTAAATATTGTATGGTGAGTATATATTGATACCGGTGTAGCATAAATTCGTATGTAAACTGTAAAGTAATTATAATTAAAATCTTTATCTAATGTTTGAAGGTAAAATCGGGAAAATTTAAAATAAAATATATATATTTTTTTTATGATTCGCGTACCTGTACACTCAATATGTAAAGTTTTAAGTATAAATTTAAAGCATACTATGCGTACATGCTGAGTTATTACTTAAAAATATGTTTTTCCGTCCCTCCAATTCAAACACTAATTTCATCTAGGTGGTCTGAAAAAATAAATACATTTTTAACATTCTTACGCATTCTGCGCCTACCTATATTACCTATATATGTATACAAAACTCGTCTTTACCCATAGTTATATTGCAGGGGTAGACATAAAATAAATCAATTTATTTTCCTCCTTTAATCATTCGATTAATAATTATAATTATAGTTACCACACTTTTAATGAATATTTTAGTACCACTGGGTACAGGTGTTATGAGAAAAGACCAGCTGGCGGCCACTCTCATGTTCAGACAATGGAAATAAAAACTCCAAACATAGTTTTCTGTACTCGTAAGTTATAGACGCAATTAAAGGGGTGCTAGGGAGACCTAATCCCCCCAGGGATATACGGTGTAGGTACCTGCCATAAGAAAGACATTTCTCGGATTTTATCAAAGTAACCTAGCACAAAAAATTCGAAGCCTATTAGTTTCTAGCATTTTTCATGAAAACATAAAAACTATTGATTTCTATACTGAATTGTGTATTTGAGGGATTATTTTAACAGTATAAACACTGATTATCACAAGAAGTATTGAAGTTTTTGAAAATATTTTGTTAATGTCTACTTGTATTTGAAGACAAGTATTTTAAAAAACAATTTAATTCTTGGTCTTTTGTTAAAAAAACCGACGTTATTTACAGTTGTTCTTTAATAAACTTATAATATAACACATTAACAATATAATATATAGCAGCATGGACCATTAGGTAAGAAATTCGAAATAATATTAAACATTTTTATTTAACTTTACATGTTTTCCAATTATAGTCACATCAAATGTTCTATTTCTAGGAACCCAAAAAAATCTTCAATAAATTATATTAGGTATTCACATAATAATAAAGCCATTTAAAATCAAAACTGTGAAACCAATATATTGCTCTGTTCATTTAAAATTAAAAAAATAATAATAATTTAGATGATCTAATTTAAATTCTTGGCGTTTTCTTAATGATATGCGAATTCATAAAAAATGATTAGATATGAAAGACATATTATTATAGACTATACTCGTTGTTGTTGTCACTATTATCTTGAATAAAATACTGTAATTTAAAATTACAAATTAAAGAACAATTTAAGATTGATTAAATATACAACATTAAATACATATTATATTTAATTAATCATAAATCGTATTAATTAAGTTAATGTTATAAACTATATTATTAAACTATTTTTAATCTGCGTGAATGTGTATATTGCTGCTAATGTCAAATAATAATTAAAATTAAAACTTCAATAAGCATCCAATGCCTACTCACTTTTGCTGCGTCACCAAAATATATACATAATTATTAGGTACCTATATAAGTTAATTGTTACATGTAATTTAAAATAATTAAAATAAAATATTATTTATTAGGTTTATACATAATTATTAGGTAGGTACCTATATTAAGTTAATTTCCACATATAATTTACCATTATTGTTAATAATCCCTGCAGGAGCATTTTCCTTTTTCGTAAACATTGTGATATATTTTATAATATCAGTTCGACGGCATAATTCTAGTTTAGCAACCTATCGATTTTTAAAATTTTTTTTTTCCATAATGTGTGTTTTAGAGTGTTTTATAAGAATGTAAAAAAAAAAGCCCGAACAAACTCAATTTTGAAGTTATTGATCAGAAACTTCAAAAACTTCATTTTTTCGTTATGCCCATTTTTTTTTTAAAAAAAATACTTAGAATTGTATATTTTAAAATTTTTTTTTTCAAAGTGTGTGGTTTTTAACACTTAATAAATTGGTAGAATCAAAACTTACCTAACATTCTTATTTTTGAAGTTGCACGTAAACATTGAAAAATACCATTTTCAAAATTCATAATAAATCCTTTCTAAAATTAGCTGAAAATCAGTTTTTTATTATTTTTTTTTTATTAATATATACAGTTTTAGATGGAAAAGATTTGAATGAAGTAATAATTGTGCTATCTGGCTCAGTTTTAGAGTTACAGGTATTAAAAGTTGCCTAATTTATGAAAAAATTTAATACAGGTAAACAGGTATAGTTACAATTATATTTATAAAGCTAATATAATATATTATTATCGGAAGTTACCAAAATAGTAGCATCATTAATGGCGGAACACAAACACAAATCCATAATATTAAGATTCAATTTATTAGATCAAATATATACAAATAATGTGTATTTAATTATCATAATATCAAGAAAAAAAAAGATAAAATATTCATAGGTACTATTTTGTCCGATAGCAAAATGCATGATCGTCATTACGATCGATTACTTAGTCCGTTAAACAAGATTATTTTGTTGTTCAGTTTTATTTTTATTTTGTTAAAAATTTAAAATGACATCGTACATTGAAATTTATGAAATATTTGAATATAAAACGAGTGGCCATCTGTCTATGCCGGTTATAAGTGTTTTACAGTCCTGGGGCCTAATTAGTCATAATAGGTACCTAAGTAAAGATTTATTTAAAACAACATTAATTAATGGTAACACATGTCAAAGAGACTATCTTTGTTACTCAGTTAGTAATGGTAAAATATACTGCATCCCATGTTATTTGTTTGGAAATACTTCCAATTTTTCACGAAAGGGATTTTCAGAATGGAAACGTCCAAATAAAATTAATACCTACTCATGAAAATTCAACCATGCATAAAACCTGTACATTTAAAATGAAGCCATCAGATTTTGGAAGACTAGACTTACAAGTTACAACTTACATGCGTAAACTTCAAACTGAGACTGATTACTGGATAAATGTGCTCAATAGAGTTTGTTCTGTTGCTAAATCATCATCTAGTCATGGATTATCATTCAGAGGTGGAGATGACAGTTTTGAATCACTAAAGATCATTAAAAGTATCACCATCTCATGCATGTTATACAAACTCATCGTAATACAATACAATCTGTACATGGTTTCAACTATGGTTGAAATATAAAAGGTTATTGCATATCGACTCGGATTGTTATCATCAGAAACAAAATGGCTGCGTGAAGGGATTTCACAAATTACAAATATCAATTTTTTTTATAAGTTATTATGAAAATTACGCTGGTATAAAAACTCAGACTTGGCACGACTTATACTTGTTAGTTGTTTGAAAGTTGAAATTTATTATTATTCATTAATCATTACACTATTACAGTACTACTAAAATAGTAGACATACTTAAAACTAAATTATTCTTACTACTATAGTATATTAGTACTATACAATTTTTACTCAAGTCATTATTATTATTATTATTATACTTTATATTTTTGCTTATTAACAAGGTTGTTTTAAAATTTTTTGGATACTTTGAACATTAAATAATACAATTTTCTTCAAAAAATAGTTTACGTATAAAATAATAATTTTGACAATTTGAAATTCCCTAACATATATACCTACTTGATTATTATTGGCTCCCTTTACGCTGCCATTTTTGTTTTTATCGTCAAATATTTGATTGAGAGAGAGTATATTATATGCAATAACTTTGTATATTTCAACCATGTGACAACCTAAGATCGAGTGATAAGCACTTGTCTAAAAATTTCTTATCACAAATCGTATGAAAAACACATAGATAATAATATCTATTACCGTCAAAACCCAAAGTTTGCCCACAAACTTGACAAATTAGACAATAAAAAATTTGATGATACCATCACATTCGTTAATAATAATAGTCATAGTTTAGATTGATGGCACTTATAATTGCATAAATAATCTTAAATATCGCTAAATATGAAATATCCAATAAAAACAACAAAATATTCAAAATTAGTAGGTACCTATGTTATTAACTTGGAGAACTTTTTAAGTTAATAGTGAATATTGTTGATAATTGATATATGTTATTACCTACAATAACTACAATATAATATATCCTCGTCCAGCGACTGCATAGACAAATTGTATATTTTGTATTTAAACCAATCTAGTTTATTTAGATATCTGTATATGTTATAAGTATTTACTTATAAATACG
>JANEHU010000290.1:0-138083 GCA_027563435.1 Nasonovia ribisnigri | reverse complement strand
TTTATTTGTGGAAGAATTAAATATCGTAGTTGTGTTTATTATGATTCGATATTTATAGGTACCTAGTTGCTTTTAAATTAATTAACTACTAGCCCGGGCGTGTATAATCGTATAATACTTGTAAAATAAATACATATATAGCACATGAGATAATAATGATATTGTTTTTATTATTTTTATTTTAATCGGTTAAACACACTACGATTCGCCTGGAGTTCGTTTTACGATCGTACTTTTGTGTGTTTAGAATTTCCCATTCATTTTTCCTACATTTTCCCATCTCTATTATTATGTCACGAGAATATAGTAGGTACTAGACGGAAAATATACTTCCATTATTTTATTTCGAGTGTTGTATATTTCATAGAAAATAATTTAATTTAGACCTTCGAGTCCAAAGTGGTTATTTTAGAGATGTGACTGGCGGAACCCACCAAATGTAACTAAATCCCAGACGTGTGATTTTTAGCAACGTGTCTTGCCTGTCCCAAACACAAACAATGTATAACCTTAGTAACTATATAACATAATATAATAATAATGTTTCGTACAATAACAATACGTAGGTATCAACAATAATCACTCACATAATCTGATAAATATCGAATGAATTAAAGTGACTATTTTGTGAAATAATTTTCCTAGATTACAATTGTGTAGTGTAACGTTGTGTAAATTATTAATAATAATAATTACACAGCCAATAACAATGCTGTATTTTTATTTTTTATTGGACAGCGTCTTTTATTTGTAAATAAGATGTAGGCTTACTCTTCCAAATATTTGTACAGCTTCCCCAGATATAAATTGGATTATAAGTCATGAAAACTGTTTTCTTAAACTTAGGAGTACACAAAATTAGCTAAGAACGAGTAACCTCCGCCGCAAGACTATTCCTCATACTAGACAAACCTCCACATTTATTGAAAGAAATTTTATCATTTGCTATGAAAGAATGACGATAGTATAATGGAAATATATAGGTAGCTTAAAATACAGAAAATAGTTTATTGATTAAATACGACGTATAGTAATATATTTAATGTATATAATTATTTTTAACCCATTTTATATTGATTATAACTTATACGCAATTTCGAAATATAAATACTTAGAGTGGCGTGCGGGACATTTTCACATTGATAAATAATGAAAATATAATATGATGCCCCCAAAAAAAAAATTTGATCTTAGTCGCGTCTATGCTTTTGTACTAACACCTTGACCTGTTAAACAATTACTTTACCCATAGAATCTTCGGTAGTTTATTTCAGATACTATAATATAATAATCTGCCCAAGTATTTCAGTTATTTTCTATCTACGAATATATTCGTGTTCGAACACCCTTTTTTTCATACTACCCAGCTGAAACTCACACAATCTCATTCGACAATCCAAGCGTTTACTTCGTCATTTCCATTATTAAATTTTATTATTTACTTCTTCGGTTTCCATTTCCTTCGGGCTTCGACTCTTATTCATATTATACGAATCCATAAATCACCGTTTCGGTCTCTTCTGTCTGAGACAGACATCTCAAACCATCGAAACGTATCGTAATAAATTCCTTTTTTCTGCGATATAACACTGACCTATAGTATTTAAATATTGACATCACTTAATACTTATATCTATAGTATACACTACTGTATAAACATTTTTCATGTTTTTTTTTAAATTCATTATAAATATCTTGTGGTTACTACTCGATAATATAGAACTTTACACACGTTTGTTACTATTATATTTCATATTATTGTGTTATTTAATTAATTTGTACTCATATCTTACATAATCATTAACAGAGACCGTGATTAAAATCACCCTACATCATCAATATAATGGTAAATATTTGAGAGTGCAAATTAGTTTTATACACGTATATAGGGAATGAGGAAAACCTGAAAAACCAAATAAACACATTTTATTATTATCAAGGAACGTGATCACAACTTCAAGATATAGTGCTTTTCACTTGTTCATTACATGCTGAACTAACCAGGTGTATATTCGAGTGCCTTTATTGAGCATATGATAAACTATGTTAATGTTTTTTTACGGCATTTAAGGACTTAGCGATCGCGTAACTATTAGCAGTTATTTATGAACGATTATTCTATTCAATCTTACAAACCTTATGGACTATAATATAAAAACCACATTAAATTCTCAACATAAGTCGCAATAATAAACAGAGGGGATTGATGAGCATCTTTCCTACATATGCGCCGCCCCGTCATGCCTTGTAATCTCGGGAAATTGTCGACGCGCTTCGTCGGACAGGAAGTGATGTGGCGTGGAAATAGGTGTATACGGTATACGGAAGATTTGTGTAGCTGGAATGTCGTTGGACTGCACGTATTTTTACATGATAGGTATTCGCAGAAGGTGCGAAAAACAGTTTCACTCACGATAACTTTTGAGATCAGAGGATTCGGTGTTAATGGAGAAAATAGCCGTTTTGCACTTTTCCATTCATAATATTATAATAACCAACAAAAAATATTGCTAATAAGCCGAATTCACTCATCCAATGACACCATGTTGTATATTCAATGGTATAGTTTAAGATTTAACGAGTACTTTCATAAAAGTTATTCAATAGCACTGTTAAATGTTAATACAACCTATCAAATATTTGAAAACGTTCTTCATTTTATTCTGTGGTTATTAATTACTTAGGTACTGCGTGGTAGATTATGCACACAAACATGTAAACTTATTTTACTTGTTTACTCAAGTACGATTTATTTCTGTGGTAAGGACGACTATTTGTAGTTACACCGGAAAACCTGGACATGGTACACGTACACTATAGTAAAAATATTAGATAAATGATTACTGAATCAGTATTCCAGAGTTTAATATGATGTTAGCTAAATAACCAGTATTCAACCGAAAAAAAAATAGATTGATAATTAATTGTAATTATAGTATATTTATCTGTAGATTATAAGTACATATTCTGTGACAGCTATACTTACATTTTGTTTGAATAAGAAAATTCAAATATTTGAACCTCAATAAATATTTTACGAGCATAGTTATCTTTTATAATATAGGTACCACATATATTATAATTTATAACTACAATATTTAATTCATATTACTATAACATTTTGTTACCTACTTTTTATTATTGGTTATAGTTTACGACAAAATATCACTATCAAATCTCCAATACGAAAAATATTAAAAAAAATAATATTTATTTACTGTCAGCAGACCAGAGAGATTCTATTAAGTATGTTTTTAAAAATAAATAAAATATTAAATGCCATAAAAAAAATATTATTTTACATCCAATCACTTTTTAAAATGTAAGGTTGTGTGTTCTTGAGTTATGCAGTGCTGGATTTTTATTGATTTTTTTCACTACGTTTAATATCATTTCATCATGTTACAATAACTGAACTAAGCTTTCCAGAAATTAATTTTTCTAACCTCAACTGTAAATATATTCAGTTTTTAATGTGATTTATTTAATTTAATATTTTTAATTTGTATACAGCATTTCTTATAAAGTATGTTCCTATTTTAAAATTGTGATTAACTTCCAGATGGTTACGTAATTTGTTCTTAATGCTGAATTGAATGTGTGGTGATAGACTTCAACTAAGATGTTTGTGCTAGGTTTATTTTTTAGAACTCTCTCATAGAAATTTCACTGACTTGCGTCTACGATTACGTGATGTTGAGTGGCCGATCCACGTATCCTTGAAGTAATCTATTAACAATGATAAATTGTTTTCATTTTCAATAAAATAAGCTGAATCGACTAATTTTTTAAAATATTTTATAACTTTATTTGTTGATACGAATTACGAATGTTAAAGATGTTAAAGATGCCAAAGATCGTGCTTCTAATGGGAACTCAACATTTTCGGAGCATAACACCTGTAAACCATTTTCTTGAATGTCTGCCATAGGCATCGTTGAAAATAACATTGTTTTATCTTTTTTTGCGGAAATGTATCATTAAATGTGTTGTTTCAAATGCTTTTTCAAAAATCTATTATGCAGATAGAATAAAAGGTTAAATTTGGGTTATTTTTTTTTAACATTTGTAACATTTCGTTGTGCGGAAGAATAGTTGTTCTATTTATATACCCATATGCATTGTACCTATACAATTGAGAAAATAATTTCGGAACTTCTCAAAATGTTTTATCTGCTATCAAATTTTCTTTTGTAGTGTAGATACATTAATATTTTATTTTCTTGTTTATTATCATATTATATTAAAAATAATATTACCGTATATTCAATGGGTTTTTAGTAGGTTTTTTCATTTTTCGTTCTCACTCTTTGGATTTTATATTCATACGAGACATCAAAGTTATTCTTGGATACTGGCCAACCACACCAACTTCAGTTGTTGAAATTGTTCTATCAATAATGTTTCTTCTTGATAACTCCATAGTTGAGGTGTTTTAGTTCAACTGTTCTATGAATACTTTTTTCTGGACATATGAAATACCTGGAGCATGTGATAGGACTGCTGACTGACTTTTTAATAATAGTCCCTTTAAAATTATTTGAAATATAAATATTGTTAAAAAAAAACGTAGGTACTTAATTTACTACCAGTTTCATCCATTGTTGATTTAAAGCATGAGCTGAGTTTATATTTTTTGTAACAGACACAACTATAAACAAATGTATCACTACTACCTTTTTATGATATCTATACATATATACGCGTTGTTTATTAAAATTTGTTTACCTTTTTGGCTTTATATATGTATTTAACAAATTTTAAAGTTGATTTTACGTGATATGTTAACACATTTGTGTAACACAAACCGTTATGATATTAAAATAAAATAATTGTCACAAAGCAGTGGCAATTGGGGAATTGCTCCAGTTTAGTATTTAAATCAGCCTTAAGAGGACGCCACACAGATATTTGTTGTCTTTGTCTTACAAGTGCGTATTATAGCAAATTTACGTTCCGCAGATCGCGTTTAACTCCGTTAGTTTAATATTTAGAGTGAATTGATCTATTATGAAACATGTGTTCGAATGTTGGGTTTTTACGGAAGTTTAATTTTTTAGCAAGTTATGTGTACTATATAATATAGCGTAAATTAAAAATGCTCATCACTCAATTAAAATCTGAATATTCATAAAAACCAACATACGAACACAGATAATACTCTTACCATCAAGTTTCATATTAGGTAGATTCACTCTAAATATTAAACTAACGGAGCTAAACGTGATCTGCCGAGCGTAAATTTGCTATGTTAAGCACTTGTAAGACGGAAACAACAAATATTCCTGGGGCGTCCTCTTAAATTGAGACATTTACAAATTATAAGAAGTCTTATTTTTAACTTCTAAGCCATTGTCGTAATATTGATATTTGACAAACAAATTTGTAATTAATTTATCTTTTAATTACCTACCAATAACCAACCGGTGCGCAGTGTCCCCGGTAACCTCACATTTAGATCTCAGACACACCTGACGTCTGGCACACTGCAAAGTATATACGGCGTACAAGATGTGTGGTACTGTGGTAGTGTGGTGTACGCAAATTCATAATATTATTAAGTCTATGGGTGTACGAAAAGTAAGAACATTATTATATTTTTAAAATAGAACAAACATTGATTATACATTTCCAAACTAGTATTATAACCAATGTGGTAAAAACTACCAAAACTTCACCCACATCAGAGTATCATAATATGAGACCTATTCGATAAATATGACATAATATATATAATGTAAATATCTATATTTTATTTCCATTTTTAATTATATTTGACCATAGAAGCATATTTTGTATTTTAATACTTCAAAATCCGGTGTGTGACGTTCAAGTACCTAAATATTTACGGGAAACGAAGTGAGTGGGATCAGCTAGTATTATAATATCTTTGTACATTTATTATAATATATAAATTATAATATTTCAAGCCTATATATTAAACATTTACAGTACGAGTAGTAAAGGCCCAATACCTACATAACTTAATAATATGTAATATATTAACGCTATATTATACTGCTTATTAGTTTTTCCATATTTATTTTGTGAATATATTGATAATACCTATCTACGCTTACCTATATATATTATCTAAAAATATTATCAAATAAAAGAAAATCGGGCTGATCCCGCGCAAAAATGACAACTCTTAAAAAATTGTGATTGTTCAACTCCTTTTGGGTGTAACTCGGTGTAGTAAGTGCAACTCAGCCACCATGATAAGCAATATTTGAAAATGCGATTTTATTCATACTTGTACTGAACTGCCCGTTTAACCAATGGCAACCAATAGGTATATAGGTTCATAGCAGGTACTATTACAGTTATAATCTGCAACCAATGGCAACAATTTATAACCAAATAAAAAGTTTCAATTCCCACTGTGAATCTCAAATTTATTGTTTGATCAACTCTAATTACCTTTTTTCGCGACAAAATGTAACTTATTTTTTTTATTCTTTCTCCGAGGCCTAATCTATCTCTGTACCAAATTTCATTGCAATCGGATGAATGATTTACGTATGCATAAATGACAGACAGAAAAACATTAATTTATATATATATATATATATATATATAGTCATATAGATAGAAGATAGTAGATTGCCATTATATTTAGGTACCTATCTGTCAATAATAAATTGTATATTATAAAATAATAGTATTCTGAAAAAATTAAAAATTTTCCGCCTATCAACATATCAAAAGTCAAAACTTTGATACCGGATTTATAAAAAAAAGTCTCATTTAATATATTTTCTGCACATGACATATCTATCATAATAACTCTCCCGACTCTCATATAAAACTATTGGTAGTTATTTAATTGGCAATTGCAAACTTACATATTTTTGATTTAAATAATATTTTATAGTGGTTATGGTCGTTTAATTCTTATGATATTATAGTTTAAACATTTAATAATGGCCCTGAATTACCTATATAATTCTCCACTCTAAATTGATATATTGTATTTTTATTGATTTGAGTAGGTATAACAAAAAAATAATAAAACATTTTTTCAGTTTTTATTTATTGAATGTGCTAAATAAAGTTTTTATTTTATTTTAATTTTTTATTTTAATATAATGCACATGACGTGTCACGTGTACCTAATGAGTAATGTAATATATAAGATACGTTTTATGTGTGTACGTTTGCTATGCGTAAATTATAATATTAATACCTACTCAAATTTTAATTTATGAAACAATTTATCTTTAGGGATTGAAAGACATTGAAGACCATCAATTACTAATTACAGAAATTCTTAAAAGAACATTTTTTTGGACTATATGAAAAAAACCATTTTCGTTATCAAAGTTTGAATGAAATGATCTATACATATTTTGTCCATTAATAAGTTGTTTTCATTCTTTTTTTTTAGTTCAGTCCAAGCAACCGAGGGAATTTTTTTCTTTCAGGAGTGGGCTGTGTGCAGCTGTTTTAACAGAGTTAATATTATGTGGTCACACAATATATACACAAACGGAACACCCATCTCTGTCACAGTTGCGGTGTCAAAGTCGAACAGCTGCGGGTGTTATTAAAAATAGACGTTCTAGAGTGTGTGACGGACTATTATTGGAGAATGGAGATAGATATTATAATATAATATTACAGCGCTGTCGAAACGAAAATAAATATCGACGAGAACGTAAAATTAGGATAAAAGCTGGGCAACTACTAATACAGCTGTGGTGGCGGCTGTGCAGGTGGCATCCGACATAATATTATATAGATCACCGGCGAGTGACGTTTACGTATAAATAGTGCGGGTTGGGGTCGGGGCAAAAAATCCGTACAATTTCGGTGTGGCTGCTGTCGGTCGGCGCACAGTATATACGTATTGTCGGTCAAATACTTATATAGGTACAAATTATATACGTATTATAATGTATAAGACTCTATACAAGCTTTGCAGGCGAATAAACAGTATAAAACATTATTATATCAGCGATTGGTAATTGGATTACACCGAACAAACTGGAATTTTGGACGGGTTTTATGGAAATTGGCAAACGCCCTGCGTCCGGCTAAGACACGATCTCCGAACACGGACACCCACGTATAAGCGAATCGATATTCATGGCCGTTTTCTGTTAGGCATCATTTATTGTTCGATTTTGTTTTATGATTATTATTATTATTTTATCGCATACACTACCGCTCGGACTGCATGTCTGGTTTTTTCTTTTACGACCACCATTGTTGTATGGTCATGATTATATTATGCGCCTGCCGACGGGGTGTGCAACTACACGTTGTATAGAAGAAATATACATATAATATATTGTACTGCAGTCTATATACGATACGCAGTCATTTTTTCTCGTCCGTTTTCGGCGAGTTATTATTTTTTTTTTACGGCGTTCGGGACGGTCTCGGGCTATAATATATGTATATAGTGATAATACTATACTCGTTTTCGGATAACCGCTTTGGTCGAAAATAACGATTGACCAACATAAACCGTGGTCGTTCAAACAGGCAGCGAGAACGACGAACAACACGATTACACGAACGCGTTTCACCACTATATATAAATGTTCAATATAATATAATAGGCTGCGTGTTACTTGCGTCTCGAGTAAAATTCTAATAAGAAATTCTGATATTACGGCATGTTAAATGCGCATGTGCTGTGACTCGTAATATCAAGTAAACTTGTAGATACGCTAGTATAGTTTTATAGATATTTTCTTAATATGATAAGTTTTTAACACGTCAATTATAGTGACTTACTTAATGGCGGTGCAACCGAGATAGTTTTAAGCTGGACATCTATTAAACAGCAGAGCGGGTTCCTCGATTTTATATAATTGAGGAGAAAATAATATGGTCAAACTATTATGATAGGTACCTATACCTACTTTTAAAATCAATGATAATATTTTTATAAGGGTATGAAATGAAAATCGAACCTTGTTAATTGCATATGTACCTACTATAATATGACTGTGTGCCATTTAAATTTAAATTATTTTCGTTTAATGCCTATAATTTATATACAATAAATATACCGAAGTTTGAAATATTTTATAAGTTTTGTAAAACGACACCTCACAATTATCGAATTAATAATTATTTGAAAACCACACGGAGTGTGTACAGTGGATATTATTATATTTTTATACTTAGTTAAGGATAAATAAACCATGCAGTTAATGTTCTTTTGAATTTTTTTTTTAGGGTTTATATATTCAATCGTTGGTTAAAATTTAAAGAAAAAAATACACAAACATTTTTTTGTACATTCTTTGGAGGTTCTGGTTAGTTTCTGATTAGATAAAAACAATATTTACATAATTTTGGAATTTATTAAACTGGTTATAATAATATATTAATCATAAGCATTCGATGTTTATGATAGAGACATTTAGGTAGACTTTGTTTATAATTTTTCGGTATTATGTTCAGACCTTTAAATGTTGTTTATAAAATATTAATTACTTATAAAAATTTGAGTGTCCAACAAGAATATATTATAGCCTATAATTGTGGTTTCTTTACCAATAAAATTAATTTAAAGCTTGCAGTTATGATTGAATAATTTAATTTTCCATATTCTATACTGTCTTGTAATCATATTATTATGAAATACGCGTGAGTGGTTATTGAGTACAGTTATTCGAAAAAAACCAATTAGATTACATTAATAATCATAATAATACGAGATAGTTCAATAGAGTATAAAATCGATAAATTGAAATTATTTTGAATTCTACTACGAACACGAAATTATGATAGTGTTGTATTATGTATTTATGTGTTGAACAACCAGTGTTCTTCTGTATAAGCAGGTTTAGGTATTTGAATTAAAATGTTGTGCATAATTTATTACAATAATAACTGAAAAACATTTAGTTGCTGTTAACGATATTGATTAAGTCGCCAAATAGTATGTGGGTGGTTAACAAATAGCAAGTTATGAAACTTATGACAGAAAAAACAACTAGACCAGGTAGAATTTCAAAGCCCCACATAGATAATAATATTATTAATTACGTACCGATTCACATTATTTTGTAATCACTGAAACTAATGTTTGTTCACTTTGGACATGATTGTGGCCTAGTTCGGTAAATCCTTTACTTTACGGTATGTATGCACTTTTCAAATGGAGGATAATATTATTGAGTGCTTGACAATGCAATCAGAGATGCAGAATAATACACCAAATAACAATATTCGAAATGGATCTAACATACGTCATGTGTCAGACTGTCAGAAACACGGTAAGTAGAAAATAGTGGCAGACTAAAATATGGTTTAGGAAAACATTATTAAAGTCTGCTATTGTAAATACTCAATGACTGATGACAGCTGGAGTTATTGTGGGGATCGATAAAATACTACTCAGTCTTATTCTGTAATAATTATAAGAAACTGTTATAATATTAAGCCATCAAATGTATTACTGTAAGTAGACAGTAAGTTTTTAAAAATATCTACATTGTTAGTAGTTGTGAGTTGTGACTCACATATGATTGGATTTTTACGCATTGGTTGCAAAAGAATGTAGGTAAGTTGGGAATTAATTGAAACTACGGAATACGGTAAAATCAAGTAAAATATCTATAAAAATACGTGATTATATTACTGTCAAACACATTTTTAATAAAGCTTCGGGGACTAAATTTACTATTGATGATCAGGAATAAATGAAAACGTCAAAGATATAGTGGAACGTCAATAAAATCGAAGTTTTATTGCCGTGTATAATATTATTATCCAGACAAAATATGTTATCTCATTTTATTTTATTTTATAATTTTTAATGACTTCATGCGAGGTTTTCAAGTCATAAAATTATAATTTCCTCTTCACATAAATTGTTAGTTATCTATACCTACTACCTTCCAAATGAGCAAAACTGTTTTTGTAGTTAATTTGGAATATTTGGTAGGTATATTAAATGAGAGGATATCACAACTGTGAAAACTTTGAAAATAAAATGTCCTGATAAACCAATGAAAGATCGTCCAATATCGATGATAAAAGCACTTATTAATAAACAGCACCACTCTAAATAATTATTTACATTATATTTTTCTCAGAATATCAGCAATTGAACTGATGGGTTTTTCTTGTGCTCTAGAATGTATGTATCCATGAATATAAGTGAAACAAACCGAACATTTCTAAATTACTTTGAATTTTATTTTTAAACTTGTATAATTACAAATAAAATTGATTTTATAGTCGCTGTGTTCAACTGTTTGACACTGCAGTAAACATACAAGGCAAATCAACTTTTTTAATTCAAATTAATAATTCTATACTATTGTTATATTATAAAATAATATTTAGATTAAACAAACATTATACATTTTAGATTCTGAGTGGAGCAATGAATGTATTGATTTTACAATGATGCGTGTTTTTTTATTTATTTTTGTCTGTGTTCACGGAATGTATTCGAACAAAATGCTTCAATTTTCAACTTTGCGATTCTTTTGATTTCTGATAAAAAATTGGATCAAGTTGATTTTTTTGAGAAGTCAATATTAAAAATTCCCAATAGTTTTCAAAAACCATCAGGAAAAACAAATTTAAATTTAAGAAAAAACTGGATTCTTACGCAAAGTTTTCATAAAAACAAATAAATGTAGAAAGGTATTTTAAATTTTTACCAATTTTTTATAAGACAATTTTCTTACATGATAATATTTTAAAAATATTCATTTCAAGCTACTTATGGACAACTAAAATTTTTTTTCTTTAAATACTTTATTGCTCGGTCAAGACGTTCCGAAATACAATACAAGGTTCCTCACACTGTGTATTCTAACAAATAATAATCAAAAATTTAAAATTACAATAATTTTTTTATAAGCGTTTAAAGTTAGAATTTCAATACAATTTGGTATTATCACGAAAATGTGCAAACTTTTTTAGTTAGAAATACATAAGAACTTTTCTTATTATATCTATGATTTGAGAGTTTTAATACAAGATTCCTCATAAGTTTTTCTACTATCGAAAAGGTCACTGAAAAGTCACATTAATTTTTATCAGTTATCGAATTTAAACATTTTTCGACGTCAGTGGAAATTCACCCGTAATTTAACGATTTCTCATGAAACTATTTTTTTATTTGTTGTAATTAAAACACAAACAACTTAATTAAAATTTTTGCCAAAATTATATTTCAGCACTTTTGATGTATAATATTATTTTCAAAATATGTTGACTCTTTTTGAGTTTTTTATAGACCTTTTCAGTTTTCAATGTTTTTTATTTTTGTTTCTATAAATATCGAAATAAAATATATTTTAAAGTTATAATTTTACTGGTTCAAAAAGCTTGAAAAATTAAGAAGATATGAAAATTATTTTGTAGTGGAAAAATATGAAAATTTTTTTGTAGTGGAAAAATTATAACATTTTTAGCTTTATAGCTGCGGAATCGTAAAGATTTAACATTTTAAAAACAAGGTTTTAAAATATATAATCATAGTTTTTTTTTAATATTGGTTCAAATTTGGATGAAATTAGATATTTAATCAATAAATAACTATTTTAGTTATTTTATTGTACCAACCTAATTTAAAAATTGTATTCGTGGGTACCTTTTTGTAACTTTTTAAGTATATATTTAGTTAAATATATTAAATATTATATTTTAAACACACAATAACATTTTCAAATGCAATGTTTTAAACCAAAAAATAATTCGACATATACTGCTTATTACTTGAAGTAAAATATTAGTTACCTACTTTACACCAATAATAATATCATCGAAATAATACCTACTTGGTAATATAGGCTACCATTTTTCGTGTACAATAATTTCATATTTTTGAATTTAAATTTAATACATTAATTACAATGACCCCTCTGACTAGACACGTCCTACAGCAGAGTTGTACCCACTTGTACACCATTTTAAAATATAAATCGATAATACATAATAATATGACGATGTACAACAATATTTATAGTAAACAAAATTTGTAGAAAAATCCGACATCCTTTGCGACCACTAAAAATAGGTTTAGTTATTGTGTAGATTGACATTATTGCCTATATTGGCAATCTAAAATACATATGATTCGTGACGAATGACATGTATTACTACTATTATGTTCCTATAAGATACAAAAATAAATGTCATTTGTTGCCAACAGCAGACATGCTAAAAAAAAATGTGGAAGTACGATATATAATAGTTTATTTAAAGTTTACGAATGAAAAAAGTTCAAAAGGAACTTGGATGGAACGTTTAAATATATTATAATAATTATATTATTTTGTTGCATCGAAAAGCAATAAAACATTTTTTTAGCATTATATTCAAGTAGGTATCTCGTATCTACATATAAATAACAATCTACAATAAATTGTACATTTGTACATAATATTTTTATACTGATTTAAATTAAAATTTAGTGCAACATACATCTAATACTAACCAATATGTAGAACTGTTTATCGAATATCTACCAACCAAACGACTGGGTTAACGAAATAATGCGGATGCATTGTTGAAGAATGGTTCATAAATTTGTGCCAAGACGCAGTCGTCGATAAAATTAATCAGAGAAAAAATTGTGCTAGTTGGGCACATAATTGAAATATAAATGTAATACTAATCCTAATTTCAGTGAAGGAGAAATCACTATTCACTACAAAGATTTCTTAGAGATGATATTATACTATTGCCCGCATCTTTAACGACCTTAACTTTAGATTGTGACGATAAAAACTACGAACAGAGAGCGTACACAAAATTAAGGAAAACGAGTGCAGGCACCGTGGATAATTGGACTGTGTTGGTGACATGACAATTTCCAAGAGTGTAGATTTATTATTGTCAATAAACGTGACAGAGAAGAGGCTGCTTCCAAATATTTAAAGTTAGTATAGACCAACGAAGGTGGAGGTTAAATCAAGTTCTGTAATTCAAATTACGAAGGCGTCCAACGCAAGATCCTTATAAAATTGTATTTTATACATTAAATATATGTACTCGTTATCTACTGTATTATCTTATTACTATGGATCTATAGATAGTACTTTATAAGTTATCTATGATAAATTATAATTGACCACGAATAATAGGTATACCAACACTGGCAACACTTTAATATGACAGTCAGTCGAGTTATAAAAATTATATTGTACCATAAAAGTAATTAGAGTGTAGTATTTTTTAGTTAGAAAATGTATACACTACATTTTATCTATGATTTATGATTTATGATTTAAAATACAATAAAAATAACAAATAAATTAATATTACTTTTGTTAAATTTTAATTTTAGAAATATTTATCACCTGTTGTTTATGGTGATTGATGAGTAACCAAAAGTCAAAAATTAAGTTCTAAAATTGTAGGTTGTAACTTGTTGTAGTAAAGGGCCAATTTGTTTTCATTAAAAGTAGCCCAACTGAGTCCCAGTCCGCCTTTGATTCAAAGAGAAATACAATAGGTACCAAAAAACTTTAAAGACTTAATAAAAACGTTTATTGTCCAAATAAAATGTATTATTCAATGCAATATGATTTAATGTAAAATGTTTATTGTATTAGATGAACGGAATAGCATAATATAATAATATATTTTTTTCGAATGAATATTTATTGTATTTGCCATACTTTTGTATGTACATTTTTGGTTTTGAATCGATCGTTATTGATTGACATTATGACAAAATTATAGTAGAACTGCGTTTGAACTAGAAATATATTTGTATTATAATAAGAAATAATTTTGATATTACGTATTAAGTAAATACATTTGAGAAAAGAAAATGTGAGGGAGAATATTCGGCTCTAAAAATAACTCTGAAAATAATGAATATAAACGAAGAACTAACACAAAACTAATGAAAGTTATGAATTAACTCGTTATAGTATGTGTGTATAAAGTATAAGTTAACTAATGTGTGAGAAGAGTGGAGGATATGATAGTAAACAAGGTTGAAGCTAGGTCGAACAAGATCACGAGGACGGCCAAGGCAGCGGCGGAGCAACCGAGTAAGAGAAAACCTATCAGCTCCTAGGAATTTGTTATGGAAGCTTTGGATAAAGATACGTTAGGAGAAATAGGGAAGCGGAAATGGGTCTAATCGGTTTCGAATAAGCCAATATAAATATTTATATATATAAACTGTAAATGATCACATATTTACAGGTATATATTTCCTATAATTTATTTTAAATAATGCAGAACGCCAGGTCAACGTTGCATTTCACATAATAATAATGTCACGTTTATGTTTACACTAGTTTAACGGTTCATTCTATATTATAAAAAACTAATAAACTACATTTTTTTTACATTAGGTACATAATATTTATAATTAGCTCAAACATTATTTAAAATGTAATTTAGTTTTAGATAAAACTAAAAAAAAGTTGTGTGCAGTACCGTTTATAGGTACAGTGCTAGCTTCTCAATACAAGCATTTACTTAGTTATTTAATAACTAGTATTTCAGTACTATCATCTACAATATGTAAATATATATTATCATCGTTTTAAATAGGGTCCTTAAATGCAAAGAGCTTAAACTAAAAAAGTTTCAATAAGGGAAACATATGAAAAGTTTTTAGATGAAAATGTAAAAATATGAACTTTACAAAAAATATAATTTATTTAATACTACTAAGTTTAGCGTGTACTTGCAGGTGTCGAGGTACAAAAAACACACAGCCTGTGCAGCGATGCTCGAAATTTACACACATACACACATAAACAATATTATATATATTTATTTTATAGTCTTATATAGTAACGTTAAATGTGTTTATTTATTCAAGTATAAGCAGACATATTAAGTTGTCCTTATTCAGGGCAGTTTGTGTTTGGTACCTTCAGCTTTACCCACAATTGATATAAGTGCTAAGACACATGGAGAATATATTATATACGTAGTGATATTATCAAATAATATTAACTAGATATGCATAAAAAAAAAATCACAAAATATGACAATTATCATATTATTATTTATATTTTCATTGAATAATCGTAATACCTATTCATTATATCATAATGTGTTTGTGAGCGCTCAGTGGCTCACCTTATGTTATTTATAATATATAAATATAGAAGCTTTGTTTAATGTAGATAGGTTCTTAAAGCAAATATAACACAAATATATTTAAACTAATAATAATAATAATAATGATAAAAACAAAAGTTCTATAATTGAATGGCAAAATCCAAATTTAAATAGTAAAAAGATTAAAAAAACTGACTTTGTATACTAGCCATAAAAGATTAGGTACATAACTCATTGATTACTAATTGCTAAAAAAATGACTACCATATACGTACAATTATTGACATGATACTTACAGTTATACAAATAGTAACAGATTGCCGATAATACACAAATTACCTCATAAGCTCAATATACTGAATACTTTGGACGCAACACTATGTCCAAATCCCAAATTATTCATCATTAAAAAAAAGTAATACATTTAAGAAAGTTTAAAGGTATTATGATTGGACAAATGTACACACTACCTTTGTATAATCAATATTTAATGTCTATGAAAAAAAAAATTTAAATAATAAAATCGAAACGAATGTAGGTACCTGGTATCTCCACCTATAAAAACAATACCCAGAAATTCCAAATCGCTATCCTTCAATATTTATTCGACATTTACCTAATTCTGTTTGTATTTTGTTATTCATTATTGTAAGTTAATAAGTGAGAAAATTCAAAGGTATACACGTAAAAGTAATATGACTGTATAACCAATACATTAAGTAAGTGCCAGAAAAAATAATCACAGACATAAAAAATTAATAAACAAAACCACATCATTGTTAAACTAATGCACTCCTCACTTCGTTACAAGAAACTAAAAACTTTATATGCATATGTATGTACATTGTACCTACTCGTATAAAATATTTTTTTGGTCACTTCGTAGTTATACGCTCCCTACTGGGTACGGCACTAAGCGGACTACACGCTATGTGAGCGTAGTCTATAAGAATTTTATGAGCCAAATTTTTGGTTTGGACGTTTGAATCTTTTACTAAGTCGTAACTCCAGAGCAACATGGGAAATCAACGTTGACAAATCTGTGGCAATTTGTTTTACCCGCGTATGGTCTAGATTTTCTCCCTCTTCTTCTATTCCTTCTCTTTTATTGCTAGGAAACTCGCTCCTCGACAACTATCATCTATACTTCAGCCCCAATCGTCGTTCTGATAAATGATCTCCTATAGTATGAGACTAAATGCTTTTTACCAGAGACAGAACAGTAAAAACGTTCGATTTCAAAATCGCATTGCCGCTTGTTTTGAAGTTTTTAGCCAAGCTTCCGTGAGGGGGAATGTAACTGAACGTTTTCCATTTGATAGATTATTTCATCCATCTTGGATCATAAAGTTAAAAATGATCACGTCGGAAATCGGGTGAAAAGTTTCCTTTTAATCTTTAATGTTAAATAAATTAAGGATACCTATCTTGTAGTATTTATGAATCATAACGATTGTATTAATATTTAACTTTGATTTCAATTTAAATAATTTAAATTAACTGTACTCAACTATGGCCAATAAAAAATGAATTAACGTAGAATATAGTACTATATCTGTGTATCTTGAATGTAGTGAATTTTCACTTCTCAGTTCATTGGTAAATCGGCATTGGTGTACCTCGTTTTTTGAATTAATTCGAATAAAATTCACCTAAATGTTTGGGAAATCCACCTGTGTCACTTGGTATGTTATCAAACGTGGTTAAAGTTACTCTCTAAACTTTCTTGACATATCTAAAAACAATCACTGAACTTTCGTCAAATTTTTTTTTGGAGTATACCTATAAGCTACAAACATAAAGACATTGCATTTTGATGTACATTTGAATAACAAAGAATAAATTTAATATTATTTTATAAAAAATTTATTTCTGTACCCTATACAAACAAACAAGTATTCAATTTTTGTGGGCAAAAACGATTTTCATGTGTGAGCTATCCTATACCAACTGAGCTTCAAAAATTATAAGATTAAACCTGCACCCTCCAAGTCTCATGAAATCTTAAAATAAAGCTTTTATTGAAATCAGTACCTAGTGTAGATTTCGATAATAGTGCACTTAAGCATACTAGCTCTTCAGATTTATAATATTAGTAAGTTAATAGATAGAGAAAAATTTAAAAATTTTCCAATTTTGAATAGGTTATTATTTTATTTTAGATTAGATTTTGAATGTATTGACTATACGATAATATGTTTGTTTTATTTTTGTACATGAAAAGTATTTGAACAATGCTTTGATTTTCAACTTGAATTGTGGTCAGTACTTTAGATAGGAAAAAATAAAAACTTCACTTTATTTAGCAAAATCGTTGGTAAAAACGAAAATATATAATATTGTATGCTGTGGGGCGTTGAGAATTGTATATATCATTCTTACCAGTTACCTATATAATGTATTATTTTATTATAAACAATATTTTTCATTAAGAAGCAGCTATTTTTTTGCTCTAAGAAAATATCGAAAAATATGCATGCTTTTATGTGCTATAATGTAAAAAAATATGATTAGAATTTATTCAAAATATGTATCAATAAAATGCACTAAAATAACAATTTATTTAAACTTTATTTTGTTTATTTAAAATTTAAAACAGTAAATAATTTTTAAAATTAAACTTTGGGAACTGTGAACTGTTTGTTAATCTGAAGAAATATAAATTTCTAATATTAGAAGAGCGGCATACCATAAGTCCACCAGCCGCAGACCTAAGATGCGACGTACCAATAAGAGCTGCTACGAGTGCTGCCGAGATATAAGTTGGTGTCGAAAATGTATAGTCACAGTATCAGAAACTTCGGCCAACGACGGGAAGAAACATTGTAGAGACGACTGGAGTACCGAGGGCTCAGGATAACAACCCGCTGCGAAGCGGCCCGGCGACTCCCACCCGGCCTGGCCGTCGAAGCCATCATCGTCGCAGTAGCACAGATGACCGTTACCACGTTACTCACTACCCTGCCACTAGTTTAAATACCACCGTTCACGAGTTCAATTCACCGAACAGTTCCCGCTTACTGGTAGCGTGTACCAGTGTCAATTCCGTTCCCCTATACTGTTGGCCGCATTTACAACACACACATTACTGTATGGAGGACTGCAGTCCTTAGTGTTGGTCGCCTCAAAGCACCTCTGCCCGCGTCGACACGTGGTGCCTACGGTCTCTATCACTATATAAATACTCTAGGAGCTAGTGGCCAGCGTGATGAGACTAATAATAATAGATTATAGTACATAGTCAGTGCAGGTGTGCATAGGATACTTTCAATTCTAAGAATTACAAGAAATTATATATATGATAGGAGAAATGGGATAACAGGTTTAAAAAGCGAATAAGTGATAGTACTATAGTAGTATAATCAATCAATTCTAAACAAAGATTAGCTATACGCAGAGTCAAGGAGATAAGAGTGTACATAAATATAAGTATCACATTTTAAGAACGATATAGTATTACACACACACTTACAAATACCATAGTGCGTGAGATATTCTATATGGTAATATATCATGTATATAGGTGTCCTATACATAGTGGTATATATGTATATATTGTGTATATACTATATGTTTAATACTATGCAGTAGATTGTTGAAATGCAATCGACAGGATGAGAGTGAGCTGTAGGCATTTTCGAGAATACAGTATGGATGGACATCGCACGCATCCGTGGGAACGTAGATACTCTTATCGATAGGCTGGGGGAGAGAGGTAGGAATTAATAGGAGACTCAAAAACGGCCTGTTTTCAGACGTGATCTGACCAAGCTACCCAAAGCACCTTCACGTCACTCAGCCCAATAATTTAATATTTTTGGACTTAGAAATATTTCCAACACAACATTCAAATTGTTACTTTGATTATATTGCGCATATATCTTTACGTCGCAGCACAACAGTATTTATTGTTTAAATAAATTACAACTAGTAGAACTATCGTGTTTACTATTATTTACACCTGAGTCCATTTCTTGAATACATCGTCTGTCAACCGAGCGAGTCGGCTTACTATAATACTTATATAATATTAGACCAGCAAAATACAAAGATGATACCAGAAAACTATGTCTTATTATTTCACAAAGCAGAAGGTCGCCACAGGCCTTACTGTTTCAAAATACACTGTTTTTATGGAGGCATCCTATTAATCATTACAGTAAATCGACTTTTATAAAAACTTTATTTACAATATTCCTTTCAATGTACAACATTTGTCGTATATTCTATAACACAATATGGACCATGAAATGTACAAATAAGCTGAGTGCTTTACAGTTTTACACTGATTGGTATTTGTATTCTAGCCACATTTCAATCCAAAATATGGCGGTGAATATTAATTGTTTGGTTAATATTGAAATGAGTTAATCATAATAACGTATTATCATATTATATAAGAATTGATTAATTCACGATTACGGAATGTACTTTTGAGTAATTAACATCACTTTTAACGCAAATCGTTGTGATACTAAACAGATGGTTTTTAACGGCACGTTATATGTGAACATATTATGCTTTTATGTATGTGCAAATGGACATTTTTTTTTTTCATTATGCATAAGAAAAGCCATATTGGGGGAAAACCTTTTACTAATACAATTTTATGGCGATTTATTTTAAAACGCTTTGTAGAGGTACTAGATGATGTATATTTCATGGAGCATATTATTTATTATGCTCCGTAATATTCGGACGTTTAGCTCATGTTTATAATAAATTATTTTTGTTACCCTTAGCTCACGTAAACTGCTTTTTACTTTTTTGACTTATTACACAATCGTAACATTTTGTTTGTTCAAAGTAAATAATTTCAGACACACTTTACGCTTGTATATAGTTTTATCCCATATGGGTGGCACTGTTCACGCGCCTCATTTATTTGCAATTATGGAATTAATGTGGTTTTCAACACAATGAACATAAAAAACTACTGCTTTCCCAAGTGCAAGATTCCATTACAATATAATCATAATTCAATGTAAAAGCGAAATATAAATTTACTTATCTAGAGTAAAAGCATTATACATACACATTTTAACTACGATCACTTAAGTTATGCTTTTTATATTAGAATTGTATATTATTTTATTATGAAATATAATATTTTATTACCGTTATAATATAAAATGTAATGAAATGCCCAAAATAGAAAAGTTTAATTTTCTATTATTAATAAAAACTTAATTATTATTTTCCAAAAATAACATTATGTCTGATCTCTGAAAAAAAAAACATATTAAAGAAAAACGTACAATGTTACTCGATATATAACACTTTGAAGACAATTTATGTACGGTTAGGTTAGGTTAGGGTTTATTTATTAATTGATTGTATTATTCTACCATAGATTAAATCAAGTAAAAACGACAGTTGACAAACTTTGAATAACTTTGATACTTTAGAGTTAAATTATACACTTACGTACAAACCACACGGGGTCCGAGATCTACCGCAGGTAAATTGCCTACATGATAATAATATACTGCTCGCATTATCACAAGCAAATCTCATGAACAAAGCCGGTTAGTATGGCCATACATTAAAATATAATATCATTTACACTTAAAAATACATTGCATCCACAGTGTGTTACATCCAAAAGGATTTGAATAATCATTATTTTTTTCTCAGCAACGCGCCGTGTAATAATTCAGCTAGTTTATATTATATATGTAAATATATGTGCCCAGCCCAAATATTTATGTTAAAACAACAAAATATTACATTATATTTATATTTTGTTTTGGAGAAAACAAAACAGTTATAGGTATACGATATAAATTATAACGTAATTATTATCAATATTAATTAAATTTGCGTTATACCTACTCATTGGTAAATTTATTTAAATTGTATTGCTAAAGTGCTCACCAAATAATAATAAACCATACTTCATTTGCACTGAAATGGAACGAGTATTCAGCTAATTAATTATCGAAATATCAGAACAAGAATGGTGAACTGCAGCTATCATTTTAATAATTATTTAAACATAATCAAATATTTTCATTTTACATAAATGACAGAGAGTTTTTATTTTTTCATACAACCAAATATAATTTGACCCTTCAGCTGTTAGTTAATTAATATAAAGAACACATTTTTAATTGTTGTGAAAATTTCTGGTAATACAAATAATATTACCATTTTTTTGGAATATTTATTGACTTATATTAAGTTTTAGTTTGTACTTTTGGTGAGAAAGTTTTAAGATTTAAATGAAATAATTGTTAAATAACAAAACGATAATGGATAGATTGAAATGACGATGGAAAGTTATAAAAATGACTAGTTGTATATCTTGATAAATGATAAATAACTCATATCAATAATCAATCGTTTCAATGATGGTCTTTATTTAGTAGAATCACATCATTCACATCCGACCAGTCAATATATATATTATAATTCCCAATAATAGTTAACTGGGTAGTTAACTATGCAGTTCAAATTCCACTGGTATAACCATAGTACGTTATAAATACTAAGTTTGAAAGTTAATTGAATGAATAAATAAAATATTTTCATGATTAATTAATAGTTGTTGTTTTTATCGAAATGGAAAATATTAGAACTGCATAATGAAATCAATAATGATGCACAATTTTGCACAACGTGTTACTAGAGACAACCGTGTAAGGAAACCTATGTCGAATGTGACGGTAGATAATTTGGTATTGCACAAAAATATTTTGTTTATTTTAAAAAATATAAACTAATTTCAAACATACTTATGTAGGTCGGGTAAGAGTATCATATTTTGCGAGAAAAGGGAGAGTGGGTGAAAACCTATTTGAATCTAAAATAAAGCCATAAAAATAAATGAGAAAAGTAGAAAAATGAAATGGTATTTTACTTTGAACAAATACGACACCGATAACAAATTACACTTGTAACGTGGAAGTGGAAATTCGTACCCTAGGCCTGAGCAAAGTGGAATTCACGTAAGAACTTGGTTATATTTAGTGTAAAAAAAATAGGAAAGGAAATAGAAAAAAACTTCTTTAGACATTTTGATGGTTTTTGGTAATTTTTCCTTATGCTTAAAAAACTGAAGAAGTATC
Organism: Nasonovia ribisnigri; assembly: GCA_027563435.1. NCBI lineage: Eukaryota > Metazoa > Arthropoda > Insecta > Hemiptera > Aphididae > Nasonovia > Nasonovia ribisnigri. The sequence goes on along the minus strand of JANEHU010000290.1, from coordinate 114,993 downwards.
GATGTATAATCGATTTATAATACGTTATGATAATATGATACAATACAATTTGTTGCTACTCAAAATAATCATCACAAAAATAAACAATAAAAAACAATGAAAGTAAAATTTTAAATTAATTTTCAACTATTTTGAATCTAGAAATTACGACAATTAGGAATAATGTACACTATAATTATTACTGTTAGAAGTTCATAGTTTAGTCTTTTGTTAAGCTATGATTAAAGTTTGTTTTTCTATTAGTTATTCTATATTATTTATAAACTATAGATTTTACTTGTTATTATAATCTATATTTCAAAGAAAATCAATACTTGTACATACTGTTTGTTATTTGCAAATACGTATGGGTTATATTTTAAGACAATTTTAGCATAGGTAATAAAAATTATTACGATCATAATTATAATTGTTAACAGTTTAGTTATATGTATTAATATTATACATTTATAGGTACTTTTAGTATGATGGGTAAACGACATTTACAAAGCTAAAAATATGTTGACTTTCCATTGTTTTCGAAAAAAAAAAAAAAACAAAAGCATCACGACGTATATTATTTAGCTGTATTAAAATAATATATGTATAACGTTTATTATAACGTATTCCATAAACAACAATCTGATAACAAGTTTTTTATTTTTTTTAGAGCACACTATCAGTAGTTTGAATGGGTACTACCAAATGGAAGTACGGTCTACAAGTCAAGAGACGGATAAAATATTAGCAATTATGTTTAAACACGATTATACGATGACGCAAAACAAAATATTATATTTATTTTAATACATTTAGAAACACTTAATGTTAATATATACAATATTATAATATACCTATATATAATAAACATGTATATATATATATATATGTATATTGTATATTGTATCTTTGATTACCGTAACTATAAAAATAAAACCAACAGTTTTATTGCACTAAATAATTTAAGCTAACCTTATACTTTTGTAGAAATAAAGGAAATATACTGTTGAAACATATATTAAATCAGCCGAAAACAAAATAATTGAATTCGATAAATTAGGTTTTTTTTATTCGAAGATACAGTATTCGTTGTTTGAAACGAATAAATATATCTTTTATTACTTATTTAATTTAAAAAAAAGCATGCTATAACACCTAAATATAACAATATTATATTCTATTTACACAGCATTGTAATGTTTTCTTAAACATTGAAGCTCAAACCATTCTAATTAAATGTTCAAGTTTCACAGAAATAACTGTATTTTTGTTCCTAATTGAGGTGAAATACGAAACATTTAATGTGAAAACGGATTAGAAACAAAAAGATGGTTAAGGTTCAAATGACAGTTATACATTTTTTTCCGATTATCCTAAGTATAGCTTATCAAATTAGGAATTTTCTCTTGTAGTATTGTTTACAAATACTAGTACCTAAAGTATATTTTTTTAGTACAAATAAATAATTGATAAATAATTAATAATTATTTAAAAAAAAAGTAATTTCATGCATCCGTCAGGCCAATGGCAAGTCCCAATAGGTCAGGCCATCGGGAACTTCCTGGTATCCCGGTGTGCTAGGCCGTTCCTGTACAAAGTGTCTATTAGGCAACAACTCTTTGTGACCAGAATACTTCACACTTACTTTTTTTTCAATACCTATTTAAGTTAATGTATGACGTTATAACTATTATATTATAATTTTTATTTAATAATGTGTTGATGAGTGATTATTATTATTATTGTTAATCAAAAAGCCCAGAAAAGCCATAAGGTTAAAAGGTTCTTATTAATCTTATTATAATTGTTTGTTAATTATGTATTATTTTACTGCTATTCACCAAGCTAATAACGCATACCCAAAATACTATTAGCACAATTTTAAATATAAGGAGAAACACAAACACTTACATACGACATACGTCATACATAATAATATAATATGCACATTGCACACATACACAGATCTACTCACGTAGCTCATCACTATTTGTCCAGCAATCCCGACCACAGGAGCTGCTGATTGAGCTACTTTCGCCAACCACACACAAGTAGCCCGCAAACAGAAGATATACGGTAGGTGTGTGTTGTGATACAAAAGTTGTGGTTGGGTTTGCTGCCAAGGCACAAGTTGTATTGTATTACTACGTATGTGACGCTATCAATTTTGTGAAGTTACTTCTACAATAAAATCTTTATTGATTTATAAATCGGCCGGATCGCTATCGACATTTTCTATTTAAATATTTATTGTTTATTATAATAATATATTAAATAATGTTTAAATCAAAATACACGGGAGGGCTGGGAGTTAATTTATAATTGCTGGTACGATATCAATGATCATGCTATTCATGCCTGGTAATCCACCAGGTACTATTTGTGTGTGACACTACGGGCACTATGAACTGACCATACAACTTTTTTTCTGTTTATGGTGTGTAATAGTGTAAGCACTGAACCAAGTATATTATTTACATTAATTACAACATATTAAGCACAGTGGGTCGTGGGTGTAAGCAGCTCAATCAGCAGAAGTGGCTGGGCAAGTACTGATGAGTTATTATGTGATTGAGTTGCATGTGTATGTATATAATACTACACGGGTGCTTGTGTATACTATTGTAATAATACACCTACATAAAAGGGAACAATGGTATTAGAGTTATAATTATAGGATCCTAGTAACATAAATTATTGCATAATTAAATAAATTTGACTAAATCGTTCAACAATTTCATTGTGTATAGAAAATTATATTTAAAGTAATAGTGGAAATATTTAAGTTTCTACGATTAATATTATTTTTTGAATAGTAACAAAATAAATAACCAGATAAATCGTTGTTATATAATATCGATAGTAAAAAATTTGAACTTCAATCACTCATAAAAATTACTGACATATTATGACAAACTTATCTTTATTTTTTAGTAAATTAAACTAGGTAGAATGAATCTTGTATTAGATTGTTAGACCTTATGTGAAAAAATTAAAAATTACATGAAGTTTAGACTAAAATAATTTGCAAATGTTCGTGATTTCGATGAATTTCGTAAATTATATTTGATCTTTCAATACTTATAAAAATAATTGTGACTGAAATTTAAAGGTCATGTACAGTAAATTATATTATAAATATTTGGTAAATGCTTAATTTCTCTAATTACAACAAAAAATAAAAAATAAATTTAGTTTTTCCCGACTATTTTGAAAAGTCCCGGGAGTAAGTAATTACTTTTGACCACCCAAAATATACTAGTTTGATCCAATTACTTACCAGAAATCATGATTATTCAATAATTATTATTATGTATTTAAAAGTATTTTTTAAATTTAATTTAGTAATTTACTTTATTTAATTGTTATCATTGTTAAAATGTATTTCCTATAATTATTATTAAACAATAACTATTTTTATTTTTATCTTAAAAAAATATCTGATATTTACATTTATTTATTTCTAGATTTTGGTTTACTTACAATTCAAAATTAGTATATTGAATACATAATAATCTAGTATATAGAGTATATTATTATATATACACAAATTATAATATCATCAAATTTATACTATAATTTTAGACCTATTAATACAGTACTTAATACAAATATATATATATACATACACATCATCGGGAACTAATTAGTGCATTGATTAGTGCATTGACATATATTTGTATAAAGTTTATTTAGAAATGAATGGACAATATTGATTTATTAATACTCCAGTTGATCTTAATATCACTGTTGTGTACTTGTATTATTATATTGCTATAGTCTGCACAACGAAAAAATAAACACAACATTTATTTATCTAAATGAACTAGTTAAAATTATACAATAAATTACACAGTATAATTATTCTTCTAAGATAATCCATCAGACAACTTACACTTGTGTTCATTATTTATAGAAGATGACTAACTATTAATATTGATATTTTATTAAGATAATTTTTCTAGATAATGCTCAACACTGGTGTATGCATTTTAAATATTATTTCCCTCTTTGTTCATATTATAATCAAATGAACAAATTTCATATATATGTTTTTTTTTAATATTTTCAATACACTGTCAAACGAGACAAATCAAAAATATTATTATCATTTCAGTTATAAACTGAGTCCAGGACATGACATTTAACTTGATATTTTTTTGGTAAAATAGTTGAGTAGTTCTAAAACATTTATATATCTTATTATTCTTGTTACTTGTTAGTATATGGAAACAATTTTTCTCTTTGCGTGTGATTCACCCCGATAACATTTTGTCTTGACGTTATATCATTATTTTTTTTAGAGCGTGGTGCTCAGGTTTGGTAATTTTTCGGTTCCTGTTGTACGGTATTCTTTCAATGCTAGAGCGACATTACAAAATGTAAGAGAATTAGTTTGTACGCATTTCTATAATAGTGGCCAGTTGCTCGGACCCCAATCCACTAAAAAGTAAATATTCAACGCGAAAAATAATAAAATAGTGATTTGAAGTTAAAATAATAATTTTAAAATACCATTATGTGAACACGAATTTGGTGATCGCATACATTACAGTGATAATGCATATTTCAATAAAACTTTTTTATGAGTGATTATAAATTAGATTAAATTATTGTCATAAACATAATATTTCACTCTATTATTAAAACTTATACATTCACGTTATTTAAAATTACAATCAGTCATTATGGTTTATACATATTTGTTTTATTATGAATTATTTGCAGTATCTATAATTTATAATTCACCATTTTTATAACATATTAGAATAATATTTTATCCATGATATTGGTGTAGCTAAATTGCCTATATAAGCCGCCGTGTGACTAAAATTGTATTATATTTTAGTCTTGATATACAAAAAAAACAGTATCGTTAATAAAATTGAAGATTAAGTTACTAGTTATACGTGTTATATTAAACAAAACTAATTGCATTGCATCATATAAGGCTAAATATTTTACCAACTATCATTATTTTATCATAATTTATAATATTTATATTAAGATGTATTTTTAGTATATTATATACATTATACATAAAAAAATTATATTATACGGAATGCCTCATTCTTGTAAGTATTTTATTATTCAGAACAAATTTCGGATAAATTGCAAAAAATATCATTCTATGATAAAATAACACTGAAGACCTTACATATTATGTATTATTGTTATATGTAATTTAGGTCCTAGGAGTATAGTAAAACATCCATAATTCGATATTTTAGACATTATACAAAATTGAAACATAACATCTGCTGTAGTATGTTGTTAAAAGAAACGACTGGCATTAAAATAGACAGCTATCTCTCCTCATTCCAGCCATAATAATTTAATATCAAGTTTATGATTTCCTATTAAATTAATGGTCTTAATACTTGAACTTCTTTAGTCTTAGGTATTGTTTTTTTTTTAACAGAAATAAAAACTTATTTTTTGGATTACGCGTACATATTATTAATAAAATTAATTATTTAAATTTCAATGTTTTTACTTAAACCAAATCACAATTTAACTTTTTAAAAAGTTAATAACAACAATAGATGTTTAATTATATTTCAATATTTGTAAAACTATAAATTACTTGAAAATATATCTTTTAGATTCTGAGCGGGGTGATGAATGTATTGATTTTATAATGATGTGTGTTTTTTAATTTATTTTAAAAATTTTTTTTATGTCTGTCATTACCTTTTATGATAGTAAAAATGCTTCAATTTTCTTTAATAGTATCTTTTCTGATAGGAAAGTGAATCTAGTTGGTACTTTGGGGAGTCAAAAGTTAAAATTTCTCAGTAGTTTTAAAAAGCGCCGTGAAAAAAAATGAAAAATTAAGGAAAAAACGTGAATTTTTACGGAAAACCTATTTTGGACCAAATCGATTTTAGTTTTTAGTATAACACTAAAATAAATTACGGTAGATACATGAAATGTTGACAGAATGTTTATATAAGTATTTTCTATACACCATAGCATTTTCAAAATATTCTTACTTATTTTGAGCCGCAAACGGACATTTTCAATTTCCAATTTTTTTAGTTTTTTTTCTATAAATGTCAATAAAATTTTATCTGTTGGGTAAGAAATCTTGAAAATTTAATAGTAGGCTTCTAATATATAGTTTCAAAGGTAGATGAAAAATATTAAAAATCCGTAGTCACACATTTTTTTGTGGTAATCAAAGTTCAAATTTTGACAAAATACGTAAAAATAACGAAAAAGTGCAATTTATTTTGAGCTAGAAATTCATAAAAATTTTTCTTTTTAGATCCAAGGTTTGAAAATATAATACTAGATCCCTCATAAGTTTGCCTAATTTTATCAATTAAAAAATGTTTATAAGCAAGTCAACATAAATTTTTATGAGTATTTTAAATTCAAATTTTTACAAGATTAGATATTCAATATTCAATAATTTTCCTGGATTAAACTAAGAAAAATACCTAATTTTTGTTATTTTTAATTCATATTATTTGCTTTAAGTTTCTGAATGAAAGTGATTAGTGAATTGTGTTTCAACACAGCTTCATGAGTCTAGTTAAAACAATAATTGTTGAAATTATTTGAAACCATGAATGTTTATTATATTTATAATATCATTATGCTTGAAATTCAAAGCGTTTAAAAGTTATTGTAAACTAAAATATAAATGGTGATAGGAAACGTTTTAATATCATAGCAAAGTTAATTAGTTCATTACAATGTTAAATGCTATTTTTAGTTACCAAATTTTTTATTCAAAGTTAAAGATTTCTATTATTTCAATGATTAAATTTATAATTTATTTTTGTAATCGTGACGATTTGTTTTAGTAGAATGTCACGAGTTGTTAAACATATTTCTAGTTTCTAGTGCTATAAGATATGATTAAAACTCAACAAATTTAATTGCATTATAAAAATTATCATCAAGTTTATACGAACAGTTTAAAGTTGTTTTATAAAGTTTTTTAATTTGTAAAACTTTTATTTGGTTTTATATAAAATGCGTTTAGTTGTCCTACCTATACAAATGTGAATAAACTTTATGATTTCTTGATATCGGTACTTTGAACTTTATATTTTAAACATTTAATATCAACCTTTCACATACCTGTTTAAGCAGTTTAGGTTGTGGCGTTGAGTGATATTTCGAGTTCATCAGTATTTTAATACAGACATCGTATATATTACGTTGAAATTTACCGCTATAATAATCTACACATTTTAAAATTTTAATTTGTATTGAATTTGCGTTCAAATATTATTATATATTATAAGAAGTCATATATAAACAATTTACTATTGAATCATTAAATTTGTATAGCTAATTTAGAATTAACAAATTATAAGTTAACAACCTAGGTTCTAGAATCTCTCGAGTATGGACACTAAGTTACTGAATAATTAAATTATAATAAATTATCTGCTTACTATTTTTTTTATTGATCGTGTTTAATCATATGTTTATAACATTTATATTATAAATTAATAAAAATAAATATTATAAATTGAATAATGACAGGTTATTTATTTATCTAAACTCCATACATGTCGGTACGTTATTTTATGCTACAATATATGTAATGCCAATAGATTATTTTTATAATGGTATTTATTATTTTAATTATTACTTACTTAGTCACATACATTTAGTTTTAAATCAATCAAACTGATTTAAAATAGATTTTTAAGTAAATATATATATTTCACTGTTGACAATATATATATTATTATTAAACTTTAATTATCAAGTAAAATAAAAATAAATTAAAATGTCTAATTGTGGTTTTGACTAAATTTAAATGGAAACAATACTGTGTTTTATTAATTCAAATATAACTATACATTTTAGTTATGCTAATTTTTGTTTGTGTACGTCCATCATTGAAGTACACTTTTATATACACTTATTATTCTACCTTAAAATATGATTATTATTTAAGCTGTATTTGTGTGTATTGTACTACACGGTATTACATTTATATATTCTAAAATATTTCTGGGAATCCACCCAGACATTTCAAACGAAACAGTGCCATGACTTGAACATTTAAATATTTTAAAATCATTAGGTTTTTCTTAACTGTGCGACTTACTATTACGAAGGGCAACAAGTCATAACGTGGTTATACCATAAAAACTGAGTAATACATTATAGGTAATAGTATTAATTTACTTATACTGAAAGTTTGATGGAAAGTAAATTGTTATCATCATCTTGGTGCTCACTTCACTTAAAAGTACGGAAAAATATAATTAAAAACATATAATTTAGGTCAAAACGTTGTATTTCCATACCACTTTTTTTTTCATAATTTACTCATTTATTCTTACTATATATTATATATTCAATATATTTAAATGCATTGATAAATAATTAAGTTGAAATAATATATTACTCAATTGTATTTATGTACTAATGAAGAAACTACAAAAATAAAAGTAAATGAATTTTCATCAGATTTAACACATTTTATTAATGTTTTCTTCTTCTTCCTCGGTAGCCGGCCACCAGGACCATCCTGTCAAACAATGAACCTTCCAGTTAATTCTATCAGTTGTTCTCACCTTCCAGTCTGATCGTCAACCTAATTCTTTAACGTATTTTTTAACTGTCTTCCCATTTTAAACGGGATCTTCCAAAAAGTCTCTATCCTATTTTATTTTTTCCCTCTCGTGGTAAGGGGTGCTGAATTCTGGGTTCTTATCAAACCTTAATGTTTAAAAAAGTTCTGAAAAAACGCGTTATTTCCCAAAATAATATTTTTTAAAAACGATTATTTAAAGTAACTAAAATCTCATTTACAAAAAATAATATAAATATATAATTTTCTTTTAGAAATTGTCAAAATTCATATTGTTTTATTCTAAAATATATATAGAATGTTAAAATATAGTAGGTACTATGAGCTTTATGTTAAAATATAAAATCATTTTTCTGAAGAACTGTATTTTTTTTAATACCACGTTAAGACTTATTGCACAGATAAATGTCTCTCATAATTCGTAGGTCATTAGAAATAAATTATTTAAAAGGCATTAATTGAATGGGTTGTAATTTTTAAAAATAAAGATTATTTTTAATTAAAAAAAAAAGAGTTTATATGTACATTTTATTTTTAAAGTATGCGATTGAATTAATTCCATATAAACTAAAAATTAGTAAAAATAAAACAAAATATTAAACAATTATACTGTTAATAATAAAAGCCATTACCTAAATAGATAAATACCCTGTCCATTATCGAGCGTTATACGCTGTATTAGTTTTTTAAAAATGTCAAAAACGATTAAAATTAATTGGTTCTTATTATCATTTTACCATACCTATATTATACTGTCACAAGCCGTCAATATTTTTAATTTCTTATTGTAAATCCACTAGATAGGCGATATGATATATTATATAAATATAAACACACACGCAAACACACATACACTGCAGCAGTATTAAGAACTCATTTGTGTATCTAATTTTCATCACTGCAAAATGATCCTGCGTGATTTGATATACAAATCACAGTTTCACCAAACACTTAAAGTACCCAACAGTCAAACATAATTATAATTTTCATGTTACTTGTTATACACGTCGTGGTACATGTTACAGCATAAACATTTTTTCTTGGTATTGTAACCAGTTTTTAATTTACAGTTAAAAATTGAGGTTTTCACTCAAATAATCATAATATACACGCCGACTATTTGCTATTGATTTTTAACTGCAAACAAGATATGCAGTCGTGAAAAGTGGAATTATATGTATAACGAAAAGTCACATGCTTGAGAGATTTAATTGAAATATCTCAATGTTCAATTTATTGTTCTGGGTGTAAAACATTTTTTTAAACTATGAAACCTAAAGAGGAAATAAAAATAAAAATAAAGAGCTTAAAAAACAATAAGATTCCAGGTGAAGACTACTTCAAACCTGAGCTTCTAGAAAAGGGCAATAAGAGATGACCGAATTGATTAGGCTACTGATTAAAAAGTACGGATAACAGAAGAGTGGGAATTGCTTTAATCTGTCCAATACACAAAAAAGGAGATAAATGAGACTGTAATAACTGCAGGGGGATAGTTGTATTGTTGAATGTGGTGTACAATTTTGAAACCATTCAAACCTAACCATTGGAGAATATCAAGGTGGATTCAAACCACAATATTTCATGAATCAAATGTTCATTATTAGAAGCATTATACGAAAACCTGTAATTCAATAAACAGATATATACGTTGATCGTTGACTTCAAAAAAAGCTTACGATAGTATTCATAGGGACAGCCTCACGAATATAATAAGGTTGTTTGAATTTTATCAGAAATTTGTCAACTTAGTTTTAACCAGCATCATAGAAACCATGGTTAAAATTAAAGTCAGATACGTGAAATCAGATTCAATAGTAGTAAAATCAGGTATAAGACATGGTGATTTCATGTTACTCACCTTGTTAAACCTTGTTGGAAAAGGTAAAAAGAGGTATGAGAAATGAGCCTAAAAGAAGGGATAAAACTTCAAGACTTTTCTGACCTTACTTGCATACGCAGACGATGCAGTGTTGATAGAAAAATCACAATGTAGTCTAAAAATATTATTCAATAAACTTAATGACGCAGCATAGAAAGTATAAGACTCGTTTGTATCTCGGAAGATGGCACCGTTCTGCTGAACATCAGTTTTTGAGTGAGCAACCGTAATAGATGTGTTAAATTTGATTTCAAGAATGTAAAATCATTGTATAAGAAAAACGATTCTCAGCGAAGACGGTCTTTCTGCCTATATTCCAAACTTTATTTTTTGATATTATTTCTAAAAAAGTAACTTATTTTATTATTAGTAATACTGCAGTACCTAGGTTGAATTGATTTTATCCGAAAACATTGCATTTGAAAGTATCGCTGTGTCTATAAAATATTATAATATAGTATTTTAAAAGTTTCAAGTATCCAATAAAACAATTTTTAAATTACAACCAAATAACTAAAATCATTAAGTTCTGTTTAAATGTCTAATTTCAACCAAATTTTAACTTAAAATATCTTTAAAAAAAAAATAAAAATACTCTCTGTATATAATATTTATATTTGTGGGTAAAGTATAAAATTCTTATGACTTATGAGAAACTTGCTTAGGCATTAATTATTTGCACTACTTATAAGCAGATATAACAGCCTAATATATTATATTGTGGGAGGTACAGTTTTTGCAATTTATTTAGCGTTAAATTAATTCCATCACCAAATTAAGCTGGCATAGGTATGATAATAACTAATAAGTTAACGATTAACTCTTCTAGTAACGATATTTTTGAGGGACGGGAAATTTAACCTAACCCTATAACATTCGTTCAGGATGCCGTAGTGGTTATTTTTATTGTTACTATTATTATTATTATTATTATTATTATTATTAGTAGGTATTATTATTATTATTATTTAATTATATTCTAATCATCTAATGAACACGTCTTGGTCAAGACAGCTATCCTGTGAAATAAACACAACATTTCTAAATTACTTTAAAACCTACGTAAAACTGCTTTTCTGAATGTTTTAAACATTAATTTACAATTATTATCAAGAACATAAAAAAAAGATTTCATGTACCGCTATGATCATAAATAATAAGCAATATGTCTCGCGATGAATTATGGAGTTCAAATTTAAGACGGCTTTTGGAGTTGTAAATCGGTGTGATTTATCAAAGTTACTATTGTAATATCCTACCTATTCACACCGTACATAATAGCTATAAAATAACGTGGAATTAAACCCGTATTAAATTACTTTGTTTATCCCGTCAGTTTTGTAACGAAAAGGATTGAGGTGATCTCAAATTAAAGATTATAATAATTATATAATTTTCAACTTATCCGTGCCATTTTTGTTTATACATTGTCTCGCCGCCTTTGCAGCATTATGTTTAACCGAGGTGACAGGAAATTAAGTCATCAGCTTTTGTCTTGAACACATTTTCAATTTCGGTCACATAAATTAGGTGAATAAAAAGGAATATTTCTGAAGATAAAAACTAAAGAAAAAATGAACCGATTCATTTATGTCGTCTTCAACCATCGTCTGTTATAATATTAAGTCTTTCGCTTATATACAATATAATAACGGTGTTCAACAAAGTGCACCGTCTTGATATTTTCCACTTCCAGAAAATCCAAAACTTATGTGTAATAATAATATATATTATATAACATACTATGTACAAATGGCGCGTAAAGGACATTGGGGACGGTCACGGGGTGATAGCAATTCAATATCTCGGAGTATAATTTGACCATCGGTCATCGGATAATAATATACCTATATACTGTAAACACACAACCGGACAATTTATCGCCATGTAACCATAATACCCCTCGTTGCTGTCGAATCGACATTTCGTGTTATCATTCATTTTTTCTCTTATTCTATTTCCAACCACCCCCCGCACTGGACACGATCGATGGCCTGTCACTCAAATAATGCAAAATCTGGTTAGGCGTAGGTATATTTGTTGTTGCCATACTCGATACATTCTGCACGTAATCGGGCAAACGCACACGTTCGGGGATATCTGTACAGTAGTATGTGTTGACTGTTGACTGTTGTACTTACATATGAATCTATAATATTGAAATTTAATACCGAAATATTTTAAAGTTTAGTAACCACAGTTCGCTGTACAATATGATATTATAATAGGGCAGCCCTACAACACAAATAACGCGCAGGTGATCTGAGTTTTTAACATTTTACAAAATAAAATAGTGATTATGTTATTTAGATGATTTTAAATATTGACAATTTAGTTTCAGACTTTACACGGGTTTTTTCTGAATTTCAAAAATATTAAATTTTTTTCCGCGATAATATAGTGTCTAGACAATTAAAATTATCGTACAGGTTAAATCTAGGCTATTGGTGACCTGACATTAAATCAATCGGACGGGATGCAATTTGATAATATGCATGATAATTATATCATACATTTTATACTTCTGCATAAAAAATGGTTCTTCCTAAAAAAATTAAATCTATGCAATCCACGCTATTATTTTATACGTATTTCAGAATTTGAACTGATATAATTAATAAATATTAATTTATAATACAGTTTGAATTCAAAAAATTCATAAGTTTTTAAACTTTTTGAATCTATATTTTTAACTTTCTATCACATATTATGAAATTGATTAATTTTTGTACGTATTTTTTCATCAATAAAATGAATTTGAAGAGAACGATAATTATTTTAACATTAAAAAAATATATATATTCATAATCACAAATGGTAGGTATATATAGGTTCCTAGTTTAATATTGTATTTAATATGTGACTTAATAATTTAGATTTTTCATATAAAAAGTATTTATACATATTATATTTTATTATATTATTTAGTTCGTTAATCGTTAATATACGTAGTACCTATATAGGTACAATTGATAGACATAGTTACAGAGGTTCATCCTTAAAAGATAAAAATCGTGAAATTATATAAATATTATGTGCACCTATAATTGTCTACCGACTCCTGGAATTTGTAAATTTATTTCTTATAATAATCTACACTCATCGTTTGTGTGTTCAACATTAATCAATAAAATATCTAGATACATATTATTACGGTATAGATAAAATGTTAAAATCTTCAACACTTCAATATCAGTTCAGGTAAGAAAGTGAACCTGTTTAGTACTTTGGGGGGTCAAAAAATATTCAGTAGTTTTATAAATAATCTAGTAAAAAAAAATATAAAGATTTTTACATATAACCAAATTTCAACAAAATTGATTTTCTTACCATATTATAAATCAAAAACAATCATTTGTAGATTCTTCAAATTTACACTAAATATTATAATATTTTATACATGGTATAATTTAAAATAATATTTTGAATTATTTTGATCTATTTGTATACATTAGAGATTTCCAATCTTATTATTTTTTATAATGATTTTCAATAAAAAAATGTTTGTTTGATCAAAAAGCTTGAAAATTGAATGGAAGATTCCTCAGAACTATCCATTGCTGGAATTAAAAAAAGATTTGAGCGTAAATTAATAGTATTTTTTTTATGAGCGTCTGAAGTTTAAATTGTGATAAAATTGGATATTCACTCGCAAATAATGATTTATTATCAAACTATTTTTTATTTAATTGTAATTAGAAAAATGAATAAGTATTTAAACGAAGAATAACTGATTTAGTTATTTTATTGTTAAGTACTATAAAATATTGATCGTATGGATTTGAAAATTTTGCGTAACTACCTATATATTATTAAATTTTATATTCAGAATGACATTTTAAATTGCAATGATTTTGATAATATTTAATTCAACTTACTTTAAATATTACTAATAGTGAAATAAATTACATTAATATCAATAAATATATCATAATATTAAAACTTAGCAATATTGGCTGACATCGTATTTTCTCAGAATTGTATTTCGTATGCAATGATTTATTATTGAATTGAAATTTAACTCATCAATTACTCAATTACAGTGACTTACTCAATAACGAGGTACCTACATTGGAAATGTACTGTATAGTAAGCTGGTTAGGTGCCTATTTTCCTAAATTTTAAATGTATTGTTAACTTGCAGTCATCTACATAATCATTTATGATAACAAAAATTGATAAACTTAAGAATGGACACGAGGATCCACATATTAAGTTGTTTTTTTTAAACATTTAAAGTTCAAATTTAATCTATTTAGTAATATGATGTCTGAAGGTTTTTCATATTTATACAATATTACATTAAATACATTATGTTTTATATTTAATTTATTCGATTAATAGAAAATTTTAGAATGTACTGTAACATTAATCCCATAAGAGTAAGCCACCACTAAACATCTAAATATTAAAATTCCTAGTAAATATATTTAATATGATTGTAAGTCATATTTAATAATGAATGTTGGTTTTAAAAGTTAAATAATATCGTAGTAGAGTTATGATTTAAATTTTTGAAAAGCCATATAATATTTTATTGAAACCTTTAATACGGTAGTAAATAGTAATATAATCACTACGCAATACCTACCTACATTAAAAAAATTTAAATTGAATACATTTCACTATTGCGACCGCCACTGATGCAGTGGAGATATTAAGTAGCTAATCAGATACATTTTATCCGTATGACTAAAAATGTAATTTGACAAACCCGAATATATAAGTGGTGTATAATAGTATTACTGTATAAACATTTAATCTTTCTGAACATTATTAACATCAAATATAAAATCCATCGTATTAATTTTTAATACATACGCGTAATCATTAATACGGAATGTAACTTTTGACGGTTATTGGTTTTTTGGTACATTGTTCTAAAAATATTTTAATATTATAAACAATTGGGATTTTAAATTCACAGAATTATATTCATCATTCATGTATTTTATATTGACACAGTTTTCATATTATGACAACCGAGTGTTATACATAATTTGATTATAACACTTCAATGATATTAAAAAATCCTTGTGAGAATTTAACTACCCACCTATTGATTTTAATGCCATAATGAATGTTAGTTTTTTACGTTACTGATATAATATTTAATGTGATAAATAAATGTGTTACAATGTGTTATTATATGTAACGATTAATATTAATTTGGAAGATTATGTATTTATTTCTTGTGAAGTTAATACTATTGTTAAAGCCAAATTTATCCAAAAAGACAAAATAAACACAAGTTTTCGTAATAAAGACAAAGTTGTACCCTATGTTGGATATTAAAATAATATACTGAGTACATCGTTAACATGACATGGATAAGTGTGATTACCATAAACATGATTAGGGCTCTAATAATAGTTTATATTTTGCTAATATTTGTGTAATCACTTATCTCTTTTCTGAGTGTTGTACAATTGTTTGATGTAAAAAAACGTATAACATAATGTTAGTGAACACTGTAACAGTCTCGAATAACACATCGTCATTTATACTCATACCTATAATATAACCTACATACATTTGTTTTCGCTTGAACATCGATTGTATTTTTATTTTTATTGTTAATTTTAATTTTTCGTTATTAGGCAGTTTATGTTTACTGAAAAGGGAATTAAGTTGTTGATTTATTTTATTTTATGGAGACTTTAAACAGCAATCAGACATTAAATTATATTACATTTCGAAGTAATAATATTAGGAAACTTACTAACAAACAGGAAAGAAACAACAAATATTTGGAAAATTGTATGACTGAGTACATTAATGAGAACCTTATGTGAATTGAATATTCAAAGCAAATTTGTTTCAAATTTTCAAATCAACGTGTTTAAATTATATTTATTACATTTTATTATTTGTATTTTGTACACCGAACCAAAATGATGACTAGTTGACTTTCTAACGGTCTTAAATTTTATTTTTATATATTTTATTTTTTCACATTTTCAACCAAGTCTTCTTTAAAGTTGACAGTTCTAAGCCTGTAAAATTGAGAAGGAAAATATGCTTGATTCAACGGGAACTAATTCGGCTCAACTTAATAAAATTCCTGTTTTAAATGAGAACCAATTCAGCTTACCTTAATAAAATACCTTTTTCAAACGGAAACCAATTCGGCACGTGGGGTTGGGACTCGAGACCAATTAGGTACCAGATAAAATTGTTAAACATAAACTAAAAAGTTTGAATTTTACTAAGGTTTAAAAAGGTGATGTTTGAATTTGAATCCATCCGACTGTCCCATGTAACTTATAAATATGAATTTTAGTTGACAATGCATTATTTTGTTGATGAATATCGATGGATATAGTTATAGTATACACTATGAAAATAATTTAAATATTAACGTAAAATGGGAGAAATACATTAGAGAGTTAAATAGTTACTATCCATAAAGGTCCCCTATGTTATTGTAACCAAATTGTTACCAAAAACCAAGAAATATATATTATATATGAAGCTAATTGTCCCTGTCACCGGAGCTATAATGATCAATAATAAAAAAAAAAAATTGTAAAATATAATGAGAAACAGCAATTAACGATGACAGACGTACAATCTTGTATTTCTTATATGCACGTATTCACACCATTCTACCGACTTATAAGATAAGAATAATATAGAAAATATTACTTTATAATAATTAATAATTAATATATGTTTAGTTAAGTATGTAATAAATTATTTATAGTTATACTTTATACGTATTACACAAATTAAAAATAATGTTTGAAATAGAAGTTGACACGCCATCTCCGCTCAGAATCGTTTGTCGTATGGAATCCAACCTATTATTTTAATTAAAGTTTAACGCATCCATTACAGTGACCTAATCAATGGAGAAGTACTTACACTCAAAACTTACTATATTATATCAGAGCAACTTCCCTAGTTTTTTTTATTTTTTGTTTAAATGAGAGGTAAATTTAATATTAGTGTGAATTCAGTAGAAACATTTAACAGTTTAAAATAAAAATATCATTGTCTTTGAGTGGCGCCTATGACAATTAGATATGTAGCCTTATATAGGTAATATATGCCTATACATAAATATCAGTAAGTGGAATACACCTAACCTTTACATTATGTCCCCTACAAAAATAATGCACTGTGGAGGTATTTATAAATTATAAGAAAGTTCAAAATAATAAACCAAATTGTTATTTAAATTATAAAATATAATTATTTTGATACAACGGTGACCTATATTCTTATAATTAATGAGAGTAACGATAGTTACGAGTACATAAACTGTATAGGAATACATATTTTGTCTTTCAGTATAATATTACAATATTGATTACGTCATGCATGTACATATTGAACATTTATTAATGTATTTGATTTTAAACGTGCCTAGTCAAATATAATTAGTAAATTGACTTGTGAAGTTGTGTGAAACGTAATAAAGTCACTAATTTTTATTAATATTGAATACAAAATGATTTAAGCAATATTAAAACATTTTCAAAAATGCAAACAATTTATTAGTATAATATATTTTCTAGATATTATAATATCATTAAATAAGTACACCAGGTAATTCATTTAATGCAGAACACATATTATTCAAAAAATGTAATATTGTAAAAATGTAAAATTTGCATGAAAAAAAGCAAGGAGAGTGGCTCGGACCGGAGCCGCATCCTTGACTGACGATTCCGAGTTCCTCTTTCTGCCACCCCACAGACACGTCCCTTGGAAGCTCACAGTTCCCACCTATTAGGAATGCAGCCTTAATATTTAAGGTCCCCCCTAGCTCGACGTACAAGGACACCATTAAGTCCATACAACTCTCAGGCGTAATCCCCGATTATTAACGGGGATCAGACGCACCAGGGGTGGCGACGTCGTCGCGGCCACCGAGACTCTCAGGAACGCCCTTTCTGAGAAGCTAGCTGGCGTAGGCTCAGTTGTGAAGTCTGGCACAAATGTCTTCATCGAAGTAGTTGACTTTGATCTAAACTCCACTGTAGAGGACTTTCTCTCATGTGTCAGAAACGCCTTAGTAAGCACCAGCAAAGGAGATCCGACAGTGGCCGCTGCTGCAGGTAACGAAATCTCTGTACCTTCTATGTAAAGTCTTAAGAACGGCCAGCAATTAACTTCCCCAGGGCAGCCAGGCCTACGAAGGTTGACCGGGTAGGCTAGACTAGCTGCAGGTTCAGGGTCCGTCGACCCGAAGCATCCAGGTGCTTCAAATGCCATGGCTTCGGCCACATGTAGTGTGGCTACTCAGGTTCTGATCTCAGCGAGGCCTGCCGGAGGTGTGAAAGTCACATAAGGAGAAGGAGTCCACTGCTCTTTTCAAGTGCGTAGCTTCCAACGTGCTGGCTACTAAGCTAAGCCTCACAGGCCTGGCTCCTCCAGCTGCAGGGCTCAATGCGCTGCTAAGGCATGGCTATCCAGCAATCGCATACATATATAATATATATATAATACAGCGTTATATGGTCACAGACACGATGGCTTTACGACTGCGGGACGGATATTGCACATATACTGTATCAATCGTACTGAAGTGCTCTTCCATATTATGCAGATGACTATGTCCGATGGCCGTGGATACCACGTAATTATTCACCAATGCTCATCCTAGTAATTAATTATATAGGTAAGATAATTTAGGCAAGGTAATTCAGATAAGGTAGTTAACCTAATCAGTTAAGATTACCAGCTATAGATTTGTTGTTATAAAAAAAATGCTCTTAAAAAGTCACGATATTACATTATGATGGAATATTTTATCAAATTTAAATCAAACAAGGAAAATCGTGTTATCTGTTTTGATATAAAGTAGGTATGTAGAGCGTCTCAGTTATTATTTAATATTTTACATTCTGAGTGAAGTGATTATTGTAATTTATATAATTGATTATAAATTATTCATTGTTTTCGTGGGTCTTATGACGCAGGAAAATATATCTAGAACATATTATTAGTCACGTTATACATACATATTATATTATATTATCTCCAACAACTATTGTTTAATTGTTCCATATTTTGAGACAACCATAATATTATATTATCGAATATCAATACATATAAAACAATAAATTACGCATGACGTTGGTGTAGTATTCTAGTAGAATAAAAATTGAGAGCCAAGAGGGATACATGGAAGGGTGCTATTACGTGGCAGATTATAAGGGGTATGAACGCAGAGTACCTAATAGCCTGACAACACCTATTTACGTAATTTTTCTTATTACTGAATATTATTAGTTTAATACAGAATTGAGAATTCGTCTTCGAGTGTAGAATATATATGTGCTCACTTACCTTGGCTGTGAATAAAATACGTAAACCCTTGTTGGAATCAGTGTTGGGAAATATCTAGATAAATTTATCTAGATAAGTTATCTAGATAAAAATTATTCATCTTTTATCTTATCTAGATAAATTTCAACTCTATCATATTTATCTTCATCTAGATAAAATTCTAGTTATCTATGAGTAACATATCTAGATAATTTATTTTAATTTACTTAAAAATTTTTTTTAATTTTTAAATTAAAAATATTTATATTTACGTCATTATACCATGATTTTAATATTGAATGTTCATTTATAGTCTCGAGTATTACATCGTAATACTCGTAATTTTATGTTGTAGGGTTTGACTTATTATTATTTTAAAAACAGTTATTATTTTTTTTTTTCAAATGTTAGCTAACAGCTTCATTGTATTATTATAAAATTAAGTCAGTGAATGACATTTCATATATATTTAAAAAATAAACTATTTTATTTTATGTCAATTTTTAATGCCTTAAATATATGATGTATTTAAAAAAAATAATACCTATATAACTGAATATTTGCAAAATTAAACATGAAATTATCTGATATTTATCTAGATAAAAATGTAATAATTTTTATCTTTATCTAGATAAAATTTAGTATAACTATCTTTATCTTTATCTAGATAAAATTAGGTACTGTTATCTTTATCTTTATCTAGATAAATTATTAGTTATCTATTCCCAACACTGGTTGGAATGGATACGTTTCTGATTGGTGTGGGTCGATGCACGTTACTATTACTTTACAAATTAGATTACAATATCTTATCACCATTAAGCTTACATTTACATTATACACTGTCGACTTACTGTATTTGCGATTGAACAATATTTATGTTGACATTTTATAAATACAGAAAGGATTTGACAGTATGAAACGATTAACTAACGAGTACTTTGAATAATAAGGTTGATTTCTATTTTGTATATTTGTGTTATAGAAAGGTATGCTTATATGACATATGTTTGTCTTTATAATTTTATAATTACTTGTTCGTTAATATCGTGGCTTTATATGTTTTATTCTGTGGTGTTTTTCTGTTTGCTTATATATTTGGGGTTAAATTTCCTTTCGAGGAATTGAGGCAGGGTATCAGAATATTTTTTCGCTCTATTGCTGAACAATTTAAACTGCAAATATATTCTAACAGACCAAGGTCTAGGAGAAACAATTAACTATCAGGCAGCGCCTGATATAAAATTTATTAAATGTATGATAGATTGAAGTGCATTTTATGTATTACTAGCTGAACCCACGCAATTCGTTGCCCGTAAAAAATGGCAACTCTTAAAAAAATGATTATTCGACTCTTATTGGGTGTCAATCGCTGCAGTAAGTGCAACTTACTGGTAAGCAATCCAACTATGTAGGATCACGGAAAAAGTTCAATAACTCGATTTGATTAATTAATGGCAATCAATAAAAATAAATACTAATTTCTACTGTTGACTGTAACCAATGGCAACTATTTATAAAAAAAATAAAATTTCGAATTTCCATCGTGAACCTCAAGATCCCTGGTTGAGCATCTCTTTAAAATGTGACTTTCGGCAAATCCTTTCTTATTGCGTGGTGAAAATATGAGAAGAACCTCTATACAAATAAATTTCAAGTTCGTACGTTGAGTAGTTTTTGAGCTACAGCGATCAGTGAGTCAGTAGTATTTGGATTTTATATGTATAGATTTATTGAGTGAATTGATTTGTTGTAAAAATGATACCTGGATATGGTCATGTAGAAAGTTTCATTGAAGGGTCGTTTAGGCAGTACAATGAAATGAAATTACAAGTTTTAATGCTAAAGAATAAATGTATATACCAAAATTAACTTATACCTGGTGTTATAACAAATGCAATAGTTACATTTACTTTGTAGAGAGAGAGAGAGAGAGATAGACATTAATTTAAGATCAAGAAAAAATATGATATCATGTAGTTTTGTTGCAAGAGACGTCGACGTAGTGATGAATCTTGATTGTAGCGGTGTATTACGCCAACGTGGCACATCGTGTGATTGTAATGAGACCCTGCCACTGAATTAGAGTTAATATTGTTTATGCGTTATGTATATAAGTATAAGTGATTGTTTTATCCCAGTTTAATTGTTGTTGCATCACGTGAAACGGATTGTTCGAGTTTGCCGTATAAATCGTGTGTATTTACCTCATGATTCGCGTGTCACTGCCTATTTTTGCACAGATTGCACATATGGGACGTCTGCATTGTAAAGTTGTGTTAGCAGTTACGTCTTCCTGTGGTTTTATTGGTGTTTTCCCTTTGAATAACATTTTAGCAATGCTATACCCATCAATTAAGTGAATGTTGTTTGTTGAGTACATGCAAGTTGTATTTAATATGCAATTTGGTGATGTATGATATTTGTAAGGTGTGTATCATACATGGTTCGTATTACTAGGGCTGAAATGTTTGGCATAATATCTGTTATTTATTTGTAAGTGTATGTATGTTACAGTATATAATATTTGGTCCACGTATTGCGTCATACAGTGCAGGTGTGGTGTAATCTTGTTTTGATCGTATGTTCCTCTATTCCCAATTATGGACATGTTTCTAATGTGTAGACGGCTAGGAATGCTAATTTAATCGCTTTCTGTGCTGGTGTGTTGTTTTTTAAACGATGATATTGTAATAATTAAGGAATATTGGTTGCCTAATATAATTTTATATTGCTTGATAAATTGTAATTGCATTTGGTTTTTCACACCCAAACATTATGTTCGTATCTAAGTTATTCATTATATTACTTTGTTTAGGTATATAAGAGTATATTGTTCATTTATTACATTGAGTTACTTAAAAAAAAATGTTTGGTCATTTTTATTTTTATATTTGAGTTAGCATGACATAGGAACAGATTCAAAATTTTTTTTTTAAATATAATATTTTTCTTTTTTCTTTTTTTATGTTATATACAACTAAAGAGTATAAATTACTTTGAAGACGTTAAAAAAACCCTACATAATATATAAATACTATTTAAGAATTATTCATTATACCAAATAAGTATTTTTATTAATACTATATAATATGAAAGATCTTGACCATAATATGTTGTTACCACGAGTAAGTCAAATATGAGCCTAGGTATATGAAAGGTATATTATAATACTTTTATTTGTTTTAATTATCCTTACATACTTTAGCTGATGTTCTTCAAGTCACTATAGACTAATTTTAAAATAATATTTTTTCTTTGTTTGACTATTTAATTATTTAGTGGATTTAATACGATTTTTTCGTGTTTGTCAACTAAATAAACTGAATAAACTATAAAGAGAACGTTATATTATTACTACTACGTGTGACTTTAATTGTGTTATTTTATTAAAAAACACAACCTATTGTGACACCACCCGGTTCTAAATACTCGGAAGTCCGGACGTCACATCATAATGCTATAATAATACATAATAAATATTATCGACGTTCAATAAGTTTACTTGAAAATGTTTCGACAGTAACAATGATTTCAATTTTATTCTCATATTTGAATTATTTTCCAGGCAAAATATATAATATCCTTATGAAGAACATCAAAATGTTTAAGTAAATATTTTGTTAGACAAAAAAAAAAAAATAAGGGTGTTAACGTCTTTGCTTGTAACGCACAATAGGTACATTAAAGTATAATAATTTATATTTGAACCATCATTTACTGTATACCAACAGCATATTACTATTTTGTGTAACATTTATATGACTTCTAATTTAGTCAGAACAATAATTTAATTGAATATTACTTATAAAGTCAATACATACTATATCTTGTTTAAGTTTACGTCACACCAAACTTTGTTATTTCTATACATTATAAGAGGTCACGTGCAAAATTATATAACTAGGAAATTATTTTAAAATTAGTTTAGAACTCAAATACATTGGAGAGTTGATTAAAATACAAATATAATTTTATTAGGAGTTAAGCATCATTTGTTTTCTAAAAATGAAATGCGAAATAAGGTTTCACTGTATTATAAAAATTTAATCTCAAACAGTTGATTTATTCGAAACTAATTGACATTGGTAAAAAATCAAAACATAGGTTTAAATAAAACATATTGTTTTCTTCAAATTTATTATTACGGTTTTCAAATAGAGATACAAAGTAGGCTGCAACCGAGTTGAATATGAATAAAAAATATTAACGTGTACTGTCACTTCCTTTACTTGCGTTCGTAGCTTATTAGTTGTAGGTCCGTATCGGTCCAAAATAAATGTATCAAATAAAATCCCCTTTTATTATTATTTTGTTAAGTTTGCTGATTATAATATAAGATAATATGTATAGTATCCTGACTTATAATAATTATAAATATTATTTATTTACACTTTACATATTCTTATGTATGTATATTATATTGAATTAATATTTTAAATCAATATATGCCACATAATAGGACACGCATTTTGTACAATCAATCACGTCTTAAGAACATCAATAAACTTCCATTTTTTTAAAAGAGAATAAAATCTTATAACAGTGTATGTTTTTAAAAAGTTTAAACAATTTTAACAAGAATTCGTCATAGTTTATGGTGTTATAGTACAAATTATGCTTTTTTCATGTTGTCTTCAATTAGTTATAAAAATATGATATATTATGGTTAACTTTAGCTACTTGTAAACGTGACGATATTTTTCAGGGGTGGTGATGTGAATAAAATTACCAAAATGAGAGATCATGCTTGAGGTTTGAGGACGCATATGTGCATGAGACAGTATCGTGTAACACTTGTAATAAGTCGATTGTCAACAATAGTATTCTGACGGTGCATTGATGGATGAAAAACAGGTAAGAACCCATATCGTTGCACCGGGGCACATGGCACACTGGCGAAAGCCTACAGACTGTAACTGTGCGACGTGTGTGATAAGTCACTCACTCAAACGAACCCTTAGCGGGGTCGCATACGGATGCAAATCTGTACAATATGACGATTACGATAAGTTATTTACTCAAGTTGGCCAATTATGATTGATATTTCATTGTTCACAACAAATACAAAATACTGCTGTTGTTTTTGATTTACCATTAAATATGAACTTCTAGATAATATATACACAATGTGAATCGCGTACTCACAATTTTGTCAAGTCAAAAATACTTAGAGTACCAGCATACCAGTGGATGTCACAATATTGCATAAACCAGTTTCTAAAATTATAAGACGCACGACATCAATGCAGCATTCTTCTGAATTTTTATATTCCTTAATATATTCCTACTATAATATATAGTCTTTATTATATTTAAGTCATTTTTTAAAATTTATTTGGTCTTAAAAATAGATAGCTTATTTTCATCTATTTTAGGCTTTACGAGCCGTTTATGCTCTTTGCCTCGAAAACTAATTTCTTCCAACTATTATACACTGATTCCCTTCTACTTCAAGTTCTTCTAGCAACTTCTCAAATTGGTATTTATCCTGCTATTACGCATGCCATTGC
Organism: Nasonovia ribisnigri; assembly: GCA_027563435.1. NCBI lineage: Eukaryota > Metazoa > Arthropoda > Insecta > Hemiptera > Aphididae > Nasonovia > Nasonovia ribisnigri. The sequence goes on along the minus strand of JANEHU010000290.1, from coordinate 89,771 downwards.
TATTTTATGAATAGAGCCATTTACTCATTACTTGAACTACATTAAGTAAATATCTGAAAAACAGTATCCTCCTCACTAAAATGTTGTAATTTTTATGTTAAGGGGATTCGATACCGTGATGTTCTGTTTTTGTCTAACACACGCGTGACATAATGTAAAATAGTTTTGATCATTTTTAGATAGTTCTAAAATGTAAATATATTTCGGTTGTAATCTTAGGAAAATCGTTTGAAGTAAAAACAAAATAGTGAACAAAGATGTCCCTTTCATGTGATGTGGAATAACTCGATGTTTTCAGTAGTAGGTATTGTTTTTTTACTTATTAAGAAACAGGGTAAAATATAAAGCATACACAATTGTTATCTTCGTTTGGTTAATAAAAAAGTAAACTTTCCTGAAAATCTAGAAAAGATAAAAATAAAACTTTTGAGTTACATTTATCACCTTGAAGTAACAGATCGTCCTATCTGTTCTCTTTATAATATCGTATGCTTTGTGTAGGTGTGTTGTTATAAACACTTTATCTATGTAATAAAATGTTTATAACATTGATTACTTTCAAATCATTGTATAATTAAATTATATTTAAAAAAAGCTATTTGTTCTGGCACTAAGATAAGGCAACCCACTTTTTAACATAAATTTGTTTTTGGGCTGGGCACAGATATTTTTATTTTCTTACCAATTTTACGTAATACTTTATTAAACATCATAGAAACGAATAAAACATAAAAATTACCTGATTCCCACTAGTTATATATACAATTAATGGTTACTAACGTATATATACTAATAATGTATGTAAATGTTCTTTGAAGTGGAAAATAAACTATAACATCGATAGGTGAAATTAAAACTAAAATCATTTTAATATATTTATTGGCTATCTTTGTGTATTCTTAAATAGTTAATTTTTAATGTTCTCACTATTCACTTCATAACAATTTTAACCACAGAAACAATTAAACTAAAATGCTCGGTAGAAACAACTTCAGTCAAGAATAGTCATTTTTGACTAAATACATTGTAAAATTAAGATTATTTTGGTACAATACTCTTAAATTATGTGATAATATGAGTATGTAGTTAAATTATCGTTTGATACATCTAACCTATGTCTACTAACTACTTATAAGAATTCTATTTTTAAATATAAATGTTTGAAAAAGGAAGAATTCCAAGTCAAGTTGCGATTTTAAAAATATTTGAAAATATACATATTTTCAGTAATATAATATACATCATAATATGTCGACATACATTTTTAGTATTTTTTTATACATTTGTTTAATGTGACTTAAGATTAGGAAGTATTGGGTAGTAACGTAAAATTAATTATAAATTACTGTAGCAAAATTACTTTTCAGTAACTCTGTAGGTAGTAATTTCATTATATTTTATTTAAATTAATACAATTGTAATGAAATTACTTTTTAAGTAATTTCTATGGAGTTACGTAATAGTTTCCACGTTATTAAAACAAGTAATGAATGCAGTGTGTGGTGTGTGTATGCCAAGAACTAAGGGCTAGGATATTCGAGAAATAATAAAAATCAATAAAAAGTATTTACAATACTTCAAAAGTTTTAGATAACAATCAACAATATTATTAAAGATCTAAGGAATTAATATTTATACATTTTGTTCATGTATAGTAATAAGACATCATCAACAATGTACCTACATCATAAATGTTATACATAAAGGTACCTACTACTATAATACTATATAATGTTTATAAGTATAATAATTAATAGTCTACCTACTAATTTTAGTTGCTTGAATAATGGACTGATTTTTCAACTAATTTTTAAAAAGTAACTTTGTTTGTAAAGCCCTATCTTTTGAATGCAAAACTAACGTAACGTGATACAAATAATTTCGGGTAACGCAAATCACGTAATTTAAATAAAAATATTTAATTTAACAAGTGTTGTAATTGTATTACTTTTCAAAGGTAATTTACCCAACATTGCTTAAAATATTCGTACCTAGTGAAAACACAGTATTATTATATACTATAGCAACTTTAGTAAACGTATTTGATTGAAAATGTTGTAAATGAAACTTTTTAATCCACTGGCTGGTAAATAAAATGTCGTCAAATTATCTTGCTTCTAAGTATTTAAATATTGTATCATATAAAAATTAAAAATATGTGACCATTAATGAGATTGATGTTTGCATTTTTTATAATTTAAAGCACAATATTCCACCAAATTAATCTGATATAACATTTTTTTCTTATATAAAATATGTGTATCTACATTTTTTATAAAGGCCATTCAAGAACTATCCAGCATATAAATTATTAAGTATTAGCCATACATTTTTAGTTGCTTGGCATACACATATAGAGTGTGATCATATAATGACTAAATAATTTAAATACTCCATTTTAACATCCTCATGACTGGTATCAACTTGTTAGAGGATCAAACAAGATCAATCATAATAGATATGAGTCAATATGACTTTTTTGATTTTTCTTGTTTCCTTAAAAGACCTTTAATGATACATAAATCAAATACTGTTCGTGAAGAGTTTAAATGACAACCAGCTTCTTGATTGAATAATATAATTAGTATAAAAACCATTAATTTTACATATACCTTATGGGGATTAGGACATTGTTAAATTTTATTCGTTTCTATGGTGATGAACAGTGTTAAGCAAATTCAGTCAAAAAATAAAATTATCAATATCTAGACCAAAAACAAATTTAAGTTTTAAAAAAAAAAACAAAATACATTTTAGCTAAAATCAATAATTACGGCATAAAACAAAAACACAACGTTTTATTTGTTAAATAAATAAAACTATCTCATACCGTATATACGATTCAGCAAAATAAAAGCCTCGAAAGCATTCTAGAAACTTCGTGGACAAAGTAACAATGAAACTTTAGAGGTGAAATTTTCAGAACTTAACATGATAATGAGTGATGTAAGAAAAATATCATGTATTCATAAATATTCAATACACAGGTGATCTCTCTTGATAAGGGATCGTATTTTATGAACAATTTTTTTTTAAAAAATATTTTTCAAGTACATTTTATATTGAAAAAAAAATACAACATTATCTTGTCAGTTTAAACATAGGTACTCAATTTAAAAACAATAACATGAAGTTAAAAATATTACGAAATACTCTTAAAATATGTTATACTGCACGTCGATACATCATGCAATTATATAATAATATTAGTTTGATTGAATAATATAATATTGAAAATTTTCATGAATACAAATTATTTTGTTGAAAAATAAATTACGAGTATATACAGCGCAATAGAAGATATAAGTTTATAATTTAATTTAATGGCATATAATTTAAATACATGTTTATAAACTAATGGTGCATCATTTTAAAAATTGGGTTTGTTAATTAACGTAGAAGTTGTATTATAATTTAAACATGTATATAGATGACATTAATTACAAAATAATTAGGTGAACATCGAATATTATATGCTTTTTAATTTGCATTAAAAAAAATTATTATTTTAATTTATGGTATTTTATATTTTTTCTATTTGTTATAAACTACTATAAAAATGTGGAAAACTATGTAATTGACCTTAATATAAATAATTGTTACAATAGTTGGGAAGTTGGTAGGTACGTTCAAGTCGTTTGACTAAATGTTAGTTAGTTTTTAATAAATTAACACAGACAAATATATATAAATAGAGTAACAATAGGCATTAAAAATGACTGTATATTATATCCTCATCAACGAGATTGTATAATTGATGTGATCATTAAACACAAATACAATACGGGTATGATAAACATTTCTATAGTTTGTAATTCTTTATTAAAAGCTACAATAATTTTAAATTATTAATATGAGTGTTTAATTTTTTTACAAAACGTTTGTTTTTATGGTATAACATAGCCGTTTTTTAATGTTCGTGCAATATTGCTTATTCTTATGAACATAATTAAATGTATAAAATAAAAATGTAGTTTAATTGATAATGATAGTTGATTACATTGGAAAACACATTGATTTAACTTTAAAAGTATAAAAAGTGAATTCATAATAATATAGGTACTATAATATAGATGATCAAAAATAGGGCAGTATGTAAGCCTCCTCCTCATCTAAACAATCCTGAGTGTGTGCCTGTACAAATCTATTATAAAGATATTAAAAATTAAATGAATATTATACAATCTGATACCATATTAAAAATGTAGTTGCACTATAACTTGGAATTAGGATCTGAATGTAAAATACATTATTTTTTCTGTGGTCCAAGGTACTAATTACAAAAAAAGTATTAGAGAATTAAAAAATTTAATTTAAATTTTGCATATTTTACGATTTTAATTGATTTGGAAATTTGGAATTATATATTATTTATAGAGTATTTTCGAAATTTGAAAACAGATTTTTTTTTAAATATTCAAAAAGTCTGAGCAAAAACCAAAAAATAATAAAAGACAAATGTACTAATACAATTTTTTTTGTTCTCCTTCAAAAAATTAGTTGAATTGTTACGATATTGCAGATTATTAGTATAACGTCTAGTGTTGCAACTTTTAGTGTCTATAACACGAACTATCACAATACAGCGTGATTCTTTTATCAAACAACACTTTCAATACTTTTCAAATGATGAGTGTTGTTTGATAAAAGAATCACAATATATAGTATATACTATGATCAAAGTAATCCAAATTAATTTATAAGCGTCAGAATGTGATTGTGTGTATTTGAGACCTTCCTGTTTACTTTTTTCTCGAATTAAACTCATTAAATTTGTTCCATTATTACTACAGCTGCAGTACAAGCACGGCCTACTACGTTTGATTACGATAGCGTTGATTATATTATTAGCTCGCTTTTACCTATCAGCTACTAGATTCAAGTGCAAAACATTTGACATTTTGTTAAGAGTATTAGTTTAAGAGTAGGTATCAATTTGTTATTTCTAAAGATTTCATTAATTTTGTTTGTGTTTCTAAAATTAAAAATAGTAAAGAAATAATATTATATCTTGAACTATTACCTATGTATTACCTATATAGTTATTTATTTTTTTAATAAATATTAATCATTAATATTCTTATTAATTATTAACCATGATATTACATCAGTAGCAGATAATTAGATAATCAGTGAATACAAAGGTACATACCTATTATAGAAGTTTTTATTAAACTTAGACTTGACTGAGGGTAATTAGTTCGATTACGTTTTTCGTTGAAAAGGAGTTTGTAGAGGTCACTTTTTCAGAAGAACCCAATCTCCAATATTGATTTAACTTTGGTAACTTCTGAATAGTGTAACATAAAAGGAACAATTTCGTCATAATACGGAATAAATTGATTACTAAAAGACGAATTGTTCGAGATTCAATAGTTTGATAAAATTAGATTCACTTTGACGTTATATTAGAAAACGTTTGAGTATTATAAGGAATTTATATTACTCTACATTAGTTAAATTTAACGTTTATTCAGTCAAAGTAATTTCCATCAAATTTTTTTGTAAAAAAAAAAAATATATAAATTATATTGCAGTAATATCAAATAATGTCGCTTATGTATTGGTCATGATACTTTTCGAAAGTAAATTCCATAAAAAAATATATAAATGTGCTTCAATAAATCTATAAACAAATGAAAAATATAAATTGTTGGTACCTATATGTGAGTCTTCAATTTAAGTTTAATACATGATAATTATTAATTATATTATGATGCAAGTATTGTTTATATTATTATTTTAAAATTTATATTTTAACAATGGTATTTTTGTATGTGTATTAAAATACAGACAAAATTGATTTTTCAGATTTATGTTTTTTATACAAATAATTTATGTTCTTCAGCTTATGCATTAGTGTAGGTTTTTCGTATCATTCTATAATTTAAAAATATTTTTTACCAAAAATGTGATATAATTATTTTATTTTATTCTAGTTTCAAGTTATACATATACGATTATCAGTTGTGAAAATTAAATTATCTTATGATTGATGTATGATTATAAATGTACCTAAGTGGACAAGTGATATTTAAAGTATAATCAATAAGAAACTAATATTATTTTGTCTAAAAAAAAAAAATTGTTACAATTATCTTTATATATTGTGTAAACTTACCTTTATAATGTAGAACTAATGGCCCTTGTCACTGAACATTATGTTAAATCACATTTTTAAAAGTCATGCATAGGTTTTGCTGGTTATAAATGTACTATAATCAGAAAACATTTATTAAGTCTAAACCAAAAAATATTACCAATGTTTTTTTGTACTATTTAATGTGCAATTTAAAATAAATATAATAAACACAGATAAAAAGTAGTATGGTGTACAGATTCGATTCAAGTAAAAACTCATGATAATTTAAATGGTATAATATAAACGCTTCAGTAAAATTATTTATGTATAATGGTTATACGATTGCGATATCGTGTCGTCTTTTCGCCTGTTGCCTATGTACACGAATTGTTGTACTCGAAAGTTATTCTTAAGTCGAATAACGCAAACGGCGTTGAAAGTTCGTTAATCATATTATATTATTATACATAATATTATACACGTGAGCAGGCTTTCTCCACAACTCCGTTTCACTTCTAGAATCGACCGGAGAACTTTCTGGAAAATGGTATCGTTTTAAACAATGATTATGATTTGGGTTCTGCACTTTTAATTCGCTGTTGATTACAGCTGACCTGGTGCGGCGCCATCGAGTCCTTCAATCATCGGCCGCCGCATGAATAATAATTATTGGTGCACGTTACGTGATACGTTCACCACCGCACGCGCATCGCCAGGGTGTAGGTAATGCGGACACAACCCTTCTGCGTGTACACCACGACTCGTCACGATTTATGCCCTTGTTTTTGGCGACCTTTGCTACCTCACATGTCGCCGACGTTGCAGCCGTAGTTTATCGATTCTGGCCAGTCGGCTGATCAATTATTTAAGACTGGTCAAGTGAAAAAAAAAAATTAAATAAAAAGTATTATTATTTTTGTTTGTTTTTGTTGTACCTACGTATACTGTGTTTCTCCTGTCGTTCGCTACCACCACACTACAGTCCAATTCTATCCCCGTAATTCGGTTTGGTGCAACATGGTTTTCTAAATAATATTAGCGTGGTCAAAATAGTTAAATAACTATCAAAACTGACAGGTCATCACTTTTCGAGGGTGAAAAGCGAAGGACTTAATATTGTTCTAGGCAATAATAATAAGATATAGATGGGTAATTTTTTTCTCGTGTCCCTTACATTAATACGCGTATTACAATACTCGATGCTACTTTTTATTCGTATCAGTTTTTCCAATTGATTTCCTGAATTCGATTATTATTTCGTCAGATGTTTATTTATACACGTATATTGATTTTTAGAAAAATTTTCAATTATTTTCGACAGCTGTGATTATTTGTATAATATTGGAATTTGTAGTTTTTATTATGACTTTTTTTACTTTGGTCTTTGCTAGACGTTAGTTGACTACTTGAGTCTCCATCATTTGACATAAGATTACGTCAATATATGATATATACACATACATTATAAACCTGTTATGACTTTAAATGTAGGTAAAAATAAAACATGTATATTGTATAGCCAACAATATCAATAGTTTGATAGACTAATTTATTAATTAAAAAAGCTATATTAATAATATTATATCATTATTATCAATATGTGTTGTAAACACATTAACTATAATCATAGAACAATAATTAACCGCAAATAATATACCATGTCACCATTAACTATATACCGCTTGGCACTTGACCACAAAACATATTATAATATAATATGATATAATAATATGATACTTATAATCAAACCATAACCGTGTTCACAACAAAAATGGAATGCGCTTGTATTTCTTATCTGAAGTCTGTGCTTATCTTTACTATTTTACATTTATGAATACTAATTATAAAATAAACAATTTATTGTTATTCGTTATCATAATATATTTTTCTTAAATTATATAAATTAAAAAATTTCTGTGCGATGTACTATGGGTCTATGACCAACTAAAAAAAAGGATTGGAGGGGGGGGGGGGGGGGTAAAGTGCCCCCCCAAGCTACGGCAATGAAATACAACAATCTTTTATTTTATTTCACCCATTCATAGAGCGATTGAGCGGAATTATACTTACGGTTCTTTTAAATAATAATATAGGTAACTATGTCATAGTAATAATAATAATAGTCAACTTTTTTTTCTCCTTTTTTGTTATCTATTGTTTTAATAATTTTAAGTGTATCGTAAAAACATGATATGCCAATAACGAACTTCGTACATTTTTGAAAAGAATTCAAAATGTTTCAAAAAAAAATGTTCCCTTCTACACATATTTGATGCTTATCTAGTTTTGTACATTTTACAGAATACCTACTTGAAACAGAAAAATTGAAATTATTCATAAAATCTCAGTCAAGCGTTAACATAATGTAAATGTTTTTTTATTACTCTATCTTTATAATGAATTATTCATAAGAGTTCTTACAAATTAAACTACAAACTTAATGTTGAAGTTATTCATCATATTCTTATATAATAATAATAATAATAATAATAATAATGATTTACATGATATAGGTTACGTTACTCAATGAATCAACTACAAACACTTTTAAAGTTAATAATTTTAAATATTAAATATTTATATAGCTTATTAAATCCAAAGTTTGGAAAAATCGATAAGTAGGTAATATGAACAGTAGCCCGCGGAATCAATAACGAACGTAGTCGTTACAAAATTGGCTGTATCGATATACATTATACACCCTTTCATAACTTAAAGCATTAATAAAATCTTGTTTTTTTTTATTTATACTTTATTCACTAATAACTGATGTTCTACTTTTTATTTCAGTTAAATGTATTCGACTATTTATTTTTACAAACTAAACTATAGCAAAACCATTTTAACATAAAATATCTGCTACTACATAAAAAGGTCCTTCTCATAATCAATGTAAAGTCTTCGACCAACCGTATAGTGGCAAACGTAAGACGTCATAATCAGTGCGCCAGTAACGCGCTTTTGACGCAATTGCCTAACGCATCTACTTACAGGGAGACTTACAAGATACCCTTTGGCCCTAAATTTTCCACAATTGCACTCACGAGAAGAATATGCTCTGCCCAATATGGGGACATAACTCACATCCCCGTAACATAAATAGGGGTAGAAATATCAGATATGAAAGAAACCATAAGGATTGTAAACACAATACTGACGACTACACGCATTGTGTTTACTGATCGGTAAGCAGTATAAATACCAGTGATTTTCTGAAGAGCAACTTACACACGTCGTCAGGAATCTCACCAAATACCAATTCACACCAAACCCTCACCAAATCAATCCACCTCTCTTCCAACCCTATCGCCCAACAAAGTGATTTCACCTACCCGATCAGTGACCACCTTCTACGTGCAATCATCCCACCTAGCATCTACGAAAATGCTACCAAAAGTAAAATAGCGAACAAAAGTGATAAAATCATCACCTATCTATTGTATAACTACTCTCAGCCATATCAACCATAGAAAATCACAAACCAAAGTTTAGGTGAAACCAGAATAGACACTCTACTAAAATCGTGGTAAGAGCTAAAGTGCAATAAGTGTTGCATACATGAGATTTTGAGAAATTATAAGAAGGTAGTCCTTTTTTCCCACAGGAAAGTGGGGACAATGATAAATATTTAATTATTATAACAGTGTATATTTCCACCTAACCTAACCATCATACTATATGATTGTAATTATTAACTTTTGATTCAATACCACCTTACTGTAGTACAGAAATAATGGGTTCAAGTAATAGCTAAAAATTAAAATTAATCTCAATATGTGTTTGTCATTGCGTATAGTAAAGTTTATAATATACGTACAATTTTAATGTCCTCGCAAATAATATTAAATTTGGATTCAATAATAAATTATTGTATACGATAAAAACTATTCAGAACGGAGACGGTCGTAGGTGAAATAAATTTGATTGAAACAAAATTTGAATAATTGTTTTTAAATCACACATAGACTGTCATTGACATCTCATGAATATATGAGATAGGGTAAGTGCCTGGTACACATCATTTGTATTATAGAGTTTTTTTTCTAGGACTTAATTTCTGGGGTTATTTTTTCCGGGGGTTTTTAATAGGCAAATCGGTCATTGTAAGCTACAGATTTTTTTGTTTGATTGTAAAAAAAAATTTTTAAGAGTTGCTTATGATAATATTTGCGATAAATGTGATAGCTGTATATATTTTTTTAATTGTACTTTTCATAGAAAGCATATTTAAATAGTATTTGACCATGTTCGTGGTGTAAGCAGTCTTCGATCGGTAATAGGGAATTCCTCTTCCCCTTGTACCAACCACTATTGAACAGTTTAATAGAAATTAATTGGGAAATTAAAGTATTCAAAGTATTACTTACACTAAAATCATACACTGTAGTTGAATTTACTTTCATTCGGTACAATAAGGCATGCATAAGTTCGAAATAAGACATATTGATAATAAAAAAATTTTAATTAAGATTTCGGCAAATGACAATTTTTTTTTTTAAACAATCATATTTTTAAGAACAATTGAAATTATTTATAATATTAATTTACACTCAACAATTTTTATATTGGGTTAGTTGAACAAAATATTTTTAATTTCCAAAACTATTAAAAAGTTTCAAAGAATTTCTTTGTTACAAAACATTAAAGTTATAATTGAAAAACTTACTTTAGTCACCTAACCTTTTAAAGGTATGTGTTCCTCATAATTAGTACCTAATCAATAACATATTTATTTAGTTGGTATATTTTTTTTTTAAATTTAAAATTTATAAAAAGAAAACTATTAGTATGATTAAAGTCTATGTCTGACTGTCAACATATGCATATAATAAATTTATGCCTTGAAGCTATAACATGCTGCTAAAGTACAGGACAATGATAATATATATTTTTATCACTAATTTACTAATTTAAAATACTTGTTACTACAATGTTTACAGTGAAATATTAACAGTAAATGTATTGCAAAAACATATCATCGCATAAGTTAACTAAATAACAATAGATTTTATTTCTGACCAAAAAATAATAACGACATAATGTAAAATATCGATAACTATTTGTATTATTAAATAGGCTACGAAAATTGAACTGAAATATAATCACTGAAAACAAAACTAAACTAACTCGTCAATAATTAATAATCACCAACTTAAGTTTCCAACAAGGGACACCTTTATAACAAAAATCACTTCCAATATTATGACTATAATTGTAATTGACCACCCATTGTGTGATTTAATAATTTCTGTAAAAAAAATATTCCTGCTCGACATGTTATACGAATTAATTATAGTAGTAGCATATTATATTATATTTATCTCGTAATTGACACTATAATATGATATTGTATTAACAAAAATACAACCGTTAAGTTTGCACTCACAATCTTATCCGTACACATGTCTGTATACAATTTACAAAAATAAATAGTAATACAGATGAAAATACAAAAACAAACATTTTCTTCCTGTGTACAACAATAGGTAAGTCACAACAAAACGAAATAATGAAAACGCAGCGTAACTGTTGATAATTTAATGATAATTATAATACAATTTATTCCTGAAAATCAAATCAAACCTTGCTTTACATTCTAAGGAACTACAAACATATTATATAAAAGCCACCAAAAAGAATGACTAATAACAATTAATTGAATTATTTTATGAGGAATCAAAATCAATGATGATTGAGCTACGGGCAATATTATAAAGTATAAGTATAATGATGCGTATTGGACAGGGTTTTATTTGCATAATTGAATTACACATCTTATCTCTTGTAGCTTTTTATAGCTTATTAAAAACAATAAATTGACAGTTAGTCTAACTGAAGACTTCAACATATTATAGACAACAGTGATTGTGACTAATAAATAATAGATTATTTTATAATACTGTTTAATTTTTACAGATTACTATACACATTTATTAAATAAAAATAATAACATATTCAAAACATTTGAGGAATAAATAACATTTCAAATTTCAAATTTTATAATTTATACAATAAAAATAATTTGTTTTAAATAATTTAATATCCGCATAGACACTTGTGGTTCTTGTATGTAATTTGTATAATTAAATATTTCTTATAACCTACTTATCACATAAATGTTATATTCTAAATGCCAAATGATAAAACATTATTGTTAATGGTACCTAAATTACGTTCTGTGAATAAAATAATGAATACCGTGGTTCTTATTAATGGTTTACATTTTTGGCAAGTAATAAATAAAATTATAATAATTAATTGTAGATTACCTCATACTTTATGATTTTATATAAAACAATAAAATACATTATAAAAGATACAATTTTAAAAAATAATTTTTTAAATGAAATTATATAAGTTTAAAAATCATGGCTATTGTATTGGTTTATTTTACTTGATGATTTCCAATTTATTTTAGTGTATAATATTATAATTTAGGTTTAAAAATTTTAGGTTAAGTGAGTATGTGGGACACTCGTGGAAGTACATTTACATTTGAAATAAATCATTAAATTTATAAAACTTATATTATGTTTCCCAAGATTATATTTCTTAGATACATTCAAGATATTGAAAAATTCAGATAATTTAGCTATTCATTCTGCCTATGCAATTTTCGCGATGATTTTAAATCTTATTGAAGGACTTTGAAAAAATGACATTATCAAATTTATTATAATTTCTGTTCTATATTTAATATATACGTTTGCTACGTACTGCTGAAACTTTTTGATTTAATTTTACAGCCTTAAAGCTTGTTTTCATAAACAATCTACTCAATCATTATATATTGAATATAGATTTGTTTTGATTAATAGTAATGACGGACCAATTACGCATTTTTTTTACTGGATTTTACCGTGTAACATACAAAAGAGATGTTGTAAAATGTTTTCAGAAAAAAAAATACCTCACATCATTATAAAACTATTTTAATATATTTTTCATTTCTGCCCAAAAACTAAAATACATATAATTTAATGAAAGGAATTTAGTATGTGTACCTACTCTTGTAGTACAATTATTTAATTAGTTCTTAAACATTGCAAATTATTATTCGATAATTCCATAGACTGTATGTGTAACAACTAATGTTATATTGTATCAATAATGCAATCACATAGTATGTATTATACTTATCGAACATTTTAACATATAATTTTTAGTTTTATAATTAAGTATTTATTATTTTGTAATTAATCTGACTAAATTAAACACGGCGGTATACCTACTGAATACATAATAGATACTGCATTTTGGACATTTGACTACCCGTAGCTCTATCCTTTAGCATAATGATAATAGTGTATTATTACTATGAAGAATATGAATGTACAGTGTACATAATGATAAATTATCGTTTTAAAAAAAAAAAAACAACGTTACTTAGCGTATATAGTTCATTATTGTTTTACTATAATAGAAAGTTTTATAAGTTTTATGTTTTTCATAAAAATAATTAATGATCATACATTTAGGTATTAAGTAATGAATCTTATGTGAACAAATAATATAATATAATTATATTATATTATATATAATCGTTAAATACCCAGCTACTAATTTTTCATAATTTTATATAAAAAAAATGTAAAATTTATTTTTTTTAAACATCTTTTAAAACTATACATGGGTTCTATAAGAAAAAAATAGAGGCTCCAATGATCTCAATCATTGTAAATGAAATATGCTCTAGATTAAGCTCAAATAGTAATACATTTCAAATCAGTTGATAATTCTCGTGATATTGATAATGGCTAGGATAATATCGATAAATAATTTAAATAATTAAATATTTAGCGCTGACATCTCCAGTATAATACTATTTTAAACTACAAAAAAATAATATTAATCGATATCATGAGGTAATACTTTTTTTGAAAAAATATCTTAATTCTTTAAAAACTGGTTAAAAGAAAAAAATAACCTATTTTAAGTATGAATTTAATAACATTTAAAACAAATGATCAAAAGCTATTTGAAACTTTTAATCACTCCTACTATTAAATAATATAACATATGTAAAGAAATATATATACTTATATTTAATAAAAGAACATCTTGTAAAACCTAACTTTTAGTATTCATACTTCGTTTCAAATAGAATCTTAAATCACAAAAAAATAAAAATATTTTTATTTAAACTCGTTGGTTTAGAAGTACGGTTATTATTAATTGTTTGGTATAAAATTTTTGTTATACAATTACTAATGCAAAATTATTCTATTTTAGCCGTTATAAAGTAGAATTCACAAATACTCTAATCAAATCATTAGTCCTGTCTGTCCTGTAGGGTTAAATTTTTTAAATTATTTACCATGAGATACATATATAACAACTGATAGTTCGTACCTACTACTATATTTTGTACCTGCTAAATATTAGTTCCAAAATCAAACAAAATTTTACACATAATTGAACAAACAAAATATGATAAACTAAGGGGGAAGCTTAGAGGAGGGTCCGAGCCCCCCAAATATTTCCATAATCCCCCCATATGAAAAACAATGGTTCTCAAAATGTGTTAAATACATTTAGGACTCCATAAAAAAAAAATAAAAGATCTAGTTGCATCTATATATCGTAGATAATGTGACTTTGATTAAAAATTGTAGGTTTTATTATCAACGTTTATGATTTGACAGTAAACATTTGAAAATCATATTTCATTCAATTGTTCGAATAAACAGCTTATTCCGAGAAAGGGATAAACTCAAGATGTATGTGATTTGTGTTTTAATTTAAAATTATATAGGTTTTTTTCATTTTTAATGAAATAATTCAGTTCCAAATACCTAGCAAGTAATAAAATGTTTAGTATTTTTTTTCTCGTCAGTTTAATAGTATTATACGATATTATACCAACTGAAATTTGGATACCTTTATAAAAATAAATACCGACATCATTTGACCACTGAATATTTTTTCGAAAGATAAAAACGAAAAGAGAATTTTAAAAATAATATATAGTTTTTAAAGCTTACGCGAGGAACATTCCTGATTAAACATAATATGTACAACTGATATAACTGATATTAAAAACTATTTTTTAAATATATAATCTAGGGATTAATTTTTTTTTTTTTTTTATTGTATCAGGCTAGAGTATAACTTAAATACTTACATTCCAATTTTTGTAAATTAAAAAATTAAAAAAAGGAATATTCTTTACATGATGGATAAGCTCCCATTTTAGGTAAACCACTTTAGTGAATAATACGTAAAATAATCCGATGTCGCACTTTTTGGTAACTTATTGCATGCCATTATATAAACGATTTTTGTTTTTTTTACTGAATTTCTAGAAAAATAAACCCATAGTGAAATTAATAATAAATGAATTGAAAGCTTGTAACAATAGTTTCTTATCCTTTGTTGCGTGAATAAATTAATAAACTAAATAAATAATTCATGATTCATTTATTATTTACCAAATCATTTATTTTCGAAACAAAAAAAAGTATTACAAAAATTAAAGTTATTGTTATTAGATATTAGGCATAATATATGCTGATATTATTCTTGAGCTGTAGGTATAAGATATTATATTATAATAATATGTCATTAGAGTTTAGATTGCAGAGGGCGAGATTTTTTTCGTTTAAATATTTAAATTTAAATTACTTTTTAATACAAGTAGCTATCCAACAATTCTCATTTCATTATTTATATAAAATATATTTTATTAGTTGTGTTATCAGGCAATTAGTACATACAATTCAAATTATGTATTTGAATTAAAATATCTAATTACATAATTTGATTTCAGTATTCAAGATATAGCATTACCTACTAAGTTTCATTACAATATTATAATATAAATTAAATTCAATTGTATACTTTTAATTTGATATTCAATTCCATTAGCTAAATAACATTGATAATTAGTTGATTTTACTATAGATAATTAAGCCATAAACAGTGTACACATAATCTTTTCCTGATATTTATTTTTTACAACACTTAACACAATTTATTATGGTTACTGTGCAGCTGGTAGTTTAAATAATATCGCATAGGTAGGTACTAGGTTGTATACAAATATAATTATCCTGAGCTGATTTAATCTGGTATAGAATGTATGGAATGAGATTTCATAAGCATATCGGATTTATTGAGATAACTTAGGACTTAATACGAGTGGAATTTAATTTAATGGAAAACCAGTACTCAAGCTTAGTAAGACTTACTTGAAAAGTTCCTATGTAAGGATTTGTTTTTGTATGAAAAACAACAAACAATACCTATGATTAAAATGAAATTGATAAATTATTACCTAATATATTTTTAAAGATAAAATTCCTTATGCATAAAATTGATTTATTTTAATTAATTAAAAAAGATTTTTAGTTTGGTACGTTCTTTACATTTTTGATTCGAAATATGAACATTTTTATATTTTATACAATTTTATGATTATACCTACAACCTAGGTACCTTATATTTTTACTATTAAATTCGGTATAATAATATTTAATCAGAAGACTGTTATCAATTTGGACTAAAAAGTAGACATATTTAATCATATCATTTATACAACTGGTTTCAAATTGGTTGTTCTGATAATACGTAAAATATTTTTAATTTAATCCTCTATACCTACATACTTTCTATACCTGGTGGTCAACTTTAATTGACTTGTGATCGACCTCTAAGTTTTCTGGGTTGTCACAATCGATTTCAAATTACGTTAATGTAATAAATGAAGCCCATAATCTAAAAAATAGGTTAAAAAAAATTACGAAAGTGGTGTCGCAATCGACTCAAAACCTGGCCGAAATTGACCTGTTGGCTACCCCTTTTCTAGACGGACGGTTTCCTACTACCATTGTACTTTGATATATAACTTTAATTTAACTGATTAATTTTTATCGAAGTTCAAGCATTTATAATATGGGTTTTAAGTAGTTAACGTTTATACGTTTCTGGTATAATTGTACCGAAAACCATTTTGGCATTAATAATATATTAGTGAAAATAACCATTAAACTTTGAATATAAATCACAGTGACAGAGAATAGTGATTACTGATTATAAAAGCATTATTAATGAGTTTTTAAGCTGGATATATAATTGAAAATCGTTAACATATCAAATAAATGTTACCGTCAGAAAAACAAGATTTCGCACGTTGACACTTGACAATTCAAAAATTATTCAGCAAAAAGCTTTCTATGTATAAACAGTCATTTTATTATGCCACAACTGCTCTGATCGATTGTACTGAACGAGGAAATCGTGCAATTTTGGCCAACCAACTCAAAACGTATTATATTCTCGGTAAAACATCAAATCGTAATCATGCCGGTGAAAAAAAATGTCATAAATTCACTCTCGTCGTCCCGAATATTTTATTTGTTTTGAAAATAATACGTTTTTAAGCGGTTGCAGCACAAAACAAATCGAACTTTCGCTATTACCAATAACACAGATGATTTACGAAAAAAAAGAAGATAAATTCCATATTTTATTTTGTATATAACATAATAGCTTCTAGATTTTTATCCAATCTTACGGCCTTATCTAATGGAGCAATTCTTTAAAACATTTTACAGACAAACAACGACCCCGAGAATGTAATTATTTAATCCCTTGCTGTTTAACAACACGAGCACTCGGTACTAGTATGTTGTTCTAGAACATGCGGATACCTAAGATGACCTCAGATGAGGTTAGATTTTTTTTGCTGCCAATTTAGACTTAATATAGTTGCTCTGATGTATCAAAGTTAGAGACAATAATATCAGTGACTAAATCTCAAAATCATATTGTCACGTCACAAAACAATAAACTTATTGTTTCCAATAAAATATATCAATATCGTTGAATATGGGCATTTTGATTGACCTAATAATTATTTATCAAAACTTGTTAAAACTATCCAAAAAATTATGCAAAAAAAATAAAAATAAAAAGATATTTTTCTCAATGTTCTTCATTATTACACAATTTTATTTTGATCCAATATAGAACAAAATATGAAACACGATTATTTTAATCTGATTTTCCTTATACATATTCGAGTTTTTATAAGGATAAGCCGCGTACTCGCTCAAGCCGATCCGTCGTAGGTATACCTATCAACTAATTAAACAGTTAATCTTACCGTAGTGGCTCTCAGAGAAAAGAAAAACAATAGGATTCACTTGCGAAGAATATTAATAATTTTTAGGTATGATTTCTACCAGTGATTTTGACGACCGTACGCCCTTCCGTTCGGCGCGTCTGCTGGCGATTCATGCCATGTCAGTGGTCGGCGGCACGGGCGCGCGCGCGAGCGTTTTCTTTCTCTCTCTCTCACCCTCTCACACGCTGTTTCTCTCCGGTCGTCCTCTGCCGCCGCCGCCGCCGAAACCCGCGTGTCGGCCACCGAACGTTGCCGTCAGTAGTTCGGGTGTTGGCGTCGTCACGCCGCGTCGGTTTCGCGGGAAAAAATATCGCACGCACACGCGGACCACCCACTCGATTCGGACGAAGAAATAACCGGAATTCTAAACGATTCCGGAAAAGGACGATAAACTGGACACCCACATTGGGCAGACCTCGAGACCGGGCATCGTTTGAGTCCATTCGGAAGTTTTTTTTTACGTTGTCTTGATTTAAAATTGATTTAATTTGTTCTCACGTCGTTTCACTTGCCACCGGCGTGATAACACAGACTATTACTCCATCGTGAAGACACGATCCGATAAGGTGAGTGATGGGTGCGCATTAAAATATTATTGATACACATAGTTTTATTATACGTATTACGGTTAGAAATCTGCCCATTACGAAACCATTTTCAAATCACGTCCACTCAACAGGTGTGTAGACTTTTCCGTTCAGCCGAATGCGTAGGCGATCATGTTATTGTATACACATGACACATCCACCGGTTTAAAAATAAATAAGTTGAATTATTATTTGAATTATTTTAATCGACCAAATTCGATTTCCTATTGCCATCCCCCCTTCCGTCGCCCTAAAGTATCCAGATATTATTATTGGTATACAGATGCGTTTTCACCGTGACTGTCGAATCCGAAACCTTTTCTAGCTCAATCTTTCTATTTATCCTTTTGTCCTCCATCACTACGATTTCGAGTCTTTTATACGGTGAGAGATTATTTTATATTCGGCTTACGCATACCAATTACTGTGGTTCTAAATGATATTATTGTTGTTTCGGTGTACGTATTTTGGGTGGCCGATGTTTGTTTGATGCACGTCCGTTTACAATATTTTAAAGTGCACGTCACAGTGTCGAACGATTACATTTTACAAAATACATCACTTTTATAGTGATATACTTTATCAGTTACATTTTCATTAAGTACTGTGTACATATTCTAGTAATTTCAAATATGGTTTAAGTTACTTCTATAAAACGCCTTAAGTTATGTTTTCTCCACTTCACACTGAAAAAAAAAAAGTGCCTTAAAGAGTGAATACAATAAATTAATAAAAATATAATAATGGAAGTGTAATATAAATCTTTAATAAAGTTATTATTCGATTGAACTGATTTTTGTCGATCTTTCCGCCTGCGAAAATGAGCCGAAAAAACGTTTTACATATATTACTACGTGCCTATACATTAGAACGTTGAATTAAATTTATTGTGTACAGACCTATTAGAGGTAACACTATAATATAAAATAAAATGTAAGCTAACGAGATTTAGATGCATAACTGCATCAGTATGTTCCATAAAGTTCTGTGCGCCCAAATAGTTATCACTATCATAATATAATTACAAATAATTGATATTTCTAAATACTATTTTTTTTCACATAAATTTTTAAGAAATATATGTCATTAAGTTGGAATTTTTTGTTAACTGTATACCGTGCATTATAGCTAGGTACCTTATTTGTTGTTAAGCATTTAAAACTTTTACTAGTATGGACGTTAGTCTTACAAATTATAATTAGCATAGTAAAATTTATTTTACATAAGCTGGTATTTCAAAGTGATTAAAATATAAAATAATGAAAACTCGTATATTATGAGCAATAAAATATAAAAAAAAACGTCGAGTTATCAAGCGGTAAATTCGTTCTAGATATTTATGTCAAAAATTAAATTGAAAAATAACCCCTTGACATAACGTAATATTTATTAGATTTTATTTACGATTTCAGTTTCTGAGACATTTTAATTAAATAATAATGAAACTCTACACCCATGCAGATCACTGAACTAGACACAATAAAAAGCGCATTTTATAATATATTTCACTAGATTAACGTTTTAATATTTAAGAATGAAATCATATTAATTTTCATGACACCAGAGAATTAGTTAAAATATGTGCAAATTTAATAATGTATACATTTTTATATTTTATTATTAAAGTAGTTCAATAATATATTTTGATAACGATATTGTCATTTTATTTAAAGCGATTATAAATCTCTAGATTAATGTTGTAAACAATAGTAATAATTAAAATATGTCAATTATAATAACAATAAAAATTAATAAATGCTTCTTATAAAATGAATGAATACCTAATGAATATCTATATTTATTAGTACATACTAAATAAATCATGAACAGGGTATATTATTACACTTATTTGAGATAAGAAAATTTTATATTAAATTCATTAAGTTGTATTTGAACAAAATTAATTTACTGTAATCTGCTGTAAACCTTTGTCGATGCAGATAAGTTACCTCGTATTTACAATACTGTCTTCAAAAGATCAAAAAAATGAACGTAAAAGCAAGATTGGTAAAAAAAAAAATAAATGAACTACATACATATGACATCATAATACAAGTCCATGAAAGATAATAATATGTTATATTTAATATGATTCACATATAAGTATACTATTATATAGCCGGAAATAAATATATTATAATTTACAGTGGTTGTGGCTTCTTCGTTATTGAATTCAATCTATAAAATAGTTTAGATAAATAATTTTCATCTTAAAAGTTTCAACAACAACTCCATAAAAACATGATTTTAGAATTGTATTCAAATAAAAATATAGAGTGTATAGACTAGTATTAGGTACTATATTTTCCATTTACTATCGTATACAATTAATATGATTAATCATTTCGATTTATAACCAAATAACCATTAATATTAAATTTTATTTTACTGTTATATATTTACAATAGCCTTATAGTAATGATTTTAATAGTTATTTATTCATTCGTACTATATATAAATAAGTACTTAGGTAGGTATAGTTAAAATAATTTAATTGCCGGTTTAGGAATAATAATAATTTAACATTAAATTAAAAAGTTTTATATGACTACTAAAAGTGCTTAATATAAAAAATAGCTAAGTAGCGAGTAGTTACGTAATTAATCATTATTCAAATTTGTATATTTTATTATGATGTACCTTCTTAATAAATGAATCCTACATAAAATATTGTAAATTGTAATGAAGTGATTTAAAATATTGTAAAATTTAAATTATGAATGATTATACGCCGTTTGATCGAAAATAATCAAATTATAAAATCACAGTGAGATAAAAATCATTTTAAACTATTACTTTTTAGTATTTTTTAACTATCTATGTTCTTAAGACTTAAATCACATAAAAATCAATTTGATTTATTTTGCGAATTCTAGGAGCTTAAGGTATTTATAAATTGGTTATTATATATTACAGTTGACATCTTTAAATACTATTTAACTTTAATGTAATTTCATACACTTTCTTATGGTGTTTGTGAACACGTGCATAATGTAGTTACTTATACAATTATAATATACCTTTAATAATCTTTATATAAAATAAAACATTTACTTAACTAAAAGTGATGTAAGAATATTACTTTATATAATTTGTCTTCTTGTTGTAAATCGTAATTCTATAAATTAAAGTGTGTACCTATATTATATTATTATATTTATTCTCGTATTCAAACCATTATTTTATATATATGACAGGTACTCATTGGTTTTAATATTGTACCTTCAATCACATATTTTTTTTAATTTTTTTTTTATTAATAAAATATCGCATGTATTATAGTCTTTTTAAACTACTGTTTAAAACAATCCCTTAAATATTGTTGCATTGGTAATTGTATTCTCCAAATCAGTGACTCTCGATTCATCAAAACCTCAAACCATAACGAAGATAAGGTAACATATATGTATTACTATAAGACCAATCATTTTGAAAGATATGTACTCTAGATCAATAGTTTTGAATTCATTTTATAAAACATGATAATCACTATTTTATAATTATTCTTTATTACTATAATACAGGTACGTGTATTTAGAAAAGTGTCCACGTATCCAGTTAGTAAATGACACTCCCTAAAACACTCTTAAGATAAAAGAGGTAGATTATTTTATTTAAAAGTTAAATAGGAATGACAATAGCTGTCCTTAAGTAGATACTAATATATAATATATAGTAGTATTATAGTATATTATATATTATATAAGGTATACAAATAAACGAATTATGCTCACAATACATTTTCCTTCTATTTTAAAAAATTAACCATTTATGTCTTTCAAACTGACAAGATCCATCAATGATATGTCATAGTATTATATTATTTATTAATAAAATATTTTCATATTTAATATTTTGAATTGACACTACACAGAAGACTAATCTAGAGACCCATCTAAAAAAAAAACATATAATTTGTTATAACCTATAATACTCGTTCTTAGATTTATATTGTTAACATAACTTTTTCGTGATTATTCTCATATACGAAACTGGTAGTTATGTGGCTTTTTTTTATAATTTTATCTACAGTGTATATGGTTTTTGGGATTCTGCCAAGCTGTCAAATATTCATTCAATAATCATTCAATATTTCCAATCAGTATGTTTATTTACGGATCATTGCCAAACATCTTTGTATGTCACAAAATAACTATGTGTAGGCACTACCGACATTAGAGTTATACTATAAGGATGCCCTCTATACTTCCAATACGTTTTTGTGGCAAACTATAATGTATAGTGTGTCCGTTCTATTCTCATCTTCTCTTTGAAATATTATCCAAACAATAGTAACACAGAAAAGTCATTTTCACATAGATGACTAAAGCGCAACTTGTGTAGTAGATATATAATTATTATTTATCACGTAGTAATGTAAGATGAACATTTTTTAATACATAAAAGCCTACTGACGAGAGTAATTCTAAGAGACTCCGCTCTAATAATAATTAAGTTAATTGAATTAATTACAAGTTAAAATTATAAAATATAATTATTAGCATAATTAAATATTAATTATTTATTTATCTTTAAATGTAATAAATTTTAACACTGGCGTCACCCATTATCAAATAAATGTCCAAAATTGTAGGTCAATGTAGGACAAAGAACACAGATTTTAAAATACTGGATATCCCATTACCACACACAAATTTAATCGTAATTTTTTCACATGGTAAAAAAGCCATAACTCGGTATTTCAGTAGAGAAATTCTTTGAAACCGTTGGATACTTTTTAATGCTTTAGAAATAATCTTTCAGTGGTACATATAACTGCAAAACTTTTTTGATAGTAGTCATTAGTGTGATCCATCTGATTTTACTGTAAACCAACAATTTCTGGTAGTCAGTTCCAGCCACCCCACAAATTTTATTTTTGATCAACCTTCTTTCTGAAAACGGGAATATTAGTGCTCCGAATAATCCCCATAAGACAACTGGACAAATATACGAAAAATGGAACGTATGGTCATTATATTATATACATCTAATATATAGATGCTATATTTAATTATTTTTATAAAACACAGACATTTTTGATTTTTTAATTTGGATTGTGTATTTTGATTTTATAGAATTTGAATTTAGTTCTACCTATGTAATGTTTTTATATTTAAATTTGTAATAGTTTTAAAAAAATTGTGTTGGTATTGTTTTTTTTTTTTTGTGTACGGAATCAGGCTGTAAATGTTGTTAATATGTGCGGTATCATATTATTTTTGTGGGCGGTATTAGCGGTTATGCATTTTGTGCGATATTGGGTCACATTTGCGTGGTAATTGAAAGCGCCGTATAAATCATAATACATTCCTATATTATATTTTTTTCAAACAATTATTTGAATAAAATTAAAGAAACGTATAATATTTGTGTCACATATAATGCATATTATGTGAGCATGTGACTATAGTTAAACATGTAAATATAATATGAGGATTTAATATAAAAATTAAAAGTTTTATTTTTATTTTTAATTGTCTGTCAGAAAGTATGAACATTGTTTAGCTGACATGAATAATATACATATTATTATACAACCAGTAAAATAATTGTAGTTTTTGTCAGTTTTTTTTTATATGACGCAGTGCATTATTTCGCTTAAAATCGAGCCAAGTAATAAAATACATAATGATTTAGGTATAAGCCACACAACTCTAAATTAATTTGAATGATAAAAATAACCATTCTGTTCGAAAATTATAGGTAATTATATACGATTGTCTGCTGTTATTAATCATCGGTTCTAACTATAACCTTACTAAATTTACTAAAAAATTAAAATCGTGTACGTATTCCATAACAGTTTGATATTACTAAAAATAAAAAAAATATTTTACCATAATACTGTAATTTATAGTATTATGTTTTTATATAATGGGAATGATACTTATATACTTGTACAACGTGTCAATAAGCAATTGAACTGTTTAGAGCTTCAGGTAATGGATATTTAAAATAAAGTACTTAAATAAATAGTTCAAACGCGAGTTTATTGTACTCTGTAGTATTTATAAATACACTCATATACTTACATACATAAATGTTATGCTTACTGGCACAGTAAATTGCCATACGTTCAAATTGGTTTTACGATAGCTACATATAGAAGAAGCACTAATAGTTGAATTGGAGTGGTGTTCGGCTATTCACATTTTTTCTTAAATATTTTTTTTTCCGACGGTCGGGGTTTTCCCTATTTAGACATGATCTGTCAGTTAAATTTGGACGTTTTTGGTTCTTGTATTACGTTCCCATAGTTAACGTTTACCGATTTATCACATTTGATCTTAATTTTTCTACATTTCATTCTGTCATACATATCGTCAATTGACTCATGTATGTTATCAGTTATACCTAGGTAATTCTAACTTGTAGGAAACAAACAATAATCATAATAATAATTTGGTATATTAGTCGTGTATAAAATAGCTATAGGTCCTACACTTTCTTTCAGTTCTTCAGCTGATGTATCTTTTCCATTAGGTTTGAAGAATTATACATTATTCGTGTTTGACTCCGAATTTACGGTCTATTAAGTATAATTATAGAAGTGGACACCAGGTGTGTGGCAGTTGTTCACACAGTTTTATGAGATATCCCTTGTACCACGTTTTGTCACAATAGCTTGGGCTACGTCATGGAACATCACAAAATATTACTTCTTTTATTTCTGAGCTTTGCTGATCACGTTTATTACGATGTGAATTTGATCAATTGTCGAATGAATGCTGTGGAAACCAATCTGGTATAAAGTATATCATTTATCAAGCAGTTTTTGTAGATTGAGTAAAGGTTTCATAAAGAATTTAAACTTGATTGGATGGAGCGTTATTGGTTGATTTGTAGTATATAAATTCCTGAAGATGGTTTTCCTGAATTGAACATGATGATCACTTCTTGTGCTTATTTACATGCTTCTAGAACGTATGATCAATATAAAAAATCATTGAATAATATTCATATTATGTTCATAAGATGGATCATGTATTACGTCCTTTGGAAGCTTTTTAAGCATTATTGGATTTTTTTCAAGCGCCGACCTACTATTTTTTTTTAATTTTTTTTTTTGATTGTGTAGTAATTTTATGTTTTTGTTTGCTGTTGATGATATTAAAAAACATACCTAAAAAATAGTTCCTAATATTGAGGATTTTTCATAATATTTTTTATTCAACCCTTTATAAAAAATTAATGTGGTTTTACGCTTAACTTTTTTACTAATTCTTTTTAATGAAAACTCATGAGAAACCATGCATTACATTTTTAAACCTTGGGTTAAAAAGTTAAAAATGCAATACATTTTTAACTACGAAATAGTTTGGGAATTTTCTCGATTTTGATGGATTTTGTTAACATTTAAAATTCAACGCTTACACAAAAAGTAGCAATTATGTATTTGCGATTCTTTTAAGTGAAGTAAGAAATACGTGTAAAAAACCTTATATTATATTTTCAAGTTGTATTACTCCGTAAGAGTAATTTTTTTTAACTAAACATTTTTTAAAAGTATAAATAGGTAATAAAGATTTTTTCCATGCCTTCAAATTTTGAATATAATCATTTATTAAACATTTCAAGTCTCTATGGTTATTCTTTTTTGAATCACGACAAAAAAATAAAATCAATTTCGTTGAATCTGGAATTTATTTTTTGTTCATTGCGATTATTTTGAATAGCACTGGGTAATTGTTGACTCCCAAACAGTGTTGAGAATAGATGACGAAAATTTCATCTAGATATGATACATATAATTCTATATAAATTTATCTAAATACAGATAAAGATATTCTAGCTTTTATCTAGATAATATAGTAGATACAACTATTTTTTTTATAAATTTAAATGACAGAGTTATGTCGATACCTACGAAAACATAAAGTAACTAATAATTAATAGGTACATACAGTTATATGGTCATATTATGTACTAATTGGATGGTGTTCTGATAGAACAGTTTTAGTGAGAAAAAATGAATATTAATTATGAAAAATGAATATGATTTAAATAAAATATATTTAAATAAGTAAATGTTTCCTCTACCCTACTACATATAATAACCAGTAGATAAATGACACAGTAGTTACCTATATAAGATAATAAATGAATACATTTTTATCTAGATATAAGTATCAACTATGCTCCCGAAGTACAAACTAGATCGATATTTTTACCAGGAATCTCTTTTGAGGTTAATGATTGGAGCATTTTTTCTACTAGTGTTTTCAGACAAAAAAAATATAAAAAACATAATTTTAAATGCAATACATTCATCACTCTGTTCAGATTTTAAAAATTGCCTGTTCAAATATTAATAATGCATATTATAGTCTTTAAATAGCCGACGGGCCCCAAGGTAGACTTAAAGTTTCATTAAAACTTTAGGTATTATCCATTAAAACAGTTTGTCATAAAATAATTTATAAAGTACATACTTATTTAGCTAAATATATTTATTATGTCTCTTGACATATTAATGTATTACACATTAACTAACAAGTAATGAATGAGTGACGTTTTAATAAACCATTATAATAGTTATATAAAAATAAAATATCCAGCGGTTAATACAATTAGATTTTATAATCTAGGGTTTTAAATTTAATTCCTGTCTACATGATAATCGTATTTACTTTGTGTCCAATTAAATAAATTAAATTAGATACACTTTGTTTGTAAAGGACAATGGATATATTATTATTAATATTATAGTTAAACTAGAATTTAAGATTTTATCGATTGACGATATGTCTTAGTAAACGGTAAAAAATATTGATTACCTGCTCCTGCTGATAATACCTAATTGACTAATAAGTAAAATTATGACAAAATACTAACGTTTCGTAGCTATTTTAGATTCTGAGCGGAGCGATGAATGTATTGATTTTACAATGATGTGTGTTTTTTTATTTATTTTTGTGTCTATCATCACCTTTTAGGACAGTAAAAATGCTTCGATTTTCTTCAATAGTACCTTTTCTGATAGGAAAGTGCATCTATTGGTCAAAAGTAAAAATTTTCCAGTAGTTTTTAAAAGCGCCGTTAATAATTAAATAATATGAATAATATTAATTCAATTTAGCAGCTACCGTAAAATAACAATATCAATATAATTTAAAATATCCTAGACTGACATACCGTCTCCGCTCAGAATCGTTTTTCGTATACAATGATAGTATATCATTGAATTCAAATTTAATACCATCCATTATACAGTGATCTACTTGTAGCCTACTGTACAGCAGAGCGACTTCCACTTGACCCCCCTTTTTTATTTTAAAATGTTTAATTAGGTATTTAGATTAAAAAAATACAATAAAAACAAAATAGTATTCATGTATGATATGAGTTTGTTATATTCTCATAAGTAATAATTTTGCTTTATTCTTTTCTACCCCGTTATGAAAATAGAGTGTTTTATTTTAATCGATATCCTGAATGTGTATATTCTTTTACACCAATAATTGTTATATGTGTAATTAATTTCAGTGTCACTGTTATTTTATAAAATATGTATTAATACTTGTATGTTAGTTATATATGTCAAAGTTCGAATACTGATAAATTGACCATCAACTGCGCCTTTGTGTTTTTACTAGTCACTTATCTATAAGAAATGGTTTAAAGTAAATAGGTACAACTGCTTTTTATATAATATATAGATAAATATATATAATGATATATTATATGGATATATAGTAACTATACATTTGTAGAATGGTCTATGATCAACATAGCTGAAAAGTGTAATTGTTATGTAATCATATGGACTTTTGATTCAACGCCCCAATACTGGATTTGATGGTTGTTTTAGTATAATTATTTAATGTTAGTAAAATATGAAAACAATCAATTGGAAAATATTCATCTAGTATGACAATATTCAAAGAAATGTATATTAATTCTTAATTATTTTTGACTAACACATTAATTTATTGCATACTATTTGTCTTTAAGTATTTGTATATTATTAAATATTAAATAACAATATATTAATTGTATGATTTAATGGTATTTATTAATTATGAAACTAGTTATATTATTATACTGATTACTATATTTTGTTAAATCAAATAATATAAGGAATTATAAATGAACAATTTAATATGACTAACTCGATATGTTCATAACGTGTTTAACAAACTCTATTTTAGACTACAACACAATAGAATTAATAATTAATTTATCACTTTTTTTGTGAGAAAATTTCAGAAACCAGCTAAATTTATGATGAAAGTTGGTAACAAACAGAACTCTATTTAAAACCATTTTTGAAATGCCATGATAAATTACTTTTATATTTTAAAAGTATTTATTTTTTGAAAACATTTATTTAACAGATATAACATTTATGATCCAACAAAAACAAAATGTCCACAAAACAGATTTAAAGTAGATACCTTAATACATAGGTAGATGAGCATTGTTTTAATTTAAAATCACAGATTTTTCTATTTGATTTTTTTTTATCTTTTAAGAGATAGGTAGGTACGAGATAATAAGAGTTATTGGCTTATTGTTAGGTAGCATATCTTAAAACAGTTACGTCATTATAATACCATGGGATATAAAGTTTAATACCTCATTGACTATGTTATAATTTAGCTATAAATGTATATCTTCTTATTAATAAAATGAAGTGGCGAGATAACCGTGACCATTTTTCTCAAAAAATATTGGACGGATTCAAATTATTTTTTTTCAATACATTCTTTACGTCGAGAAAAAGACCGTACCACACATTATATTCGTTTCAAGGCGCATCCTGTTTATCCAGGGGGTGATAATTATTTGACCATATGAGCAATAGGGATTTTAATTTTACACTTTGTTTATCACCATAGCAACAAATAAAGTTTAATAATATAATAAAATAAGCTATTGTATTATCCTATAAAAATAGTATTAGCCATTAGGTAGCTCAAATTATTGATAAGATGCTGAAAAAAGTGTTAGAAATTAAAATCAAGTTATCTCGAAAAAGTTCCGACTAGATAATATTATATACTAACTTTTATTTGCTAAATATATATATATATATACACATTCTGGTAGTAATTTTAATTATCATAGAAATTATCACTATTGTGTATGAACAAATTTATTATTTTACCTATCTGTTGATATGTTTGACGCGGCCCGCATTAGAAGCAAGTACAATGTACGATCACTATAATAATAGCGGCCTGTCTAACCTATCTCCAACCACCACTACGGGACGCATGCAGCGCGATCAGATCGACTCTTCCACCGGCATAAGGTGGGACGAGGGACCATGTCGCGTAAGACTTACGGTCTGCAGAAAAGACCGGTTGACAATCGTTCATCGGACCATCGCACCTATACCACTTCATACGACGTAAAACTCATCGCCCGAGCGGCACTACTGCACCAGTGTATTATTTGGCTATAAATCGTAAATTGTAATAATAAATTATCATAACTTGTGACATACAGAAAGCGTTTGTGTTGTACTTCTGACCACCTCAACCCAAACATACACTGCGACCAGACCACGATCAACCAGTATTCAACCATCGGGTCCGCGTTATGTTGCTAGGGATAAAATAATTGAAGTAATAATCTAGAACTTAAGACATTATTTTCAAACATAAGGCAGTAATATTATGTATATATCGGTGTGTGTTATGAAAAATATAAAACAATATTCAATATAATTATAAAAAGGGGGTCAAGTGGATGTCGCTCCGCTGTACAGTAGGCTACAAGTAGATTTGAATTCAATGATATAATATCATTGTATACGAAAAACGATTCTGAGCGGAGACGGTACGTCAGTCTAGGATATTTTAAATTATTTTAAGTTATTTTACGGTAGCTGCTAAATTGAATTAATATTATTTAATTATTAACCTAAAATTATCAATGATGCTAAAAAAATATTATAATATATACTTTTACTCGTTAAAATTGATTTTAATATGTAATTACGTCCAAATTTGAACTTAAAATGTCTGTAAAAAATAACTGTTTATATATTTTTTAGATTTTTGGTTTACATTATGTACTATTTATTAGAATCTTTATTTTAAATTTTCAATCCTTAGTTATAAAAACTGACCATTTTATAATTGTTTATTAAAATACTTAAAATGCTCATATAAATTTATGTTGACTTGCTTATAAACATTTTTTCATTGATAAAATTAGGCAAACTTATAAGGATTCTTGTATCACATTTTCAAAACTTAGATTTAAAAAGAAAAATTTTTATGAATTTCTAACTCAAAATAAATTGCACATTTTCGTCATTTTTACGCATTTTGTCAAAATTTGAACTTTGGTTACCTATAAATAAAAATTGTGACTATGGATTTTTAATATTTTTCATCTGCCTTTGAAACTATATATTAGAAGCCTACTATTAAATTTTCAAGATTTTTTACCCGACAAATAAAATTTTATCGACATTTATAGAAAAAAAAACTAAAAAAATTGGAAACTGAAAATGTCCGTTAACAGCTTAAAATAAGTCAGAATATTTTGAAAATGCTATGGTGTGTAGAAAATGCGTATATAAACATTCGGTCAAAATTGCATGTCTCTACGGTCATTTACTTTAGAGTTATACCAAAAACCAAAATCGATTTTGTCGAAAATTGGTTTTCCGTAAAAATTCCCGTTTTTCCCTTAATTTTTCATTTGTTTTTGACGGCGCTTTTGAAAACTACTGGGAAATTTTAACTTTTGACTCACAGTACCAACTAGATTCAATTTCCTATCAGAAAAAGTACTATTGACGAAAATTGAAGCATTTTTACTGTCCTAAAACGTGATGACAGACACAAAAATAAAAATAAAATTAAAAAAATTAAAAAAATTAATAAAAAAAATAAAAAAAAACACACACCATAATTGTAAAATCAATATATTCATCGCTCTGCTCAGAATCTAAAATTAGTATGGGAAAAAAAAATAATTGAAAAAATATAAAATTCTATCAATTTATTAATAATATTAAAAGATATACGATTGTATAATAATAAACAATTTTCATAATTTATATTGTTTTATCATTGTTATTTTCTTATATTTTCTATCCTAATTTCATATTTATAGCCATATTATACATTTTAATAGGTCAATGTTTATTATTTTAGAACTGACTTCTAGAGAAAAAATTACCACGGAAACGCAGGGTACACCTGCTAGTTTATATTATAGTCTGTCAATAAATATTATAATATAATAACTATGCAAAACAGAGATTTTTACCCAAAGCCAGTTTTTGAAAAACCATAGGTACATGAAATTTTTTCCCAATATTTATATTAGCATGGAAGGTTTCTCATAAATTTTTTAGTGTAAATTGAAAAAAAAAAGTTATGTGTAAATCCAAAATATTTTTTAAAATTTGAAAAATAATTTTAAGTTGGAAATTCATGTGAATTTTTCTATTTATATCAACATTTTAAAATGGAATACAAACCCATAAGTTTTCTAACCTTTACCAATAAAAAAAAGTTTCCTGGAAAGTTAAAATAGGTAGTTATTTTATGGACGTTTTTTTACATTGAATATTCATCAGATTCTTCATAGAACGATTTTCTTATTTTGTTGTAATTTAAAAACTAATAACTGCACATACTTGAAATTGTTATCAGATGTTTTTACATAATTTTCTATACATTATAAATCATAAGATACATATGTATGATTTTTTGTTATAAGCATTTCAAATTCAAATTTTTACAAAATTCATCATAACCATGAAAATGTGCAAATTGTTTTGAAATTAAAAATTTAAATTTAGATTGAGTTGTTTACTAGTTCGTACTTTATTATTTAAAAGATTTCATATTTATTTCAGAAAACTTAGCTAATATCTTATGTTTCATTATTAATTTTATATTTAGACAATTTATTTATTTATATTTATTAATTAAGAGCATCATAATCATCCAAATTTTAAATCATTTGACCCTAATTGCTTCATCCGTTTATTATATAGGTTTAAAAACAGTTAAACAATTTTTTTTTGTTTCAAGCTTTCATATTGTAACATCATAAACACGTAATGTAAGCATACAATTTTATAGATACCTATGCAAAAATCAATAAATTGTTTTTCATACAACGGTTATTTAAAAAAAAAAAATGTAATTATCTGTGTGTAACAAAATAATTTCTTGGGAAGTGAAAGTGCTTTAAAACTTGTACAGTAATTACATTTTAATATTTTTAAACATTTGTTAAATGTAACAACAGTTTTAATAAATTGTTAACAATTTAATTATTTTCTTGTTATATGTATGTATTAAAAAATAAAACTGTTTAACTTTGAATTACACCAATGCAAAATTATTCAAAACTGTATAAATTAATATTTTGCAATGTAACATTAATAAATTACTTTAATTTCTTACAGATGTTCAAACTACCTATCTTTCAAACTTATTTCAGTTTGAATTCTTATGAAAATAGTAATTGTTAAACACATTTTTTCCCAGTTTCAGTTATTTAAGTACATTCATTTATTCAAACCCTTTAATTTGTATTTCAAATGCAATCCTAACCTAACCTATATAAGAAATAAAAATAAATATTAACGACAATGTTAATGTTGGCGTTATATTTTTTCACTTTTGTACGTTTTTAAATTTTTTTTTTTTCAATATTTAAGTCAATTTCGTAATATAATTATAAAAATTTATAAACATGTTTTCAAAAAATTACAGTTTAGATAATTGTATTAATGATGAAATGATAAATTTAGTTTCAAATATATAAATAATTATTTTTATAATTTCAATTGGTCTAAAAATACACTTGTTGTGTTACTATTAGCTATAGTAAATAGTTAACATATAATATAAATTATAATTGTAATATATTTTTGAATGTTTAATTATTATTCTTTTGAAATTCCCGTGCCAAAAATAAGGAATGTTATTTTGAAATGATTTATTAGTGTTTCACGCCAAAAAATAATGTGGTATACTGTGTGTATAGTATTGATACATTTTGTCCGTCTACTCTCAGTTTGAGTATAAACGCTAAAAATACGTTTAAATTATTGTAGGCATAGCACAATTTTTTCATACCATTGACGTAGAATGTCAGCATTCTGTCTTCGAGTATTTCACCTTCTAATAGTTGAAGTGAATATACTATACCAGAAGCAAATGACACTTAACTTGCAAACCAAGTACTTGACACGACAGCTCCATCAACCAACCATGTACCTAGAATATACAACTATAAATGCAAGAGGGTGTCATGTGTGACCCCATTTGAACACAATATGCGAAATAGTTGTTTCAAGAACTTGACCAAGTATATTATTATTTAGAAACAAGGATTAGATACTCAATTCAATATTTTATTTGAAGGCTTTTAACATAATTAAATTAACGTCGGGAAATTCAGTATTATTTTAATTTAAAAATTGAGATTAATATCTATTAAATTACCATTAACATCAGACTGAATAAACATCAATTTATTGTGGTGATTTTTTAAAAGTATTTGAGTTCCAGTTGAAAGTGTTTTGAGAAATCTCGACAAAAAAAAACTTGAAATGAATAACCAATAAACCTACTTGCTTCGATAAAGATTTAAAAATGATTTAGATAATGTAGTATTAATAATGTTCCTAGTGAACATCGGAAAATCGATCATCTACTAATTTGATGATTATAAAATCAACAGAATACTGAAATTGACCAAACAGTAGCGTAATTCTAACTACTTGATTTTAGTTGCACGTAACATCGATATTGCTAATTAATGTTTGTATTGAAAACAAGTACCTACGTGACTCACAATTTATAAAGGTTAAATATATATCTGTTTATATTATTTTATATTTTTTCTTAAAAATATGGACAAGATACAGATATTAAGTGTGAAATACTCGTCTTATATTTTTCGTCTCGGTGCAGAACAAAGTTCTTAGATTTAATTATAAAAAAAATGATAATCATCACAATCAAGAACCGGATACAAAAGAAAATTTAAGTTATTTCTAAAAAATGTTTCGGAAATATTGTCAGTTGTTTTTCTTTAAAAAAAATAAATATTTATTCAGAGTATCGTCTATACTTGATATCCGATCTAATAATCAGCTATTAGCTAAACAATTCACAAGGAAATATAATACTGAAAATAATAATTTAAAAAAAATGGAGAGCCAATATATTTTTACACGCTTTACTTAAAGAATTTTGTATTAGTTTTTAATTTAAATTATTCAATTTGTAAAAAAAAAACTCAATTTAATATAATTAGATTTCTATTTTGTAATAAATAATAATAAAAAACAAATAAAATGAACGTACCTATATCTTAGTTTAAAGGATTTTCATATGCATACAATACCTATGAACATTGAAAAAACTAACATTCACGTGACATGTATTCATGACGATGTTAGAACCTTTATTTATCACGAGATTGCATGAGCGGAAGGATAAATGTATTGTTTTTTTATCCTTAGGTAAAATTATATTTCATTTTATATTTATTTTTTATAAAAAGTCAATAGTTTAGTAACGTTAATTGTATATGTTGGGCAGTTTTGTTACAATTATTATTTTAATGCTGCAGTCATATAAATGCATGTCACTTTTTGGCTTTTTATAAATATATAAATAATATATAAATGGAAATTTATAAATAAATAAACATACGCTGATTCTAGAATTTTTTTTTTTGTTTTGAATTTGCAGATATTATAGTTTTTACCAGTCTTGTAAATTATACTTTTAAAAACTATTCAAGTACATATACAGATACTTACTTTCAAAAGTATCTAAAATACGTATTTGAATACTTGGGAAAAAAAGTATTCAAGTACAAATACAAATACTTTTAAAAAGTATTTATAGGTACTTTCAAATACTTTTTTTTGTTTTTCAAAGTGCTTTACCTTTTTACCTTGGCTTATAATAGTCCTTATAGATATGTTTAATCATTAGAATAAAAATGTAGCGTTTTTTGGTCTTTGGTGTATGTACCATCAAATTCAAATACTATAACTTAGGCCACTAAAAATATTAAAATATACCAATATCCAACGATGAACGATTTATCAATAAAGATGTTGTAAAATTTGTATTATTTTATTTTAATTTTGCGTCCCTGCACATAAAGTAAGACGAACAAAGTATTTAAAAATAGTATTTGATTTTAAATACAGATACTTTCAAAAAAGTATTCAAATACTGTGTCCAAGTACTTTTTTCAAATGTATTTAGAATACGTATTTGAGTACTTAAAAGTATTTGAATACTTTTACTCAAATACTTTTACTCAAGTACTTTACAAAACTGGTTTTTACCCATATTAATATAAACTTTTTTTTGTATTGTATAACTGCATATTCGGCGCTAAAATAAACATAAAACATAACTTGATACTATGTTTTTTGTCATGTAAATCAGATTTGTTAAAATTGCGAATTAGTAAAACTGAAATTACTCTCATGGCTATATTGATCTTAATATATATCTATAAATACGTAACAATTCACCTACTCGAATTTGTCCTTACATAATCCCTTCGAGGCATAAACCACATCGAAAAGCAATCAAATATGAAATTAAATTATGTATTCTCGGAGGATCTAGTAAGAGATTGGTCGCGCGTCTATGTGTCTACGTCTAAATGAACAAAAGGTATGATTATTTGTAGGAAATGAAAACTTAAATATTGTTACTAACAAAATATGTATTTAATTGAATTTAATGCAAACGAAATATGATACTATAGATAATTTTATCATAAAAAAGAAAAAAAGACAAACAGCTTAGATATTTCATCAAGTGACTTGTCTAGTTGGACAACAGACTAATTGCCACAGAGTAAAAACAATTTTGTTTGAGTATAGTGAAAACCAAATGTAGACAATTATTTATTTTTAATACCCGTTAAAAAGTACTTAATAAACAATAAACATCGTTTATATTTCATAAGAATAATTATAATTTCGTCTTTACAAGGTCGTGAGTTGATCAACTAATTTTCGAGTTAAAATAGTTGTTTAATAGTCTTGGAATTATAAATTAAAAAAATATAGGAATTACTTTTTAAAATTGTCGGTAGTTACAAAAAAAAAAAAAAAATACTGAAATAAAATATACAATTAAAAATACAGGATGCACTAATATGGTTATAATGATTAATGAAATATATGGACTATCATTGACTATTTACAATAGTTTTTAATGAATTGTTTTATGCAATGATATATTTTAATTAAAAATATAATTTTTTATGCATATTTATTTTTGATAAATTTAATTTTAAAAAGGTATATCTATTGAGTTATTAATGTATTTATATAATTAATCGATGTTCCCTCGACTACCAGCTTAGGTTTTTTATTGCAATAATATAAGAATATTAAATTAAGACAATTAAACATACAATTTTATCTTTATTTGAAATCTTATCAAATATACCTAAGTATTTTTTATGGATTTTTTTAGAATTCATTTAAATAATGAAATTACAAACAATTACGCGGCGTCTTAGATAGGCTATTTAGCTACATCACTACTATTGGTTATTTTTTTTAGTTATGATCATAATAATAATATGTGTGTTAGTTTTTAATTTCTATAGAAACATTTCATTAAAATCGAATAGCTGTTTTAACGTGCTCAAACTTTAAATTATGTTTACTGAATTTTATGAAATTGCAAAATATCATCTTATGTCGAACCACTTTATCGACTACGTCGCAATAATAGTAGATTGTTTAAGATAATATATTCGAATGAAATAATGAAATAATACGTAAAAATATATTGAAATATTATACTTTCTTAACTTATGTAATTTTTTGAACTAAATAAAATAAGTTTTTTACAAAGTTAAGCAGAACCCGACGATTCCACTCACACAGTCACACCTAATACTGTTAATAATTAATAGTGATGGTCGAACACTTCAAATATATTCGATTATTTACTACTATTTTATAAACCTACATAACATTATAATAGTCAGTACACTTACGTATATAATCAGGAAAATGTCTTTTAAATGAGTATCTATTAAACATTATTTTATTTCATTAAATGAAATACATTAACTTCCATTTTATGTTATTGCATTTTTATTTTAAGTGCTCAGAGCATTACACAACAAGTATATTATTATTCAAGTCTAGTCATTAATTAATATAACATTATAGCTTGTTACTACCTACCATACCATGCCTAACCGGCACTTATGATCTAAAAATTTGTAGCATGATCAAAAATAGCAAATAGAACAAAAAGTACTACGAATTTTATAATCTGTATCACGCAGTGCCATTAGTTAATACCACATATAATAATATGATTACTAAAAAAATATGTTTTACAACTATTTTTTTGGTTATTAACGTAAAACATAGAATACAAAATTAAAGTTGCGTTTAAAAATAGTTAATTCAAAAAATAAAACACCGTTTAATGTTTAACATTCAAATTTTATAACGTTTAAACGCTCGAAAAAAAAATAGGTAGGTAAATATTCAGATATAATTTAAGCCCCGGATTATTATTTCTTAATATTCTGTTGATTAATTTATGAAATTGTAAACCTAAGAACTATCATTTTTATATAAAATGTATCATCAACGAAACAACAAAAACCTTAGTTAAACTGGTTAATGTAACAATAAAATGAATAGATAGCATATTAGGTAGGTACGTAATATGTTTTGTCAATGAATATTAAATGTTAATGTATTCAATTTATTATGGCACACTGGCAAATTATTTGAACAAATTATATTATTCTGTCGATAACTCCTTAACCTTTCTCCATGTTATACGAATGAGGTTAGGGTCGAAATATTATTTAAATAAACAATGAAGGCATTATTTTGTGCACAATTGCATTATTTATTGTTCTTTAATATCATAAGTGCAGATTTTCAATGAATAAGTTGTGTAATATATAATTTATTATATACATAAAAAATAATATCAATAATAATTAAAACAAAGTAGTTAATAGTTAACTTGACAATAATATTACATTTCAATTAAGTAATTATAAGTGTAAATATTTAAGGGTTTTTTTCTAATTACACAATGAGGTACAATATTTAATTTTTAAATAGTATATTATGTATCACAAGTATATTTATATTCACATATTACATGTTATCATTGTGCAATATGACGTGGATTATTAAAAAATAAAATTAAAAATAAAAGGGGGAATGTAAGTAACAACTCTGTTGTGCAGTAGCTGTCAAATGCGTACTTCGTTATTTTCTATGTCACTGTGGAAATAGTTGTGTGAAATTTGAATTTAACGATATATTAATTTATGGTTCTAGTATAAATTACTTATGAGGATATTTGTATTATTTATTATATATATTTAATTTAACTCTCATGAGTACCAATTTTCTATCAAAAACCAGCTAAAATATGAAGACTGAAGCATTTTACTTGTATACCTACATACTACACATATGAAAAAAAAAACATAATAAAATACTAAAATCAATATATTCATATCAATACATTCATCGCTGCGTTCAGATGCTTAAATTAAAGGGAATATAATATTATTTGAAAACATTTTGTTCGTACTTCATCAAATGATGAAATTAATGCTAGTGCAAGCAAAATATATTTTCTGTAATGGTATAGCAACTAGACTCTTTTATAAGTATAAAAATACATGCACCAACATATTCTACTATAAATAATTTATCAACTTATTTTACCCATCACGAACAAACATTATATAATATAATATATAATATTTCTATGTAAATAACAGTACCAATACAAGTCACCTTAGTGAAACAAGTCTAGGTCCAAACCCAGACAACGAAATAAACACTTTAGAATTTTTCAAAGCAACTCAAACATTAAACCTATTATAAGATAACACCAACAATATTGTAATGTACACCAAATAATTTTTAAAACTATAAATTATATTATATTATATTATTATATATTATACTATATTATTTATTTATATGTATATTTTTATTTTATTTACCACAAATGTCATGCTAATGGGCTTAGTTGTCAAAGCAGAAATGAATAATTACAATAAATAAATATTAATAACAGTAATTTACCTATATAATATAGTCACACATTTATCAGATTAATTATTAGGTAAATGATAAAATATGTAAGCAAGTATATAATATAATAAGAAAAAAAATCAAATGTCTGACTATAGTTTATTTATTGGCTTAGACTATGTTTTAAAAAAATACAAAGATATAGGACATATACTCTATTCACTATTGTATGCATTTTCTAATTACTAATATTAGTTATTACAAATACAATGTTCAATAAATTGATTGTGTCGTCGTTGACACAAAAAACCTCCCAAAAAATGTCCATAATTGAAACCCAGACGTTGAAAAAAAACCAAATGCCAAGAATCTTCAAAAATACATTTTAAAACTTTAAAAATTTGTAAATTTTAATTTGAAAGTAATTGAAGTAAAAAATTATATATGTGACATTAGAGGTTTTATCATAGTTAAGTTTTTTGTCTAACTTAAATGAGAGGGTTTTATGTCGTAATACACATATAGTAGGTTTTTCGCGTGATATTTTGTGTTCTATTATACATTTTAATCAAATAAAGATATTTCATTAACTATTTATAGTATTAATACTTAAGAGGTTTTATTTATTATTTTTTATAATTTATAATTAATTCTATTATGGGTTTTTATTCTATTATTTCTATTCTAGGCGATAGCAGATAGGAGATATTATCAAATGACAGCTTATTTTTTTTGAATCCAGGGACACCAAAACATCAAAATTGTAAATTTGATTTTTCGGGGTAACGACGGCGTATTATAAGTTCGTTGGCGGTGTATATTATATAATAAAATATACAATTGTGAATAACTAGGAAGAAACTAAAAAAAATACAAGTACAAGTAGTGGAGTGATAATTTTTTTCAGCAGATAATTTTTATTATTGTCATTATTTAAATAGCTTTATTTTAAAAACTTAAAAAAATACTTATAATAAAATAATTACCGTCGCATTTGAATAATATTTTACTGGTATTTTTTTAGTTTAAAAGTGTCATGGACGCCATTTTTATCGATATTTTTCTATGTATTTTAATGCACTGATTTAAAAACTACAGTCATAACACTTGTCAGTCACGTTTGTGCCATAACAAATTAAGTTGGCGAATATATCAGTTTTCACTTCATAGCAGTATAAACATCATCATATCACGAAGAGATTTAGCCCGTAAACACGCTGTTTTAATAACCTAATCCACGGGTTCCCAAACTATTTCGATTCATCGCCTACGTCAAACCAAAAACATTACTCCTCCGCGTCTTCTATTAATAATGCTTCATTATAGTTAAATCAGTCAGGCTAAAAAATATATATAATCTATACTATATAATAATATTCTCTACTCTATATCATAATATTCTGGCTTGGGTTAATAACAATAAAATCTAATAGACAATAGTTCCTGTTTTGTCACAATGTCACATCAATTATCTGAACTATTTAGGAAAATATTATATTATATTATATTATAGGTAATAATTACCCTAAGCAACTCCTGCCAAGTGCTCACACGGTTACACCACCCACGTCTTATTTTTAATATGATAATACGAATACACATGCCGTGTATAATACTGAAATTGCATTATTTCACCACTCACCACTGTTGAGTTACACTGGAGTACACTCCAGATTATATTATATTATTATACAGAAAATATAGGATGAAGAATATTCCGTATAAAATTGAAGTAGAAATACCTACTCAGCGGTTGGGATCGGTTTTATCCTCTGGTTTTAACCAGTAATATAATTTCACTTAAATGAATCTACGTGATTAAGTCAACTAAATGTACGTGTGAGCTTTTTTTTTTCTTTATTTAATAGATACTAGTATAACTATTACAGCTCAATAATTAATAAAATACGATTAATATGATAAGAAATATGTACAAATTACAACAATTGCAATATTATATAAGCACAAAATATAGATAATATTAATAAGGTAGTATTATAGGTTTATATTTGATATAAAATAAAGATAATTAGAATGACATAATATAATTATAATTGTTTAAGCTGATATAATAGTATTTTAGATCATTCTCGGTAGATAAGGAAGAGTTTGGTTATGTTCATATGAATATATTGTGTATAGTTTTCATATTTTATTTGTTATTTTTCATTTTCAAAATAATATAATAATGTGATTTTAGCTTCATGCATCGATACATCGTTGTTACTGAACGATACAACATAATACGTTAAATTACATTTTCTTCTTTGAAAAGTGCTCATTGAAAAATCCGTCGCCATAACACAAAAAGCTTTTGCCATTCAAAATCTTAAAAAAACAACACGTATCAATCACATTTTCTCATTAAATCTACATAAACAAATAATGCCCATGATACTTAATCGCAATGAAGATAAGTATATGGCAAGATTATATAGATAGCTAAACCCATCATCTTGATTTTTAAATACATGGTACATACTACATACATAAAAATAAAAAGTGCCATAACATTTCGAACATTCTTAACAAATAAACGATGCTTTCACACAAATATAACATTTTAATATACAATAACTATTATTTCAAA
The DNA here is from genome assembly GCA_027563435.1 of Nasonovia ribisnigri. Classification (NCBI taxonomy): domain Eukaryota; kingdom Metazoa; phylum Arthropoda; class Insecta; order Hemiptera; family Aphididae; genus Nasonovia; species Nasonovia ribisnigri. Next base: position 47,369 of record JANEHU010000290.1, on the reverse strand, counting down.
TGTAAAATAAATCTATAAAATAAATCCTAAGATATTGTTTTATGAATCTGAAGTCAAAATATGATAGTTTATGTATTATTATATCTTTAAAACAGACCAAAAAAAAAAAAAATTAAATCAATTATACACCATACTAATAATTTAGAATTAAAATAAATTTAAGATCGTTTGAAGAATTATGTTAAATGCATAAGTATTCCTGGTTTTTTTTTTATGTACAAAAATAACAGCGAAGGTTTTAAGCATCATAAAATAAAATATAATAAACAAAACAAACAGTTAACTTTTTACCAATAGAAAACATCACTCAGTAATATAGTTTTACTATTTACTGTAGAGCATTTCGTTTATTATATCGCATTTATTAATGCAAATAATATTTAATGTGTTTGTTTGTGTGTGTGTGGTTTGTTTCATAACATGTATCTTCGTTAAAACCTAAATATAAACACAATTCACAAAACTGCTGTATTTACTAGGTACCTACCTAATATTCTACTCAAAACTGAATTCTCACTCAACCCTCTCATCTCAAGACTATCATCCAACAATTGACAATCGGGAAAGATGTCTAAACCAGAGTCCATATTTGGGCCAAAGACATAGACGTTATGTAAATAACGAAGTTAATTCAATTATTGTGAGATTTCTCCCTTCAATATTTTTTGTTGTGTTATATATACCACTGTATTATTTTAAAAAATGTACTTATTTTTCATAAACACAAATGTCCAGTATTCAATAAAATAATAGTATATTAATAAAAATAAACCTATATATAGGATGTTCACCAAACAGGCTTACACATTTTTTCTTCAATAATGCAGTTATTCAAATGCTGTTTAATTTTGGAATTTTTAAATATACTATTATACCATATTTTCAAATTGTTGAGATTTTTTTATAGTATTGAAGTGTCCTGAGGAGATACAAACTTCTGTTTTTCAAATAAGAACATTTTCTACCATTAATTATTTGGTGGATTATTTTTCTAAAAATATTTAATATATTAGAATCAAAATGCATATGGTTAGATTTTGAGTTACTTAATTTTGAGTAATAAGGATAATAGGTAACGGTGTTTTAAGATAAGAGAGATTTAAAAATGTTAGTGATTTATATTAATCTATCAATATTAATAATTTATAAAAATATCTTAGTATAATAAATACTAGATGTAATATTACATCTATTTTATATTTTTGTAATATATCATTATCATTACCTACTACCAACATTTTAATAATTGAGATGCTACTTCTTTGAATTTAAAATTAAGTACATTAATATTAAAAAAAAAAATATTCACTAAATAATATACAGTTGAAAATCAGACATTTGTCAAGTAGGATAAAAAATGACCTTTGAGTAATCTTAAACATTTCAAAAATCAGAATTTGAATAAATACGTTATTGCATAGGAAAAAAATAGTGGTTAGCATACTTGGTGGTGAATCTATCATAAGATATTATAATACTCAAAATATAAAAAAACAAAATAGTTTGGATTAAAATTAAAAAGACATAATAATTTCAGTAATTTACAAAAAATTGTTATAATGTTCTCAAAATGTGTATATACAATATATTGTAAATAGACATTAATTTCTTTCTTAGATGAAAACTATATAATAAATAAATATTTCGCAAAAAATATCTAACCAACGAACTACTGTGATTTCATATGAAAATGTGTAGGTAATAACTTAGGGAAATCCATTATATGAGTAGAGCACTTTGAAATGGTTAAGTCACTTAGACACAGATCCTACAGATGTGTTATTCGTCTGACTTCGTTTAACTTAAAATGTTCTGATAAGGGGTCCGGTCGGAACCATAAAATATATCCAATGTTTTAGTGTGCATACTTTAAGAAAAGGGTCACGGTTACAAAAAAAAATAATACGTTTTACCTATAGTTCAGAGGCGATTAACATATTATGATATTATGTAACAGGAAGATCCTCACAACACTCAAAGATGAAGGTATTGTGATAAAAAAAAAACACGGTTGAGTGATTCAGTATAGTATTTTGATAGTGGTAATAAATTATAGCATTTGATAAATGATCGTAAAATAAACAAGTCAACATTTGTTTAAAAACATGTCCTTTCCCTTAATCTTTTGTCATGATTTTTAAGTTAACTGTTGTAAAATTATTGAAATAAAGTAAAACCTTGAGAAACGTAATGTTCAATTTTTTTAATATTTGTATTACTAAAAAAAAAAAACTTAATAAATATAGTAAAATGTGTCTTACAAAAAATAATAATCAATAATCAGCAATTAATACTTCAAGAATTATTTGCTCAAACATTTAATTTATAAAGACTTTATAACTAAAAAACAAGATAACAAGATATGCTTAAATAAAATAGAAATAATAAGCCACACAAATATCAGATTATATTCAGTGGGTATGATAAAATGTATATTTTAGTTTATATTTGGTTTTCAATAAAATAATACAAACTACTTCTAACTGTACCATTATATTACTTCAATAGATTCAAATCTATGTATGTATATATGTTTTTTCGTATGTTGATGTACATATTTAATCATTTATTTTAATAAATGTATATTGAAGAATAAATAAATAAATATGATCAATGCTCATAATAGTTATAATGTTATATAATTGCACAGATCAATATATTTATATAATTTAAAATAATTAAATTACCAAGACATATAAATTATTCTAAAAAAACGTTTTAATTATTTATTTAATTATAATATGTAATATGCTTTATATTAAAATTTGTTGATAGCAAAATAATACAACATTTTTGGTTAATCAATACTAATATATAAACTCTAATAATTAAAACAAGATAATGAAATCTATTTAGAAATACCTTAAGTTAACGTCAATATCACATTTATCATATTAATATCTAATTACATAGCAAAATAACATGTGATGAAATGTATTTTATTCAAAACTTGATCACTTTTGTGAATTTTACACACTTGTACTTTTGTCTAATATTAAAACGTAATATTTATTTTATGTGAAGGTACTTCAAATTTTATTAATATTCAGTTATAATTTTTATTTTATGTTTAAAATGATGTATGTTCAAATAAATATACTTAAATAATATTCAATATTAATATCAAGTAAATCGGGTTGTGCATAATATAATATATTAAATTTGTACATCTCTGTCGAACGTTATTAAATATTATAAATATTTACTATATCTACTTTTTTATTAGATGTTTTTATTTTAGTATGCGTTTAAATAATATTTTATTACATTGTAGGTAAAAATATTTAGTTGAAATAAAAATACATCTACCAAAGAAGTCGAATGTCTGAGCGTAACCACTCACAGTTGCAAAAATGCAATCAAATAGATAGTTTAATGTTTAAGGTTGGGAAATTGTAATATTTTAGTTTAATAAATGTTAGTAGTTTTAATTTTCTTTGGTTTTTGAAGTGCGTAAGGGAATATTTTTGCATTGGGTGCCAATTTATGTTAATCTCAGACATTACTTTTGATTTTTTGATGAGTGTTTGATTATAGAAAAATTTGTGTGTGTTGGAGTGCATTATACAGGAATTTAATAATCCCAATAGGATTCGAAATTCACAACCTATATGGGCCTGAGCAGAACATGCGTGGGCATTCTAAATATTAGAAGAATATTTTTTATTTTTTAAACTTTATCTTTTGGTTTAAGTTCTGTTTGCGATGAATAACTTTATAAAAATAGTTGAGCCATAAGAATATATTAAAAACCGTAAAATACATTAATTGAATAGTAATTATTTTTATTTGGCAATGCCATTACCTAATATGAAACATGGGTAAAAGTTACTATACAAATTATTTCAATGTTGGAATACCTTGTAACTTTATTTATTACATTTTTTTCGATAACTAGTGTTTACATTAAATCAAAAGAAATCAATGTTTAGATATATTTATATGGATAAATTTGATACAAGACACAGATACTTATATAGTTATATATCTAAAAAATATTTGAAATGTTTGTGATATAATTAAAAATAATAAAGCCATCGTAAGATTGTTTTATTTCGAACATAAAAATAATTCGAAAAAAAACACGTACTTACATTTATTAATAAAAGATAAATTATAAATATAAGAAATGCATATATTTTATATTTTTGTCGTAAACGTCTGTGTTACAAGACGTGTACTGTACAAAATATTATATGTTATAAAGTAATAGTTGTATGTACCATGTTGAACTAGTATGTAGTGTATATACTATATACTATGTAGGTCGTAAAATTTTGCTTACTTTTTATATATTATATTAATAGTAACTACCAATAATTTTACAATATTTTAAATTCTGAGCTCACTAGCGATGAATGTATTGATTTTACAATAGTATGTGTTTTTTTTATGTATGCGTACTTTGCGTTGTAATTATGCACACGACTTTTTTATGAAAAAAAATGCTTTAATAATTATCAATGGGATGGTTTCTATAGTAGATAATTGGATGGAAATTTCAAGTATTTTTAAAAATTATTAAAACAAGTAAACGTAGATAGATTAAATTCTAACTGTATATTTATATTAGCGTTTTCTATGAACTATAAGTTTTTAGAAATATTTTGAATATTTTAAACTATATACTTAACTAGCTACAAAGAAATTTTTATTTTAAATTTTATTTCCTAAAATTGCTGATAAAAATTGTTTTCTTGATAAAAAAGAGTAAATATTATTTTATACCAACCTTAGTACAACGTTTCTCATAAGTAGTTAATAGTGTAAATCTAAATATTAAAATATATTATACGCTTTTTGTAGATATTTTAAGTTAACATTTGAATGAAAATATATTTTTAAAACAAAAAATAACGTTTTTAGTTATTTTATAGTAAATTTTAAAGTAATAGGCGGGTAATTGAAACGTTTAACTTATACTATTAAATTGTATGTACACAAAATCATTTAAAATACAATACTATCGGAAATAATAATAAAACATTATTATTATTTATTTTTAATAATTGTATAATAAATTACTGTAAAAGGAATATGAATATATCATTAAATATCCTTAGAAATAGAGGCTGGCACGTCGTTGACGCTCAGAAACATTTTTCATTTTTCATATGTCATAATTAATTATTTATTATTGATTATTGAATGATAGTTATTCATAATTTATTATTGAATTAAAATTAAATACATCCATTATAGTACCTTAAACAATGACGAGATACACTCAAGGTATGTTATACAGCAAAGCGACTTCCCAGATGATTTTCTATTTTATGTTATTTTATTTATCTTTATCTATACCTAAATATTCTAGATATTTTTAAAATTAAACTCATTTATATTCAGGTGATTTTTTCGTTATTAGAACTCACCCCTAACAATTATAAATTAGCACATTTTATTGGAAACATAGTTTATTTTTCTAATAGATATCATTATTAACTTAGTGAAGACTATTAGTGATAATTTCTAGAATTATTTGTTATTTTACTATTATTTATATATAATAATGAATAAATAACCTAACTTTATAATATAACAAGGAATATTATAAAGTCGACGTTTTATTCAAAATCGTAGAAGTTTACGAAGTGGATATAGATACAAAACAGGAATTTGAGACATCGAAGGTATTATAGATTGCACTTATTTATTTATTTGTACAAACGTGATAGTAAGAATTTGTAACTTGTTTATTTACAAATAAGAGGTGACCACAAGTTGTTTTCATTTGTCATTCCTCATAGCATTATCCATGTAAGCGGATACTCAATAGAAGAAACTAAACAAATCTTGTGGAAAATCGTTACTTTGAAAAAGTTCTGTCATAAATTTTGACAAAGAAAAATATTTAAAATGTAATTGTTATGAAAACTGTGAAGTACTTATTCTTTTAAGTTTTGTATTTTACAAATAAGAGATAGTTTATCTAATAAGAAATAATATTTTCAATAAATTTAAGCATAACTTTATGTAATAAAAATAAACGTCATTGTTATTTAACTGAATGTTATGTTCTATATTTTAAACAATTTTAAAATGTACGTATAAAATATATATATGTATTAAATAATCAGCAATATTAGTTTATTTTTATTTTTTTGTTTTAAATGCTTTCTATAATAATACGCAATACAAATAAGTCAATAAAATACAATACTAGTTATAAACATACATTTTTGTTTTCAATTAAAAAAAAACTTTCATCTAGGTATGTATGTGAAAAATCTAAAGAAACTTTTAAAATAACAGCGTTTATTACTTAACCTTTATCGATTCAGACCAGCTGTCGTAAAGAGCATTACTAAAAAATACACACAAATGAACATTGATAAAATCTTATTTTTCAATATAGAGATCACTTATCTTTCGGTTTTAAAAAGAACGAACTAAGTTATAGAATCGATCTATTTTTTCCTGCAAACACTTTGATCAACAGTAAAAAATTGGTATACAAATTTAACGTAGATCATAATATATGAGGATCCCAAATGAATAATACACTCATCCTATATTTTTAAAGTCTTCTTAATCAATAATTATTAACCAAGCGACCACCAGAATAAATATTGTTTAGATTCATGGGTCGGATATGTTTATTCGAAATGCAAATGTCTATATAAAAACATATAACCTAACAATATTTATTAAAAAATCAAAAAATATGATCTTAAATTTAAGGGGCAAAACACGATGATCGAATCTACTTTATCATAGTGACCATAGTTATCATTACAGTTATTATTTTATTATTTTCATCATTTAATGAATTTAATATCAGTTTAATTGAATCTACCATGATATTTTAGATTCTGAGCGGAGCGATGAATGTATTGATTTTACAATGATGTGTGTTTTTTTTTTATTTTATTTTTTTTTTATTTTTGTGTCTGTCATCACGTTTTAGGACAGTAAAAATGCTTCGATTTTCTTAATAGTACCTTTTCTGATAGGAAAGTGAATCTAGTTGGTACTTTGGGGGGTCAAAAGTTAAAATTTCCCAGTAGTTTTCATGAGCGCCTGGAAAAACAAATGAAAAATTAAGGAAAAACGGGAATTTTTACGGAAAACCAATTTTTGACAAAATCGATTTTGGTTTTTGGTATAACTCTAAAATAAATTACCGTAGAGACATGAAATTTTGACCAAATGTTTATATATGCATATTCTACACACCATAGCATTTTCAAAATATTATGACTTATTTTGAGCTGTTAACGGACATTTTCAGTTTCCAATTTTTTTAGTTTTTTTTCTATAAATGTCAATAAAATTTTATTTGTTGGGTAAAAAATCTTGAAAATTTAATATAGGCTTCTAATATATAGTTTCAAAGGCAGATGAAAAATATTGAAAATCCGTAGTCACAATTTTTATTTATATGTAATCAAAGTTCAAATTTTGACAAAATACGTAAAAATGACGAAGATTTGCAATTTATTTTGAGTTAGAAATTCATAAAAATTTTTCTTTTTAAATCTAAGATCTGAAAATGTAATACAAGATTCCTTATAAGTTTGCCTAATTTTATCAATAAAAAAAAGTTTATAAGCAAGTCATAATAAATTTTTATGAGCATTTTAAGTTTAAATTTGTACAAGATTCGATATTCACTCGATTTCTCATGTAGCGATTTTCTTATTTTGTTGCAATTCAAAAACAAATAACTGTAGATGCATGAAAATTTCACTGAATGTTTATATAAGCTATTTCTATACACCATCTAATTTTTAATATATTTTGACTGTTTTTCAGCTTTTTATGGACGATTTAAATTTTCAAATTTTTTAGTTTTTTTTTCTATTAATATCAATAAAATTGTATTTGTTGGGCCAAAAATAATGAAAATTTAATACAAGACTCCTGATATATTATTACAATAGCAATTGAAAAATATTAAAAATACATAGGCACACATTTTTTTTATAATCATTTAAAGTTCGAATTTTGACAAAATTCATCAAAATCTCGAAAATTATCAATCATTGTAATTAAACAACTATAAAATGGTCAGTTTTTATAACTAAGAATTGAAAATTTAAAATAAAGATTCTAATAAATAGTACATACTGTAAACAAAAAAATCTAAAAAATATATAAACACAGTTATTTTTACAGACATTTTAAGTTCAAATTTGGACGAAATTACATATTAAAATCAATATTAACGAGTAAAAGTATATATTATAATATTTTTCCAGCATCACTGATAATTTTGGGTTAATAATTAAATAATATGAATAATATTAATTCAACTTAGCAGCTACCGTAAAATAACAATATCAATATAATTTAAAATATCCTAGACTGACATACCGTCTCCGCTCAGAATCGTTTTTCGTATACAATGATATTATATCATTGAATTCAAATTTAATACCATCCATTATACAGTGATCTACTTGTAACCTACTGTACAGCAGAGCGACATCCACTTGACCCCCTTTTTTACATTTAATTGTACTAAAAAAGTGTTAATGATAATTTGCAATATAATATAGGTATATATTATGTGTTATACAAAAAGTATTTTAGAGTTTATCCATTTAAAGTAAAATTTAACAGGTATATATTTTTGTGGTAAAATTAATAAGAATATAAGAAAATTAATTATTAATTATTTATTGTCTTTAGAAATATTTTTTTAAATATGTTTAAAAAGTAATTTAAGCTACATTATGTTAAAATTGTAATTGTATTAGATAATTTATACATTTAAATTTTTAAATAAGAGATTAAGTTAATTATTTACACCAGAAAATGGTCCAATTGCTTCATACAGATTTAAATTTGGACAGTGGATGACATTGTGTTAGACTGTAATTCGTACAATGCGTGTTGGGCATAAATTCATAATGGTCAATGGAAGCGAGCAGTCTTTAATATATAATTGTATAAATAATTAAATTACTGAATTTGCTGATTCTAATAGAAACAAAAATTTTAAATTTCTATTTAAAATTAAGATAAAACCACAGAAACAAATCACTCTGTATAAATAAGTATATTGCATAGAGTATAAACTGACACCTATAAAATATACTCAATATCTATTATACCTAATTATAATAGTTGTACTGAACTCAGAAGTATTTATTAAGTATTTTACTGGAAAAATAAAACAAACTCGGAATAATGCGTTTTACATATATATCTAGAGAGGATACTATAAATAATTTGTTTGATAAGATATCTAATTTAAATCATATATTTGCTATTCTGAAAACATTTTAGTGGCTAATAAATGATAACTATAATATTTCTAAAGCATATAGGTAATTTAAAAAAAAAAAACAAAAATCTAATGATAAACAATTGCAAATATTATGTCTGATTAACTGACCTTTTTATATCCACTATTCGGTCTCTGTTTGCTATTTTTATAAAATTATTAATACTATTGCAAAAATCAAAATAAATTTTAATTTAATCAAACACTGTTCTTAAAACTAAATGAAAAATAAAAATATCCTAATACCTATCCGTCGAGTGGTAGTTTAAAATAATCCGTGTTCAAAGATTGTAAAATATTCAATTATTTTTTAAGTCGATTTAAAAAACCTTTTATATCACGTTTAAGATCTTGAATATTTTGTTTTTTTGCATTTTTGGTTGTAAATACACGTAAATAATTTATAATTTTACGAGTTGATCATTTGCGTGTTTTGCTTTATTACGTGAGTAGTTTCTTTCGTTCAATTTTTCAGTCAGTACACCGACAGACTGGAATTTTGTTGTAAGCCTAATGTGCGCTTCTACATGGAGACATTTGACCGTCCATAAATGATGCAATGTTGAATTGTAATAAACGTTATGCGCATATTTATTGCTTTAGAACTGTAGTTTTCATCGAATGATGGCTGTCTACCTCGTTGAAGAAACTTTCTTGCATCCGCTCACATTCTTTTGAATATTGTTGAGTTCATATTGCAAGACTACAATATTACCGGCCTCAACTCAACTCGCTTCTAATTAAATTTTAAAATGTTAAGTGCATCTATGGCTGCAGATGCAAGTTTTAAAATATTAGTGTACTTTTATCTTAGATATCTGTTTTAATATACAATATATATTTCAAAAAGTTTCTTTGGTATTTAACCTTGTTGATAACTTATACCTAACATGAGTCACTCACAATCACATCAAAAACTTATACATGATAAAGATCAAAATAAGCATATAAAACAATAAATATACATACTACGTAGATCACTGTTAGACAATAACAGGTTAACATCTCTTTCGTATTAGTCAAAGTTATGAGCTTTACAAAGGTCTTTGTCAAAACTTTTTCTACAGATCTTGTTACTATAAGTTAGTATAAGGGCTTAGGAAAATTACTAATTATTTGTTAATTGGACATTGCATTTGAATGTTTTTACTTTGTATGAAGAATTACTAAATGTTTTTGAATTCTTCATACTATAATAATGAAACAAGGATAATAATATTATACAAAATTACTGTTAGCAATATTAGTATTAATTTTATTATTTTAATTTTATATTCTAAGCACAGCGAAGAATGTCTGGGTTTAAAGATTTGTTTTTAAAAATTGTTTTAGTCGTCAGCACTTTACAAAAAAATGCTTTAATCTTTGATAATGATGGTGGTTCTCTGGAAGAACATTTTAAGTAGTAGGAATCAGGGAATAGGGGATAGGGAAGATATTTCTAGTTCTTTAAAAAATATTCAGAAAAAAAACCAGTAAACGTAAACATTTCAGTCTAACTACCATTATAACGTCATAAAGTTTTCGTGGTTTTTGTGATATCAACAATAACTTATATCCTAGAACAGTGCAACCATCAAAATATGATCTTTAGTGTTTTATAAAATATGATGACAAAATGTTTTCTATAGATACATTTAATAATTAATTTAAGTTGATAATCAGTAATACCAAGAATATATTTTTTACAGAATTGTTACAATATCGAAATTTTAAGGAAAAAATTATTTTATTTTTAAAGTTGGTATCACAATCCAAGTATAATTCAGTTCTGAAAGAGCTGTTATTTTTTTTTCCTTCCTTTTATTATACCAGTTTTTGATCAAATTTATTTTGTTTTTTTTTTTACCTAATTTCTAGCTCCCTAGTTCAACCTAATCAAAAAATGAATAACTGTTTAGACTCATGCAATTTTCAAAATTGTCTGCTCTTTTTGTGCTAGACAATATTTATTTATTTATTTTTTTTTTTAAATCAAAAACGAATGATTTTAGATACTGGATTCTTTTAGAAAATGTATAAAATATGATAATTTGTCCTGTATCAATTTTTAGAGTTGTCCAAACTACCAACTTTGACTCCCCAATAAAATTCTCTTTGGTACGCCCTTGATCAGGTATATAAAATATTACAAATTAAAAATGCTAATTGTATCACAGAAAATCTGAAATGTTTTGAGATTATTATTGGTATTCATTTTTTTTTTATATAAATTAGTTTGGCACCTATCGTGATTGATTTTTCAGTAGTATTCTACGTTTGTAAAGTTATAATGTTATAAGTATTTTTTTATCTTTATATTTCCTTGTATTTTTTTAATATTACTCATACAAAAAATCTCATCAATTACAATACCTATCTAACTGATAAATATGACAACAATTATAAATATAAATAAATAAATAACAATAAAGTAAAATGTCATAAAAATTACATACTAGGCATCTACCAACACAACTATTCACAACCATAGAATCCTAACTACCGATCATAATGCAAATTCTGATGTACCTATTTAAACAACTAAATATAAAAACAATAACATGTTTATAGGAAAAACAGTTTAAACTTGTTTTTAAAAAATAAAAACAAGATAATATCATAGCAGAAATCAAACCTACATTATCGAAACCTAAATAAAATTTTGCAAAACTCGTATTATAAGATAATAACCAAATTATACATTTTAACATAGAAATAGATATGACGATTTTTATTTAATTTATAATATAGTACATCAATACATTTCAACTTTTATATTTTAAATAATTGAATTTAATTCAATTTTTTTTAATGCTTACTATATTTTGTTTAGATTTGTGAGTTATAATATTTCAATGATTTTATTAGTATAAATACTTTAGTTAATGCAAAAAAAAATTATTTGAATGAAAAAAGTAACTCAGTAGGTAGATGAAATAATTAAAAGTAAACGGGGGAACCTACTATTATTTGAAAAAAACTATGTTGTATGGTAAAATTGAAAGACTATATGCATATTTACAAAATTATATTTTTGTTGTACATATTTAAAAAAAAAAAATGTTTTCTTATTTTATTTTTCTAATTAGTATTTTTATAGAAAAAAAAACAGTATTGGACGTTTGATATATATTTTTGATTACACTTTTTTTTAGAAACTTACAAGATACTGATTAATTTAATCAATTAATTACGAATTTGTTTACAAAACAAAAAATAAGAAAAAACAATTATAATAAATTATAAAGAAAATGAGAGTGGGTAGATTAAGAGTCCAATTATGAGATAATTGAAAACACTTTCCAAAATCGAATATAGCACTTTAAAGTAATTTATACATTGTCTGATGGAAATAAGAACATAAATAATATTATTAATAATAATAATAATACAATTAATAATTGATTACATTTAAGTTTAATGTATAAGTCTAATGAGACTCTTCTAATTAGACTCTAATCAAAAGGTGTGACTGTAAATTGTGCATGCATTCAATATTCATTCTTATGCGTTTTACAGTTAATAGAATATTTAAACTTTATATTTATTAACATCGTCACCTATATTCATATTTTTGATTCAGATGGATGAAAATCATCCTTTTGGCGTTTATAATAGTTGTATCGTTGATAATTTTATTAATTCGTGTGAAGTGAATTTTTTTCTTTTGTTACATGCCATTGAAATTGCCTATTGATTTTGTCCCCTTTTAAGGGTCTTGCTACTGTATATCATGTTTTTCTACTACAATAATATAGTGAATTTTGTGTAATCTAGGTCAGAGTTTAATGTTGCGTTAACTATTTCAGGAAACATTGAATTTCTGTTTTTTTTTTTTTTTTTTTATATATTTTGTATTGGAGTATAATTATATTTATTGGGTACCTACCTACCTACCCGTATTATAATTGAAAACGGGTAGAACAAATAACGATAAAATATTATTTATTTGTGATGGATTAGTAACTAATTATGCCATATAAGGATTCAATAATAATCATTAATAATATTATTTTTATACAAAACATTATCATGAAAAGGTAGTACTATCATTGAATGGCTTTTTCTCTCACATTTTTATTGGTTATTCATGTTTTTATTCTTGTAGCATATATTTTTATTGAGCTCTAGGCAAATACTTATAGAAAAAGACGGAACATTAGGTATGATAATGCGTGCAATTGGGTGGAGCTTGTTAAGAGAATCGAGCGCTGTTAAAGCTACGCATTGACTGTCCTTGTAACAGTACCATTTCTCTCATTCTTTTGATAAAAATCATGCTATCACAATTAATCCGTTTAGCATGACCACCCCTCCCAGTCTTCGGGACAAATGTTCCGTCAATTTCTATAAGTGTATGACTCTGGTGCACAGATTGTATATTTTTGGAAAAAGGAATAAACTTCATTTCTGAATAATATTTTAAACTTTCCATTTTTTATACCAAACATTTTCAAAAATTAAAATTTACTACTAGCTTTATATTATTCAATTATTTTTCTATTTTCAGCGAAACCAATAAAACTTACCTTACCTATTCAAGGCCTAAAATTTGTTTGTCATAAATATTCTATAGGTTAGGTTTTATTATGTTAAATTTATATTTTTTAATTGAAAAATACTGTTATTGATATAGGTACACTTAATATATATAATATTAATTCAAATAGGCTATGTAGTAATTTAACTAACATTAAACTTAAGTTTTTATGCAAATCAAAAATAAATTTGATTATGGTTTTCTTATAAACATGTGGTATAATAAATTAATAAATTCTGAAGTTCTCAATCAATATGAAATTCGTAAACAATAAATAAATAACAAAAAATTCAACCGTAATTTATTTATTTCGCAACTCAAAATTGTCCGTAAAAGAGATTTTTAAATAATTTTGATCATATTATTGTGCTTCTAAAGAATTTGACTTCATAATATTATTATTTCAATCTTTAATAAAATAAATATTATTTATGGTATATAGTTTGTAAATTAATAAAATGAAAATATTGCTAGTTATTAACAACAAGACATATCCATCGTGTCAAAAAATGAGCTTAGAACGTGATATTAGGGATTACTAAAAATATAATAAACTTCAATTATTCTGCATGCCTATTATTATTTTGATATTGACGTAAAATAAATTTTATACGAATTATGAGATATTATTCCGTCGAGCCCTCGTCATGTGGATTTATACTTGTCCTGGGTTTTCTTTCGGTTTAGTCACATTTAGTGAATAAAATGAATACAATCATTTTAAGTTATAATATTTTCCAAAATTACCCGTCTGAAGTTAAGAGGTTTTCTTGACGTTAATCTTAGAGCCGTAAACACTATCGAACCATTTGTTTAAATTATTACTATTTTCCACTGTCTAACCAGTGGTATATTATATTTTAAACATTTTTAAGAAGAGTTGATGTGTGGAATACTCCCACCCCATTGTGAGTGGACTTGATTGATTGTATGTGTTTTTAATTGTGTTTATAAATATAAGTACCTAATAATAATAACATTTTAAAGAAACAATGAATAAAATAAAAAGAGTTTTTATATAAAAAAAAATGTAGGTACAGGTGGTACCTGTGACATAATTTATATATTAGTATAATTTTTATAGGGGTGTGAGGTATTGCCTTTTAAATGTTATTAATTATATTTGAATATATATTAGCATTTAACTCATAGTAGTGATTGTGAATTATAGTTATAAAGTTTCAATTTAAACTTTAAAGATAAATAAAATTGATTGATATGAATTTTGATGCTGTATTTGTATATGCATTGCACGATATTTATAAATATAGCTTAAGCCAAATTATATTAAGTATTTAAATAGGTACATTTTACCACATACAATAATATTCTTTGAGTTCCGTCAAAATGTTGTAGGTTACCTATAACTTATAAAGGTAAATGTTCTTATATTTGATTCAATAATAACAGAAACATCATAATTATTATAAATCTCTCTTTTACAAGAATGCAAAAAAGGTATACGAAAAAGTATTGACATTTTTATTTCAGTGAATTTAATTTCTGCAGCAACTAATAAAATAAAATAAATAACCCAGAAAAAAATACAGTTATGAATAAGTATTAAAGAGGTTATTTTTCGGTTTTTATGGATTTACTATTTGTATAGCAAAATCTAAGGGTTGGTTGAGCGGAGCGAATATGAGGTAGGTAGGTGGTAGGATATACCTATAGATAAATTTTGTAGTATTTTAACTGAAATAGTAAAAAATACTAATTAATTATAGTTATACCTATATGGAAAGATTTTTAGCTATAAGTATATAGATTATTGTTTAGGATTAGATAATTAATTTAGTGCATTAGATTTTGTTTAATTTTATGTTCAATAACTATCCGTGGTTTATGGTGCATTATGTAAATTGTGTCATGTGTTCACTCCAACGTACATCAGTGACCCGATAAATTGCACATAAAAAACAGTGCTTTATCTGTGTGCATACCCACATGTGTCAAGTAAATTTTAATTTCAATTAATTAATTGTTTTAGGTAAATATCACATGAAAACGGTCGCTTTCGTATTATGTAAAAGCTCATATATAACTATTGTGGTGAGTCCGAGTACCTAATGTACCAACGCACTTATGCCATATGTGGTTCGCTTCAATGGTTCAAAAAAGTGTGTTCATCCACCGTCTTCCGTTTACGCATTTATGTGACGTTAATGTGCGAGTAAAATCTAAAGCAGGCATCCTCGGCAAGGCGCAACACTTTTGTACTTTCTAAAAACGTACATTTTTACATCAGCATAGTAAGTATTTTTTACAGTTAAAATAATATTTGTACAATTATTAAGATAGTTATCATAAAATGAGAAAACGAACCTGTGATGTTGTGACAGTGATTAAGTAACTGAAGAGCACAGTTGCTAATTTTTACTGTTTAATAGGAAAACGTAACCCGATTGCGCCCTTTCGATTTGATTTACCTGGAAAAAGCACAACAGAATTGCTTTCTAAAATTATAACCGTTCAGTTTACCAAAAAAATAATTAACAATTTTTCAATGTTTCAAAATATGCATGAATTGTAAATTGTTATACTTATCAGCGATTGCAGAGTACCAACTACCAACTATACTTGAACTAAAATAATTCAAAGTATTTATCCTTGAGAAAAATGTTATAATATGTGATTATTGAGTAGGTACTATATCCATATAGTATTTACCAGATACCGACCTTTAGTGCTCAAAATGTATACAAATTACTAAATTTTTAATTGGTACTTGGAAAAAATATGGACGTGTAATGTAATTAAAAATTGGAAAATGTAACTTTAATTTTTAACAATCCAACAATTCTTACGTAGGTGCACAATGGTATTATAGATCTCTTACTGACATGCACAATGCTTTGTGATATCAATTGTACAACGAAAATTAGTAAAAAATTTAATTAATAAAAAAATAATGTTTACGATAGATAGGTACTAGAAAATTGACCAAATTTCCGGGCCGGTGGTGACGTTGAAACGATAAAATGGGAAACCGTAAGTAGGTATACTATCAAGTCGATTGGTGTATGTCTATAATAAAGAGTTTTTGTAAAATATATTATTGTATGCATTTTCTGACATTTGCTAAATAAGAGTAACAAGTGGGGCTATAAAGCAGTGAATATTTTGCATTCGTAATTCACTATAATATATATTGGTCTTCCAAAGATGGTCCTCGCACTCCCCCCCCCCTATTCACTTACTAGGTAAACCTAAGAATCCCGCAGAATATACTATAGTGAATAGTATTACTATAAAAATAATATTGTAAGTAAAATTCTATTGTATTAAAACTAAAATATTTAGTAAAACTATGTCTATAATATAAAAATTTAAATTTTATCGGTTTATTATTATTTTATATTTATAATATATTTTAATATTAAAAAATTCGAAGATGTGAAACTACTGTAGTTTTAATGAATGATTTATGTTAAATAATAATATATTACCCCAACCACTTTTTGGTTTTAAAGAGGAAAAATTGATGCATTTTATGTATAAAAAAATATAATCATCATGTGAGTCCCGATAGTGTCACGCACGGCATATAAAGCTCGTTGCATCTCGAGAGAGTTATTGCGTGTGATAAAAGAGAAAAAAATGCAAATATTTTTGTCAAAGTTAACTAGATAGAACGGAAAAATAACAATAAAATATATAAGTTGTAGGTACTTAATAATGAGAATGGCGAAGAAAAGATACATACAAATATATAAATATAATATATATATTTTACAGTTGAAATATTATGAGTTATGACTAACTAATAAACTTATATAGTTTACTCTTTACTACCCATATCATAAAAACGTTGACAAACTAATTTTTTTCATATAATTCCTCCATATCAAGACCAACTGACATAGTAATAAATATTCGTCTTCTCAATACTCCATACAAACATAATTTACTTTTGCTGGACGTAATTAGACCTTTTAATTTAACATTATTTATTAAGTATAGGAAGTGAATATGTAAAATTATTAAATATCTAATTACATTTTTTTGAAAATTCAATGAATAAATTATTAAGTAATATAGGGTGAGCCACTGAAAAAATATGACAATTTTAAAAATCTCAAAATCAGTTATTATTAAAAAAGTTGAATGCTTATTTTTACAATAATTACGTGTACCTACATAATTCAGGACATAAATAGCGGGACATTTTTTTTAAATTCATAGATGAAAAAAAATTGTGTTTAAATGTCTTCTAGGCACTTTTTAAGACACAACTTTGATGTAGATACCATTTTTGAATGATAAATTCTAAAATATTAGTCAACATTTATATACGATACAACCATGGAGATTGAGAGGTATCACTAATTTATACGATTTATCAAAGTACTTTCAAGATTATTTGTTAAACACATATAAATGCACAAATCATATGAACAATAAAAGTCTCACTAAAATTGTACTACGATAACATATTACGAAAAGTATCAAGTTAATAGTAATGACTCCCACTTAGTTAGAGTTACCCGTTGGTTAATTAGTTAGCAATAACATAATCAACATTTTAGTACAAGTACATCAATGGTTCATATTATTTTGATCAGAAAACAATTAATATGAATATTTAAATAACGATTATCCAGGAACATAAAATTAAATTACCATTAGTTATCGTTTAATTAATCCTTGAATCCTTTAACCTATCTAGGTTAACATATATTTTACTTCTGTAATTTCAAATTAAAATAAATAGTTGTCATACGATTAACGTATAATATTTAGATTGTATAATAGTATTAGATTACTTTCTCAATCGATTTTTCATGTTAATATGTAAATAAAAACAATTAAACTTCTTTCCCGATCCACTATACATGCACAATACATGTGTATCTAAAATATATAATATTGCACAATATAGGTATACAAATAGTGACAAAGGCATGATATGTTTTATAATGAATAAATAAGTCTTAGTGAAAATGGTTTTTCTTTATCGTGAGAACTTTTATTGTTAATGTTGAGATCTCTGAAGTTCAATAAAGTTCAGAATGTATACAAGTTTTACACCGGCATCTGTTAGGCTATTTGTTTATATTCAACAAAAAACGTTTGGTTGGACTTTTCAGTCGAGTAGGAATCACATGAGCATACGAGGGTTATATATAAAATATTATAATACTATGAACACTTTTAAGTTATTATTATTATTTTTTTAATTTCAATAATAATTATGTTCTTTGAATATTTTTAACTTAATCCACATTATCATAAAGTCAACAGATAGTCTTACGGTATTATAAAATTGTTTTGAGATAAGTCTTAATAATTATTGAGCTGTAATAGTTTCTACTAATAACTAAAGAAAAAAAAACCTTACGGCATCATAATAATATTATTATTATCAAATATTATTTAATCATTACCTATAAACTTTTGATTGTTTAATTCTATTAATAGGTGCATAGTTAAATTTCCATGATACAAACATGGCTTCTATTGATTTATATCGATTTGAAATAATAAAAATGTATTGAAGATTGAACACATTTTTTGCATAAGGTTATTTTGATATATATTACAACTGAAGGAAAAAAGTTTTTATATTTAATTTTTTCTCTAAATTTTAATCTACATTCATATATAATATATATATTTTTAATTTAAGATGAATTTTATAAAATAGTTGCTTGTATACATTTTTAAAGTTAATCTGTAATGGTGATAAATAATGAAAATGTTATATATTAAAACATGAATTTAAAAATTAATAAATCATTTTAGTGAAAATTTAAATAAGTATAAACAGATTATGTTGATGCATAATTCATTGACTATTTAAAAATGTATATTTATTTATTTTTATGAGTCTAAAAAGTGTGTTTTCAGAACAACTGAAATCATTACTTGTGTACCTAGTGGTAATGATTGTATACTAGGTTAATTTAATTTTATAATTATTATTTCCTATGTATTTTTAATTTTAAATAACATTGCATTCATACTCCTATGGTACCTCCTAATAAAGTATAAGAAATATTAGGTTACTATTTGTATTATGTTATTTTGAAACATATCATACAGAAAATTGGTATAGTTAAAAAAAAAATTAAATGACAGAACATGTAGGTACATAATACATATTACGGCTTCTTTTACTATTATATTTTTAAATAATAAAATATTTTTATATCACTCAGTTTTTACGTAAAAGCCTTCTTTTATTTACTATACCTATCATAATAATACACTGGTTGCGATTTTTACTTTATGATGCTTATGTTTGTTTGTTGTTTTCATTTTATTTGTATTCTATATTTTTTGCTTAAAGTAAATGTGTTATCAGTGTGACATTAAACAACGATAATCCAATACTATGTTTAAAAAATTCTGATCCATTCGAAATATATGCTTAAGTCATTTTATTAGTACTTCTTGGTTCTTAGGATATAATAATTAGGTCTCAAGGGTGTAATGGACGTGACATAAAAATTGTCATTATTTATTGACCTTTACAAAAAAAACTAGTGTAAAACAGTTTAATTTACAACCAATGTCCAATGATCAATTTCTATTTTCTAGATAGCTATACTCGCATAAGTCTAAAATATTTGTAACAGAATATTCAATGTATTTTGTGATTATATGTAAATTCAATTATTAATAAGCAATATTATTATTTCAGTACTAAGAATGGTCATATTTACAATTGGCATAGGTAACTATAATTCATGTTGATAATAGGCATGCATAATTATTTTTTTTTTTTTATTGATCTCTAAAAAATAAAATCGACAACAAATGCTAATCGGGTTATGCATTTATATGGTTAAATACAAAGATATGTTAAATAATTATTAGTTTACATATTTTATTTTTTTTTATATAAGATTGAACATTTTTTCTTGTTTCATAAAATTGATTATACCTAGGTTTTTTTTTATGAGTGGGCCCGAGTGCAGTGTCTAGGTTGTAGGATATCCTGAGCTCAACTACTTCTTGGTGTTACATTAAACAGTCGGCTATTAGGTGTTTGACGGTTAACACAGTTCCACAGGTTTTACAAATATGGGGAGCTCCTCTCTGGCCATCAGGTAACGTGAGTAATTCGGGTGTGTCTAATCTGAAATCTGTTAAGAACAGTATCTTCTTTCGGGTTGAGCTTTGGGTTGGTCCAACAGTAGATATCTATTTTAATTTCATTTAATTTAATATTTTGTATGTTGTATTTTGTAGCTTTATTGAGATTGTTCTGGATTTTAGATGCAATATGGCCGGGGTTGAATTTGTTTTGTAGACTTTTTATCGTACTCAGTGAATCGCTATGGATGATCAATTTAGAGTGTGCTTCATGGATTATAATTTCAATAGCCGTAAGGATACCTATAGCTTGTATAATTATTGTTTGGAAGCAAAAATAATATATTTAGATAGGTAAAATAAAATAAAATCTTATGTGTTTTTTCCATCATAGGGATTCGCGCACTAACCTATATTGGAAATAACTTTTTTTTTCTTTCTTTTTTTCAAATACATTGTTATAATAACTCATCCGTTTACGCTCCTGGGACTTTTATGCATGCTACGAATGCTAAAGCCATAATAAATTATTAATTTTAAACGAATACGATTGCCCACAGGGCCAATGTTGTCGTTCATAATAATGCGTAGAAGTGTTGCGATTGTAACCACTAACCAGCTAATGCAATGAGGCAGAATGGTAGGTACATTATGAGTATACACTAATACGTACACCACCACCGCAATGCCATCATGGTAGCTGGTATAGTGGTATCTGTGACAGGCGATAATTGTCGTGTTGGGACTGTTGACGTGAATATAAAATTCATGATATATCAGTACGAATTTTTATATCAGTATAATATGGTATTTATGTACACGTATATTAACTTCTCACTGCAATCATAGAATAACCAGAAGGATTACTTGATGACACCTCAAAAATTGGTGGATAAATATCTGTATAATATCAATGAAGCTAGAATTCAAATATTATTAAAAATTATCTTTTTTTTCTGAAACTGAATTTAAACATTTTTGAAGTTATCATTGTAAACAAACGTGATAAACATTATATTTTTCAATGATGATTGATAAAATACAATTATCTACAATATTTATTGTATTAATCAGTTGTACCATTTATTATTATATATACAAGCTACACTGATATACCAACAGGTATAGAAAATTTATACCCCATAATAACTTGTGTAAATATGTAATACTAGAAATGTCAGTTCGGTTTCATAATGATGACGGAGTTCAAAATAACAAACAAATATCAATGACTCTTAATATGCGAACTGACTAATAACTTTGCAAAAACAATCCTAAAATATGAAATATAGGATAATCAATAATTACATTTTTAGCTGGACTATTTAGGTAGGCCCAATACAAATAATATAATATTTTTATAAATA
Organism: Nasonovia ribisnigri; assembly: GCA_027563435.1. Lineage (NCBI taxonomy): Eukaryota > Metazoa > Arthropoda > Insecta > Hemiptera > Aphididae > Nasonovia > Nasonovia ribisnigri. The sequence continues at coordinate 25,204 of JANEHU010000290.1, read as the reverse complement.
TGGTATATAATATGAAAAAATATATTGATCACAAAAAAACCAAACAAAATCTTGTCGATAGATAACGTCGTCGTCTTATTATACATGATAAGTATTATTTCAGAAAAAAATGTTTATTTAATATTGTCTTTCTTCACTTTTTAACTTTACAGCTTAAACTAGCTTTATATTTGTTCTTACCATATTTTATTATTTTAACATTACTAAACTGGATAAGTTTGGCATTATTAGCGAGTCTGATCAGTTTTCTGGGTTTTTCTGAACTTGGTAACGGTATTTTCAGAGAATTTCTGATGGACCTTATGAGTTATGGCATATATTTTTATTAAGTATACTATTATGGTGGCATTCGAAATGCATTAGGCTTAAATAATATTGTATAATATATACAAAATATTTATTATTTAAACATTTTTGAGCTCAAACAATAATAACAAATAGTGTACAAAAATTAATATATTTGATCATATTTTATAAGTATTAAACATTAAACAGCTCAAAACTTCGATTATTTTTTATAATATTATGAATTCTTCTTGTTTATAAACTTCAAGAATCAAGACTTAACTGTTTTTAAATATAATCTGAGAATGTTAGCATTGTTAACAGCTGAAATCAGTTATTCATTTTTTATTCGTTCATCCACCATTGTAATAAAAAGAGCAGTAAAAATATGTGACTAATAAAACACCTATAGGTACCAGCTAATATATTATATTAACTTACTATAAATTAGCTTTAAGCAAAATAAATAAGCCGTAAGGTATCTGATTTTTACTTTTTAATTTATTTTATTACTTCAAAGTTCCAGAATATTATTCTTTATAGGTGTATAATAAAACTAATCAAAACAAAATTTAGAAATTTTATTTATTTCAAAAAAAAAAAAAAGGACACGATATTATTATTACAACTTACAATTAATCATCCAATATTTTTAAGTTAATTGTACACGTCGTATTTATCATGCAAATTTAAACTGTTAAAATATTTAAAAAGTTACTTATTATATCCAAAAAATATATAAGAGAATATTTTCATGGTATATTTAATAAATCTCAAAGCTCAAGTATTTATAGCTGAAGTTAGTCTGTAAAAAAATGGTTCGGTAATTTTTCAGTCTACAAGTTAATTAAATTCACTTCAAATATATTAGTCAATGGGTATTTTTAATCACTTACACATATTATTATTTTTGTTTTAAAAATAATAAATCAATATTATATTATATTTATAACGCTATTTTTAGTCTAGTGAACAAACTTAACATGTGCCAATTTAAAACATCGCGTGTATTTTTTTCGTATCGTAGAATTAAATTTAAAAAAAAATCGTGAATTGTTTAATCGATAACAATCATATTTTATGTCTGTATGGTTATACGAATTTAAAACAAAATATTAAAGTTATATTGGTTATTTAGCCTAGTAGTGTAGTAAAAAATACGTTCAGGGTTCCAGCATTTGTTGATCATTCGTTAAATACAAGTTATTTATTCAGCATAGTTATGATTTCAGGAATATACAAGTCAATATATTAATGACTTTGATTTTGTATTGTACTAATTTTTACTAAACCTATACATTTAATTTTTATTTGAAGGTTTCTGTTTTTTTGTGTAGAAGAATTCAGAAATGAATATTAATCTATGTACCTATGTTATAAATATCTATTTATACCACCATTATTTATACACCTAAATTAAAATGCGTCTATTCCAATGTCACTTGCACTATTTAAAATTGCATCTCAAATGTTTTATCCAACTAAAATTCGGAACATAAAATATACATAGTAATTGAAGAATAATATAATATTTTATAATGTAAAAATTATAATTTCAATTGTTTATTATTCTTACATTTTCACCTTGAAACCATTTTCGTTGGATGACTAAAATTACTTAGATGTATTATATATTTAAATATTAATTTTAAGTTATTAAATTATTTAAATAATGTTAATGTTTTATGTTTTTTTTTTTTTTTATTTTTGGGCGAACAATTAGAATCTCCACTATACACTTACAATTCACATATAATATAAAAGTACAATACATTATCAAACATCAATATAAATCACTACAAAAGAAGATTCATAGTTTAATGTTTAAATACTGAATGCATTTTTAGATTTTGAATCCAAATGAGGAAAATAAGAATAGTATAATGATATTTAATAGTTTTTATTGTAAATATAGCATAATATATGGAAGGAATATAATATTTATAGTTTAAACATGAATAAAATATGTGTCTGTAAGGAAAATGAGTTAACATGTTTAAAGTCATCAGATAGGAATTTAGGAGTGACATATATTACCTTATAATCTATATGAGTGTTAGTTGAAGATTATGATCAGTTGGTTTGTATTTTATTTAGGTATACATTATAACTCGAAATAGTAAATGAAGAAAGAAAAACAGGAAGCTTCGTCACTTTGATTTTAATAATTTATTAATTAATGTTACTTTTACACTGAAAAACACTCTCATTAAACTTTTATGTGGGTACATTAAAATTATTTTGAATGCACCAAATACAGTATAATACAATCATTAAAATAATTAATAAATAATTGTTAATTCATATACCATCTCAACAAAATTTCCGACATTTCAAGAAATAACATTTTAATAATATTTCATTAATTTCTTTCAACTGTATAGTCATAATATACATTATACTGATTATAGTGCCTCTAAAATGTCCACCGTTAAGTGTACTATAGGAATTCTTTATAATGTTGTTCAATCTTTTTATTTTATTAATGTGAATATAATATTTCAATTATTAAGTGAGTTATGAGTAAGTAAAATATAACAATTTAATAATAAATTATCATAATTGGCTTAAAAATAAAAATATTGTAAACCCCAACTTGCAATCACAATTAATGTTTTACTTTTAATTTTACTAACAAAAACATTTATTTCATTATTAAATTCTACAATTTTAATAATTAGTTATGCTAAAGCTTAATGAAATACGAAATTACGAACATGTGTTATATATGTTATACGTATGTAAGACGACATAATATGCGAGTGTGACAAATTCAATCCTCTTAAAACCTAAAAAATCCAAAATAATCATTAAATACCAAATAATGATGTCAATATGATTTACAAATGATCGAATTTCAAATTATCAAAGTATTTAAACCAGTTAAACCCTTCAGAATAGTTATATAATAATATTAAATGGGATTTCAATTTGTACAGCAACGACCGTTTCAAGTTGACATTTTAACCAAAAATAACAATAACATTTATATTATTATATTTCTATAGTAAAATACCTATAAAACAATAAGTCTTTATTTTAATAATAACATTCATCAAAATAAAAAAAAGCCAGTACAATAAATTAGCCAATCTATTAAAATTAAATGTTTATACTTTATAGCTTATATTGTATGCATTAAAAATTTAAAGAGTCCATGAACATTCTCAAATATCTACAAGAAGTTTCTAGCGAGTTTGTGATAATTTCACATAAGACAAGAATTAATGATTGGTGGAAATTTATTTCATAGGTAGTAAATATTAATGGTGGGGATTGAGAAAGTTTAATTATAGTAAAATAGTTGTTATTATGTACCTACGTTAATATGAACTATTTTGAAGTAAATATTATTTTAAGTTTAATGAGGATACTAATATAAGTAACGAATATCGAATCCAAAGTACTTACATTTTATATTTAATTAAACTACATAGGTAACTTATATTGATTTTTATCACAATAATTTGTTGTTTTTTTTATATTATTAAAATAATAACATGTTCAATATTTGTTGGTTTACAATTATGGACTGCTTAATTTCCGAAAATTCAGTAATAAAATCGGTTATATTAAAAACAATTTGATTTTTGTGGCGTTACAATGAAATATGTCTAATCTATAGAAATTAATTGTATTGATGAAAGTTTCAATAAAAACATCACGATATAGCACCCTTCAATTTAATATTATTTTGTATCGATAATTTGCTGCTTTTAAAACCAATAATATGCATAATATGTTGCACTTATTTTTTATTTAAATATTATTTTTAAGATATTACACCAAAAATTATCACTTTGAACATAGACATACTCTGCAAATCAACAAGATTTTTATATTTGTTTCAGGAATGTAATACGAATTATCGAATATTAATCCTATGATAGGTAGGTACTATACGCGTTTGCTGAATCTAACTGTTCTAACGTTTCACTTAAGAATTTTATGTGTTTGCGTTTTCAAAAACTTAAAAACAGAATATTCAAATTAATAGGAACATATTTGTTTTTAAACATTATATAATGAAGGTACCTAATCAGCTTAAAATAGTTTAACCAAGTTTTCATACCAAGTGGCAGAGTTTCACGGTTTAGTTATCATCTTCACACAAAAATATTATTTCGAAAAAGTTTCAAGTGATATGCAAAAGCAGGTGACAAGAATCATTTACATATGTGAAATATTAATATATTTACATAGTACCTATATTATGATTTTACAGCGTAATATGAATATTATGATTAACGTTTTTGTATTTTTTTCACAGGTTTAAATATTAAAACATATTTTAACACTAAAACGTGCAAAACTGTAGCACGAATAAAAAAATTACAAAATTACAAAATATCTCATGACTACAGCAGCTTTGAAAGAATATCAGAAATACAGAAAACGTGCAATAATTTTATTCGCATGGTCCAGTATGTATAATACTGTTATTCATGCAATAATAAATGATTTTTATACCACCTATATGTTATACAAATTAAAAATACACTACATTTGAGTTTAGAATAGGTTAGTTACTTGTTTTAATTTTTTAGGATTCAATTTAATGGTCAAACAATCTCAGCAGCTAAACATATTATGTATGTAATAATAATAAAAAAATTGTATAAGTATAAGTATATGTAATGCGTAATTTTACTTTTCACCAAAGACGTGATAAATAATTTTAATAAATATGTTATAATATAACAGATAGAATCCGTGATACACTGAAGAAAAAATAGGTCTATAATAGTAGTAACTACGCGTTGTACCGCTACCGCGATATCACGTCTTCATACGTTAACAATGTTACATCATTGTTTATAAAATATATTAATATTTATAATCAATGGTTACATATTACTTTACGGATATATAGTACCACAATATTATTCATTGTGTTAATTTTTTCAAATAAATACATTTTTTTAATATTACGCGTACTGAGAATTGATAATTTTCACAAAAATAATTATGTAAAATGCCACATCATTGAATAATCCTGAAATCTCGTCGGTATAACTGAGCGCAGATATAATATTATTATTATTATTATTATTATTATTGTAGACTGTAGTACTAGCAGTTTTCTCCCCCATTGACGATACTGCAGCACTCGTGGCCGAGTGTTTTATTGACTTTGTAACGATCGCACCACTCTACGTGCTGTCCGAATTCATAGCAGTCCATGTACACTGTACAGGGTGTATCATAAATAATTGTAATATGTCTATTATATACTTGGGTACAAATGACTACATTTTAAATTAAGTAACATCAAATTAATATTATTAATAAACTAAAACAAACACGCCCCATCAGTCGTATTACGCATTCATATTGCTGTAATATGTAACAGACTTTCACTGGTGCGAGCACTAAAGTTTGTTTTAAACACGTGTATAGAAATGTATGAAGTTAAATATTATGCACTATGTATGGTGAATAGGTTTCTGGTCTAAAAACTTAAAGTTAATAGTAAATAAAGTTTTTGAAAGTTATAAAAACTAGCTATTTCTATCTCGGCAATATTGACGCAGGGCACCATCATAATAACATCATAGTGATACATTCCTTGTATAATATTAAAATAACAAGTGCAAAATATTTACATATTATGCATGAATATCGTGCGCAATATATGTGTGCATACCATCATATTTAAAATGTACTCGTATATTATTATGGTCTAGACAGTCTTCGTTAGACAGTTTACTATGCCTATCTGCGTCTTAAAAACTCAATTTTCCATACCATACTGCAGGCACGTGAGTTAAGCATAGAGCGACCATAGGCTAAACTGAGCATTTGCAAACGGCTCTGGTTATTATTATTGTTCCGTCAAAGCACTTATGCAAATAATCGTATCTAATAATGAAAATAGGCATGATAAATAATTGTTGTCTGATATAGAATTTCATTGTTTCATAGGTCGATAGGAATAATTGACTATAATACTTTTTTAAAGGAACTTTTTTAGCGTTGCACGCTTTATAAAATACTATATTACAATGTAATATAGTCGATTAAAATCGTTTGTTAGTTTTGGTTTTCCGAGATTTCTAGGTACCTATTATATGTTTTACTATATTTTTAAGTACCTATAGGTATACAAAATATGTATGGATCCATATAAATAAACATTGGCGTGTATATAAAAGATAAAAACATAAACGTGACATGTATACGAAATAAAGTTTATTTTTTGATGACTACTTTTAGGTTATTTATATTACACTTTATATTATTTATAATATGCATATATTGTATTATATAGGATGTTTCACCAAGCATGCCAACCTCTATTTTCCCTCTATTAATGAATTTAGTTAAATTCCGATTTTTGAAATTGTTCAGTACACTTACTTAAATACCATTTATTTAAACATTATATCAAGTAAAGAAGTATGATGCAAACTTCTTTTTGAAAATCAAAACCACGCATTTTAGGTTAAATTGTTAAAGGCATAAAAACGTTTATGATGTGCTGACCTATATATATATCAAAATGCAGGTGATTGTTTCCTGAGTTATTAAACTTTAGATACTAAGGATAATATTATAGTGAGTACATGATAATAGGTTAAGAATATAAATGCGAGCTATGGTGTTATAAAAATTATAGTAATTAATATAATTTTTTTTTTTATTTGACATAATATAATAATTATTAAATTAAATATTGTAGATATATATACTTTATGTAAAAATGTTATTAAAGACTATTATAATAAGTTAGTATACATATAAAATGTAATAAATCATAAACTACTAGTTTAAATTTAAATTTTGATGTGTCAAAGTTTTAAAAAATCCCTAGAAAAAAAACATTAAAAAATAGGAAACTGAGTATGTCCGTAAACAGTTCAAAACAAATCAAAATATTTTGAAAACCTTGGGCATTTTTCATATGACAATGGTATTCTCAAACTCCTTAGTTCAATGAACGACATTAAAAATTCCTGTAATACCAATAATAGTACAGAACAAGAAATAATATGTAAATGAGAGAATGAAAATAGTATTCAATTATGCTGGATACCAGGTCATTATTGTATCAAAAAATGAGATAGAAAATCAAGCAGAGAATAACGTAGTTACCAATTATTCAGAAAAATTTGTTTAGCTCACAACGAAACAAGATATATTAGGTATCTCCAATCCGGCACATTCAAAGGTCGTTAAGTTGGTAATCTTTATGTACACAACCTTACGAAATTAAACAAAATGTAACTCCTTGGCTTTTTCTCATAGACTTATCTAAAAAATGTGATATAATTCTAATACGTCTCCTCATTAATCACGCATTAATCTTCTACCATCACAAAATGAAAAAAAAGGTGACCCCCTCAATATGTCTGGCTTGTGGTACTCTGCTTATAGACAAACATAAAATGACAAATTTTTGGGCATAATTGGACACCAGAATTTGAATCAAACTACCTAAAGATATGTCAACATCTCTGTATAAAAATACATATCTACTGCCAGCTACAATAAAATTGATCAAAAATAGCAGAAATTCAAAATAACCTATAGGTAATAAATAATAATATATTCTATAAACAACTTTATTATTTTTATAATACTATTTTTTTTTCTATTTTCTCAAAAACTATGAAGATATAACATAATAATATGTAAATTTCTTAGTTATTAAGTCTGTATAACTTGTAATGTTTTAACCGATTTTTAATGGCTTTTGATGACACGGGTTAATAAATAATAACAGTAATAATAATAAAATATATTTTATATATTAATGAGCACAAATCACCATTTAACGACTATAACTATATAGATTTTATATAAAATACATACGAACAATTAAGATACTAATCCCTAAATAGTAGAATCCACTAAGAATAATAATATTAGTTACTACATATTATTGTAAAATAATATATAGAATATGGTTCTTGGAAATATAGTGGTCGTGCATGTGCACTTAAACTGTTTATTGCGTGATGAAAACATATCAGAAAATATTATACATATTATTACAAAATATGAGATAATTTTTTTTCCATGTAAAATTATATTTTTTGGTATTGACCTATGGTGATAACTGATAAAAATAAATTATCACTTTAGTACTTGAAATTAAAATAATTTATTCAATTCGTCCTACTGAGTATCTAGGTAAAATCATTAATACGTTTAGTCAGTATCTTACGGTTTCTTAAATTTCTTCAGTTGTAATAGTTGTGCATTATAGTACTATTAATATTATCTGTGAGATGTTAATTGTGATACACTATTTTTGTAGACAGTAAAGTCTATAATATTTTTATGATATTCTCTGGAGTATGAGGGTAATAAGGGACTTGGTTTTAACCAGGCATATGAAATATTAATGAAATTTAATTTAGAGTATAATTTTTATATACTGTGCATTAACATACTTTTTAACTTGAATGATAACATATATGTAAATATTCATTTATATGCAATTATAACTTGTTTAAAATGTATGAATAAAAAAAGAATACATTTATTTTAAGTGATAAGGTGTTTTATTTATTACAAAATACACTTTTCTACTAATAATTATAAATTATAATGTAAACATCTTTGATACTGAAAACTTGTGATTATATAATGATAGTTTCAGCGAGATTACACGACAAATTATATCATCACTCTATAGAGTTTGATATATGTTTGTTATATATTGTTTAATATATATCAAACAAATATTATTAACTGAAGAGTTCTGCTTGAGAAACATTTTGAATTAAACTAATATAGGTACTATATTATTTATTAATTTGTATATGTAGTTTTAAAATTACCTATATAGACTGTTTTGTGGTCGTTTGTTTAAAATAATGAAATGGAAAACATCAAATGAGATTAATATATTTTTGACAAAATTGGTTTAACTGTCAATTTATAAAATATATGAACTAAAAACATAATGCTTAAAACCGATTCTCTGTATTTAACATATAAAAACCATCTAATCTGAAAAATGCTGTTTAATCAACAAAAAAATTATTTTGATACTGATAACATTGTAAGAGTGTAGGCCAAAAAATTAATTGTCAATACATTCTAATATATTAAATTTAAAATTAAATAATTTTGCATTTGTTTCAGTCATTTTTGTAAATTCATTTGTAAAGACCACCATAGTTTATGATATACAATTAAAATATTTATTATTATTTATATATTTGTAGGTGTATTAAACATATATATATGTTATAAACTACCATAAAACACTTGATTTTGTAAACATAATTTATAATTCAGACATGGGAAATCAAATACTTTGAATTTTGATTTACCGTCGAGACGTTGGAGTTGACGCCGATAATATTTCTCGAATAATTCGATAATGACAATCATTTAGATTTAAACAATCATAAAGTCAAATGTATGTAATATTTAATTGATAGGATATCAACCATATTTATTATAACGACTTATACACAATGGACACATACAACAACAAAAATAAACATTTAGAAACTCGTATAATTTATTTCACAATGATTTTCTTAGAAAATATGCTTTAATTTTGAAGTGAATAGAAATATTTACTTGTTGGAATGTGAAAGATGAAGAGCAGCTTTATTTGAAACTTACTTATCACATTCCGAGAGCAACAAAAAACAATGATTTAAAAATAGTTAATGATATTTTATATCAAATGATCAAAGTTGCAGCAATTTCGAATTAACAGAGTGTAAGAAAACATGTCTTAAGGCTGAGAAAATATATCGTATTCAATATAATATGATGTTTTAGCTATTATGTATGAAGCAAGAAACTATGTTAGTTAATAAGCATCCTGATGTATTTAATTTGAAAATAATTTTATCGTACAATTTAAAAAAAAATCAACATATTAAGCTGATGTTTTTACTTTTAGCGACGTTACTTAACAAATTTATTTATTTGTTAATTATTTACTATATTTACATTCAAAAAAACAAAATACTGTAAATATTTCAAATGTTTGGTAATGTTCTAGATATTGATTATAATATACATATTCGTAGAAACTAATGTAAATATTATAACAAACATTTTAAATTAAGCTAATAACCACATTATTTATTCCTTAAAAGAATAAATATATGTTTATATATATATACAGGCATGCTCTCTTTCATTTCAACCTTTAATATTACATTCACTGACTCAACCAATTTTTTTTTTCTGTAATTAATCAGATACAATTTTGAACTGTTATTATATAGGCATCTTAATTGAAATGTGATTGAGCATTTATTGAATATATTTAACTTTATGTGCTAAGTGTAATAGTCAATGATAATAATTTTGAAAATATGAGGACTATGATTATTTAAAAATTATAGTTATTAATAATAATAGGTACTAGTATTTTATAATATTTGTAAAAATTTAAAAATGTTTAGACTGTAATAAGCTCTTAACTCAACGTTGTAAAATCATTATTTAGGATTATTATCTTTAGATCTTAGTAAATAAAATATTGTAACTTAGAATTTACTTGTTTACCTTTTTTTTTAATAAGTGATAATTTAAAAAATCTATAGGCTTAAAAATGCACAGTAAAAAAGAGGGTTCTCATTTGAAAATAATAATTTAATATCTCAATAACAATATATAATGTACAGTCCCACAATGTGAGTTGACAGCTCTTTACTATATCTACACCACTCTGCATATAATTCTGATAATTATAAGATTAACACACTAGTTTTTCTCATTTAAAAACACAAAACATTGTCTTAAAACCAAAAAAACTCCAAGTATCTATACATCACAATTCAAATGCAGCATGTACTACAACCAAGCAATTGGTAACAATTTTAATTATCTAGAACAAGGTGCCCCTTCCCCACCGCAACTCTATATATATTTACAAAGTCTACTGTGCAAGTCATATCGCATCATCACATAGCTTCATAATACGTCAACAGTATCTCATTTGATTATTTAGAAAACACGTATACAGAGCTATCAAAATAGCAACAACAATATTATTCAACTAGTTAAACTGACCCTAATACAAATACCTAGTTAGTAGTTTATTTTATTTAACACGACGGGCTGAATTTCGAATAAAATACAATCAGTATTTGGTTTTTACATTTTGCACAACTATTCATATAATTTATTATATACATTATAATATAAAAAATAAAAAATAAATAAATGTGTAGTTTGTTGAAAATAACAATATAATCAATTAAGGTAGGAGTGAGAAGTGTCTAGGTTGGCTTGCCTCATACAGAAATATTGAGAGGTTCATTATTTTGGTACTCTGTAGCACATGACGGTTCAGTGAACTAATCATGGTCTGTCAAAAAAGGAAACATAGAAAATAATATCATTACTTAGCAAATCGTATTGTATAAATTAATTAGATATTTTGAATTTTGATATTATTTAAATCGATTTAATTGTGTAGCATTTAACACTCTTACATATTATATAATATTATATTTGGAATAAATAATATATTTATTTATATACATTTTTTTATTAATAATCTAGCCCTAATACACTATACAATTTAGTCATACAATTTTTCCACGAAAAACGGTCTTAAGTATTCAACAACAAAATCGTAAACTATTGAGCTAAGTTTGCACTTACATAAAAAAAAAAAAAAAATGTTTTGTTGTCAATCTATTAATTTTTTCCTCATTCTTACATTCCACTGAATATAATTCAACAAAAAAATGTTATAATTTTTATATTAGTCATAATCAATTATTCAGTGATTTATTATAGAGAGTATACGCTGGGATAACATACAGTGTATACCCAAATGTCTAATTTAAAATGTGGTTATGCGTATATTAGTAACACGATGTGTATGTTATAGGTATGTTTATATGTTAATTGAAGATATTATGTATGCTGTGATGGGTAGGCCAGTTAAAGATTCGCCATCGTGCCAATACGTCAATACCATTTAAAATTAAACAAGAACTAGGGACCTAACTAAGAAGATATAAATATTCCATGTAGAGGTATATTATTTTAATATTATTGAATGTCATTTCACATTTGGTGCAGTAATTTAGTTTTATATTGTATTTAATTAATGTTGTCACCTTATCGGAGTTGACTGTGCACTTTTAGAGAAGTAGATATTTTCAGTGGTTAAAAATACATAGCTATTTTAGCTTGACATTTTACAAGAATCCTGTAAAAGATTATAAAACAATATTATAATTTATAGACCCAATGGAATATTGAATGTAATATAGTATAATATAATAACAAAATTCCAAAACATTAGATAGTAATATAATGATTCTATTAGGTTTAAATAGTGCAGAGAGGTGGTGGAAGCTGTGAATCAGCACGTATAAATATATTGATTTAGTTGGTAAATATTAAATGTATTATATTTAAAAAAATAAATAATCATGAAAATTAAAACCCAAGCAATTTATATACATATGATATTATACGAATTAAAAAAAGTGGACAAGTGAGTAGTAATATGTACAGTAGTTGTTGAGTATGTCGCATTTTAAGGGATGTGATATTTTTAATAATTTACAAAATTTAAACAATTTCTCAAAGCTGTGAATAGCTAAAAGCTAGTATTATAGCTCAAGAAGAGTCAACATATTTCCAAAATGTTTCCATATAATATCGAAAATGGTTAAATGCAGGTATAAATATATCGTTGAAATGTATTATTTAATTTATTAGAAATATGTAATATTTAAGACAAGTATTTTTTGTATTGAAATTTTTTAAATTATTTTTCATATTATTATGTAATTCAAAACTGCATTTTTAAGAACATTAATATTATTAATTACCTAGACATCATACACGCATGAGTTAACTCCGTATTATAACCGCATAACACTGTAAATTTTACTCTGTCATTTTTAATATTAAAGTGGCTTATTGTACAAAATTGTATAGATTGTGTATACCTATTACCTATTATTGTATAGGTTACGCATATATGCGTCTATAGAATAAAAAAAAAAAATATATTAAAGTGAATGGACTTTTTATATCTAATTTAAAAGAAATAATATTATCCAGTGACAACCGTGGGATTTTTTAAATATTTTAATTTTGAGGCAAGTTATTGTAATTTCCAATTTTAATAACGTCTACCAGGTCCTACGTACTCTTGACAATTGTATTAAAATGGATAGATTAAATTTAATTAATCCAATTTATTTGATTATTCAATCTGAATTATAATGATATTTTTAATTACACTTTTTATATACTACTGCATTGCAGGTATCCTCATTATTTTTACATTCCACACTTACAGTGGCACTGTTAAAAACATGGGTTTTCCGTAACTGTACGGACTGCTTTAATTCTATCTGTTATATTTACTTTAACTAATTCAATAAATTGTACTGTTTGTGAAACAATTCATAATCGGTTTTATTTATGATCCATAAAATAAGATTGTCTTATAAAATTATGGTAGGGGATGTATTCAAGAACAGAACCTATATTCAAGTACAAATATACCTACACGGGTAAAAGTTTTAGTAAATTATTCAGGTGAATTATGATAAGTATTCGCTCCCTACACCTAGCGACTCCGGTCACCCAATTCAAGGTCCTACGGACCACTTGGTTAAAGCCTCAGCCCCCAAACCTCCCAAGGTGAATATATTCAACCTAGGGGAGGGAAAGTTGGGTGAGGTATACCTGAGTTTACATGAAGAGTGACTTAACCTATGATTTTAAGAATAATACTGCCACAGAACCGGGATCGTCATATGTGCATATACTTCATTAAGTTATATTTAATTATTATAATCATATTCGTGGGAAAATTAATTTTTGTGCGTTTTATTTGTAGATACTGTAGTATCAATTATAAAACTTCACTGCAACCGAATAGTGTATTGCACTACAGTAATTTTGTAGAATATAATAGTATAAAATATAGTATTATAGATATTATTATATATAACTTAGTGGTAACGACTGAAGAAAATAAGAAAAGTTTGGTGTAAGTTTCAAACACTTCATCAAAAATATTATTTTTATCATTATTCCTCACTATCAATTTCGTCAGGTACCTAAGTAGTCGATTTTGATTTATAAATATTATCAACACATGCGAATTTATTTGGGTAGTTTACAAACATTTTCAGTGAATACGTAATTTACATGCCACTCGTCACACGTCATCTAACGTAACATAATATATGTATTATATTTTTATTTGGTTATACAAAGGTTAGGTTAGGTTAGGTTTGGCAGTAAAAATTATTTAAATAAGCTCATTGTAAATCTGAAAATATAATAAACCATGGGAACTCAGCTTTAAGAAAGTTTGACGAGATATTTTAGAGACCTGGTGAGTCTAGGGCTCATCTGGTTCCACTCAACACGTTTTAAGATAATAATGCATTATGGTATTCGATTTGATAGCAATTGATAATCATCAAATTCGTTAAAAATCACACTTACCGACATTCCTTTAAAACTTTGGAACAATTATTGTTTTGGATGTTTTTCTATGCATTTAGATCAAGAAATGAAATCTTGAAAGTAGTAACTACACTTTATATTATTATATTAACATACGATAGATAACGTCAACGAAACTTTTTGAGCACTACTTCTTCTGAAAAATTAGCAAAAAAAGATAAAACTAGAACAGTATAAGTTATTGTAAAACATGAACTACGTCCATAAATCTACACAGAATATAAAATACAAATAAGAATAACTTTCTTTATTTTTTAAATAAAATTAAACAAAATTAACGTGTATAAATCGGTATTATAATAGTACCAAGAAATATACTTTTTTTAAATCAAAACATATATTCAACACCTTAAATATGCAATTTCTGATTTGATCTATTTTTCAAACATATTCTTCACTGACCGATTGTAAAACAAAACCCTGACATACAACAGTACAATTTATTATCTCTACTACCAATTTTTTTGTATCATTCTTAATCCAATCAGCTATACGCATTTATTGCGTTAGAAAAAAACAATATAAATAGACAAACAAAAAAGGCTAGAGGTTTGGAACTAAACTAAAACTGAAAAGAAATTCGAAGAAATGCTGTCAGTTTTATTGCTAACCGACTGACTTTGAAACCGACGAGTTGGAAGAAGATTAATTGTTCCCGCCTGTTTCTACAACCATCCCAATGCTACAAATAACTAGTTACGCTTGTTTAATCATGATTCCATACCATATACACATGATCAGTAAGTTATTGACATTTAAGACAAAACTGAATAAGATATTATGTGAGTAATTAATTCGATTTACATTATGAAATGTAAATAATAAAATTTTTAACAAAACTCTGTTTAAAACTTATCCATCACGTACTGTTATATCTCAAATCCGACGCTATGGTCTGTTAAGGGTTTTAGATTGTTTTATTAAGGGACAAGAAGTCTGGTAATTTCTAGTTACGAGGTGCATGACATGGAAGCAATATTATTATACAATAATAGCCGTAGGTACCTACAAAAAAAAAATCAAATCATTTCAACGATCAAAAATGACTACAGGAAAACCAATCACGTCTCGTAAAATTGTTGGATTATGATCTTGATTTTTATTTGAAAGGGAAAACTTAATTCAGTTTTCATTGAACTATGAGTATTGAATTTAATTTTAAATAACGCTACGTAGTTAATTATATTTAATACATACTTAGAAATTTGGCATGTACATAGGCATTTACTCATCTTTTGAAAATAGAGTTTTTTAAATTCAAATTGTAGTTTATTCATTCTGCATAAAATCTTCATCTTTTAAATGAAAATTAAAAACAAGATTATTTCACGAGGTACGAGTTTTTCTTTGAGGCAAGTTTAAATACTAAAACATATCGGCTCCGAAAGCCTTCAGACATTTCTCTCCAAAGATTTACTTTTCAAATAGTTTTAAACGCATGATACCAATATGGGAAAAAATAAATGTCGTTATAACTCGACAGCAGCAGTTGTTTATGTGTGGTTTATTTTCCACTCGTGGCCGTTTTATTATCTCCAACAGTGGACATGAACATTTCCGTGACCCCGTCCTTGAAATATTTACTTTTCATCGTACGCGTATAATTTTCTCATTTAATGTTGACACCTTTGAAAATGTTATCCACCCCTCTTGTCTGCTCAACCATTTCACCGCGTTAAATTAAGTTTTGGGTTGCTGTATTTAACTTATCAAGATTGCATGTATTTCTACTACATAATATTATGTACCTACTTTTACACGGACAGCACACATCGAGGTGTGCTACATTCTTAGGGTCTATCACCCAGCAAGTAATGATTGTATAATGTTATTATCACCTCGCTTCCATAATGGTGTTTACGTAGTCAATAGTCTGTATATATAGAATCAAGCCACGAAGCTAAACTATTGACAATAATATAGTTCAAACTATGTTTTTGTATGCATACACTATTATTATTTTCATTTTTTTATAAGGTCATAATAGTATTTTGCATGTTTGTATTAAAATACCAAATGCTATGAAACTATAAATATCTTAAAAGGGATGAAATAATATATTAAATAATGGATTTACTGGAATAGGTAAAATTAAGTTGTATACCTATACCTATTTTAATAGATAATCTCAATTGTAACAAAAATTTCAACTATCGATAAAACTAATTCAAAATCATTTTAAAAAAATAAATATTTATTCTTCTGGGTCTATTGAGATTGGAATTAAAATATGTACATCGCTCTTTTTTAAGAAACACAAAAAAAGTAATTTAGGTTTCTTTTACTGAGTTCAAGTTAAGCAAACATTTCTATCAACATAATAATTCTAGCTCTCTTTTATTCAGAGTACATTCAAAGTAATATTTTAAAAACATTTAGAAAAAAAATGTATTGCAGACAAGGACAAACACGGTTGGACACAGCGACGGATCCAGGGAAAGGGGCTAGGAGCCAAGTCTCCCCAGACATATTATTTCTTAAATTTATTTTATGTTTCTATAGATTCTGATATAACTATATTCCAATCACAGATATGTATGATAGTATAATATATTAAACATATATTTTGTGGACTGTGAATCCAATATTGTATGACATAACCAAATTTAAATTAAGAATAAAGTTTGTATTGTAATTGTATTTGTGTTGCACCAAAATTGTCCCCTAGATTTTTGCTCTGAATACATGCCTGGTTAGACGCTCCACCCTGATAAACGTTTCTACTTCAGTGTTTCGTCAAGAAACCAAAAATATAAGTACTTAAAAATAAGTTTCATATAACATTATTTAACAATTTAAATGTCCTGATATTTTTCGCTTATGTTTAAAATCACAAGGAATACCCACATTTAATACACCATTAAAAAAACGTTTTCAATGTACCTGCCTACATTTTTGCATTTTCTCTTGTAATTCAATTAATTTATATTATTTTTCAAATATAATGCAACAACTACTAGTATTGCCAAATATGCCGAAGATTATGTGTAAGAATATGTTATTTTTTTATATGTTTTTCTATAGGTTAGTCTGTACATCTTTCAGATTAGTAAAAATGTTTTAATCTTCAATTTCAATAGTTCTTCAGGCAGAAAAGTGAATCTAATTAGTACTTTGTTTTGGAATGAGTCTCTGTTACGATCCCCTTATAAAAAGTATAAAATTCACAGAATTTTCCTTAAGATGACGCCACATCGATATTTCTTGTCTACGTCTTGTAATTAGTACCTATTTCATACTACTAACCAAAAGGTGAAGTAAATATTACATAGGTAGCTAGGCAGGTACATATTATATTTAGGAGTTTATTCTATTGATATGTATTTACTATTAATCATTTTTTATCCATCCAATGAAGATTGAAGATTAATAAAATTGAAACCTTATTTATCCAAACCATTTTAATAAGCTATTAATTATTATAATAATAATGTTATAAATAAGGTAAAACATATATATTTTTTTAGTTTTATTTTGCAGACTTGTATTTTTCAATTTTAAAATTATGAAGAAACTCAATTATTTTTTTTCAATTTATAAATAATTGCAATTGTTGAAAATCAATCTTAAGCCATTTAATTCGTTTTGACGTTTAATTGCGTATAAACAAAATTGAAAATCGTTGATATTATAATTGTCTTTTGAGCGTACTACGCCCATTTTATGCTATAATAACAATTCAAACTGAAATAAGATCAAACTATCCCTATTTCATGAGATATAAAATAAACTAAAACAGTTGATTTTGTGACCATTTCAGATAAATGTTGAATAATAGATGTAAACAAACTTTTATTTTTTTTGGCATTTGTGACTAGTTGAGGATTTTTAAATCAAATTAATAATTTAATCATATACATTGTATAAAATATAAAGTATTTGTTTCTAATTAATCATTTTTTGAAGTAATAGTAGTAATTCCAAATAGGTACTCCTGTATAGTTATGATGTCACACGTATTATAGGCTTTTTTCGATTTATATAAATGAAATACCTACCTAAGACTATGTATTTAGCCACGCATAAGTACCAGTCAATTAGATAAATGACAACACATTATATTAATTTAATTTAAGTGTTTACAACTTAGGTTCTGGTGTAACTCACTTTGGACAAACGGTTATGGTGTTGCAAGATAAGTCAAAACTTGTGTGTATCCACTATAGGCATCTAAAAGCCATACGCTTAGGTTCAAACGATCCAAAAACGAATTGGTGCCAAAATTTCAATAACAATCTTTTAACGCATTTTATGCAGTGGCACAGAAAGCACGTTCATTATTTTTTGACTTAAGTTATTATTATTTATAATTAATAAACTATACAATCCATATATTATGTGTACTGTGTAGCATACTATCAGCCAAAGCATTGATAGTATTATGGCAAGAACAAACATGTTTGCAAACAGGCATGCTTCGTATAATATAGACAAAAAAATTGTCCTATGAATTTTATGTATAGCTAAATTGCATATCCGAAGGTCCATGTTATTGGAACTGTTTTAATATTCAGATTCATTAAAAAAAATATACTTCTCATGAAAATATTAGGTACTGGAATATGATAACAATTATCAACATAGCTTATAGTCAATTATAATTTAACAAGTCAACTAGTACAAATCCAATGTTTTTGATAATTAAAGAAAATGACTTATGTTCAAAACAAATTTAAGTTAACACTAATAAAAACTATTTATTTTATTTATTTTTTTATAAAAAAAATATGTCAGAAAGTTTTAACTCATTAATTTAAAGTAAATTTAAATTAAAGCATATTTAAATATTATAATGGATTTTCCCATTCAAGTTGATTTAGTTAAAATTATAAGCTAATAAATGTTGACACCAAAAATGTTGAAACGTTGATAACGTTAAAATTATAAAGAGATTTAATACCTTTAATATAACATGCCAAAATCAATTATTAACTATTGTAATATGCGTGGTCAGTTTATTTATATTATAAAAATAAATCGTAACATTTTTATGCATGACATATTACAGTGACACATAAGTTGAATTTATGTAAGATGTAAGATCTATTTTTTTATTATTTATACCAATAAAAATGATCTTAGAATAGAATAGTATTGTTAACGAAGTATAGAATATTATTTTTTGGACTTATTTTATTAAATCATTTAAATAGTTTATATTCAATTTGAAATGTATAGGGCTCAGACCGTTTATAAATAATAAATAAATAAATGCTTATTACTAACTGTAATATACTTAAATGTTTTAACTATTCAGAAATACTTTTTGGTTACCTTCTTTCACAAACTCACAACCAAAAAAGTTTGTTTTTCTTCTGTTTTATGTCCATTTACAGTTTTAAATAATTTAAAAGTCATTTATTTTAAATTACAGAAACATTAATAATATATGCAAAAAGTATATAAAGAAGAAAGAAAATAACAAAATCTTCTTTATTATATTTTTGCATGATAATATAGGTGATAATATATAGGTATATTATTTTAAGGCCACCGTGAGAATCGCTTATTAAAGTATGTTGCCATCGTATTTCCTGGTAGAAAATAGCATAATAAAATATGCCAACAAGTCTTGAAAACTCTGAGTATATTATGTTCTCTCATTAGGTATTACGAATATTACACATTTTATGACAGTTTTAATAAACTAATTAAATAAAATGTAAAATGTATTTAATTGGTTGTAGAACACACAATGTGTAGGACACATGCGAATTAGGTTATATTATGTTTTTTTTTAAAAATTCAATGCTGATAACTTATACTCGTAATACGATTCATGATATTATGTATATTATTGGATTAACTCTTATATGTATCATTAGCCAATAGTGTTGGCTATACAAAAAGTTAATTATCTATATATAGTGTGTACACTGTACAACATACATTAGGGATAGTGAATTGCCATAGAACCATTTTTTTTCTGTATCATTGAATCTGAAGAAAAAAACTTGATGTACTAATACTATGCACTAATATGCTTAATATTCTTTTTTTCGAATTTGTTGGTTACAAAACGCCTTCCTTTAACGCTTTTATTTTTTTATTCAGTTACAACTATGTATAATATTTTGGTGAAATAAGATATAAGACATATTTGATAATAAAGTTAAATTTAATGATTATTTTCTCAAAAAAAAGAAGTACAAAAGAACATACAAATAAACTATTTAATTATTGATGTTTAAGTTTTTTACAGTTTCAACATTAAAATGATAATTTGATTAATCTTTTACCACCAAGTAAAAAGTAAACAAATAAAAGGTAAATGTATTATAACATAAGGTAATTTATAGAAATAGTTAGACAACATTTAACGTAGATTGTTACTAAACAGTAGACGCACATTATTTATCCAAGATAATTTGTATTATAGGATATCACTCGGAGCGAGATATCAGATTGTGCTGTATCACTAATTACTGTTAATTTGTTAATAAAAAAATGAAATATTTTAACGTTTGAAAAATTATCCTGAACTAATTGGACACGCCGTAATCTAAAAAAGATGTTAGAAATAATGTAGGTACCTATAATTAAAGTCTTTCATAATGATTTGAACACAATTACACATAATTATGTAGGTACGTAACAACCTAAATTATAGTGTGGGAATCAGAAATAACAATTTTCGAAACGTAAAACAAATCGTCTATGTGTAATTGGTAGGTCGTTATGCAAATATACAAATAAAACCTAAAACCATATAAAATAAAACCATGTCAATTAAAATCTAATGATTTTATTAATCTGAGATATTATATACTACATTGCAACTTGTTATTCAAAAGTATTCAGAGTGTTCAAAATATTCGAAATTAAGAGATAGCAGCAATACCAACAATTGTTACAAGGAACAGCAATATTGGCTGGATTTTTTCTCTGGCTTCTTCGATTAACAACAATAATAAATATGTGATATAGCAGTACAGTTAGTAAATAAATTGATTGAACCATATAATACAATTCACAAATTCGCAGCTATCAATTAATATACAAATTATAAAACTTAAAATATATTTTGATCATACTTCATAACTATAGTGTTATATTTTCAGCTTTCTATAAGTAAAAATACATACTTTGAATCAAAGCTATATATAATTTCAAAAATATTGTAAATTTGGTATAGTTTAAAAAAATAGAATACAACGAGAATCGTTTTATCAAGTTGTAAACCAGAAAGGATTTAGAAATGCATTAAATATACAAGACGTTGTCCATTTTTTGCAAAGTATTTGATACATCTTGGATTAATATTGTTTCCGGATTAATTACAAGACATGAAAAAAATTGTATCACAATTGTTTACAACCGCTTTATACAAATATGCAACAGTGTATCATTTTTTCTTTCTTCAAACTTCAAAGTAAAATTTCCATGTATCCCCCTACTGACTGATTACATATATTAAAGGATTAAAGCCAACATTTACAACCCTTTCAAGTGGTTGTATGCAAAAAAACATTACACATCTCTAATATACATTCTCCATCTACTTCAGTCACAAGTATTTTTTTAATAATAAACATCCAAATTTATATTTAAATTAGTAGCTACCTATAGTAAAATGGGAAAATAATGCCATATATAAACCTGTGCTGTAGAAGTAGATTGTCACCAATCATGCTCACCAATTTATTCTTTAATAATGTAGTTATTTAAAATCTAGTTTTTGGAATTTTTAGATATACTTAAAGACCATATTATCAAACTCTTAAAATCGTTTATATTACTGAAAAATATTCAAATTTCTTTGAATATTCTGGTCTACTGTAAATAATTATCAAACGGATAATTTTTCTGAAAATTATGACATATTATCAAAATCAATATTCGAATGGATTAATTTTGAATTATTTAAGTATATGTTCTATATGGATAATATATCCTTATATTAAAATTCATAACCATTGTAACCTATTAAAAACTGTACAACTAGTAGATATTTTATCAACTAATACAATATATAGACACTTGTCAATCACTTACCTACTTATGATATTAAGTTTCTAACCGAAAATATTTTTAATTACACTCAAAATTATAATATGATCGTTTATAATTATAAACTGTTATATATTTTATAAGTAAATTTACTATAGCAGACAGCAGTCTAGTTTAATTTAGTTTTGGATGACAATATGACATGATGTTCACATGCTACTAAGATCGATGAAATGAGTTTTCCGTAGGAATGACCACCTAACATAAATTAGTATTCGATGCAAACCAAACTAATTGAATAACAGATTTAAACTGGAATAATATGGGTCAGAATAATTGGACTCCACTCAAACATATTATAATGGCATGCGGAGAAGCCAACCTCGAAAGAACTTAATATTATTAGGGAATCACGAATTAAAGACCTGATTTAACAACTATTCTGCAATCACAATCTTTGCCGTATTATTTTGAGTCCTGTTCATTCTGGTAGTTGAATCTATGTTATAACATACTGAAATTATTATTAATTATTCTAATAATTAGAATAAATTAAACTTAAAGTGTTATAAGGTCCAAGAGTTTATGACCATCAAATTTTACTGTCAGAAGTTTTTATTCTATATATAAATATTGGATTACTGATTTAAGACCCTTATAATTTAATACTGGGTATTAATAATTAAACATTTTATTATAATATAGTAATCATGTTCTAATATATTGGACCATAATACAACATAAATTTAGACTTTATGATCTTTAATTTATTATTGTAACTTATGAAAAAAATATATTTAGATTTAACGTCAGAAGTATAATATGTTTTATATGTTTTAATACATTTCATTGAAGTTCTTCCACGTTATTGATATAAAGATAAAATACAATTTTAATGAACACAACCTTTTTTTTTCTAAAACAAAAAATAATTTAAAACAAGAAGACATTAAACATTTATAAATTAACTTTCATTGATTTTACCTTGAGCATGTATAAATTCAAATTATTTGACATTTAGTATGCATTTCACCCTTTTTTTTATCACGTACCACACCAATTGACAAATTGAATTAATATTTTACGAAAACACACTAATATTTTTTCTGAATAAATGCAGAAAACTGAATTTAAACAATCATTAATAAACATAATAGCAGCTACATTATACCGTTTGAAATTTTTTTTTCAATGGCGTTATACAATATGTCTTCTATATATAAAGTTAAGTGTTTTGTTACGATATAGCTCTAGTGGACTATCCACTTGCACGGTTGTAATATTAGGTGATTTATATGTACCGTATTCATTTTAATACATGTATAATGTTTAACAACAATTAACCACTGAATATTAATGTTTATTTGCTAAAAAAAAATTTTGAATTTGAATAAAAAGCAAAATAAAAAATAATATA
Source organism: Nasonovia ribisnigri (assembly GCA_027563435.1). Taxonomy (NCBI): domain Eukaryota; kingdom Metazoa; phylum Arthropoda; class Insecta; order Hemiptera; family Aphididae; genus Nasonovia; species Nasonovia ribisnigri. Next base: position 1,113 of record JANEHU010000290.1, on the reverse strand, counting down.
TACTTATCATTATTTTATTATGTTTTACCAACTTTATGTTTAACAAATGTAAAATACTATTCTAAATTTTGTGAAAATAGTATTAACACTACTAACTAGATATTCTTGTTTAATAATATATAGCTACTTATTATTTATTTATTTACTTATTAATAATCAACAAGCATAAGCCCTAACGAGAAAAAAAAACATTAGGTAGGTACATTAAAACTGGCACATATGAAACTAATAACAAAGTGATAAACACAAATAAAACTAACTAGTGATATTATCAAAAAAGACCGAGAGTGGGATATTATTACGATTTGACCTTAAAGTATTAATATACTTCCAAAACGATTTCAAATTAATATTAATGTTATTTTCAATTTTAAAAATATAGTTAGTATGAACCTTTGTTGATAAAACCTTAAATTTTTTACGTAAATCTGAAAAAGTCATAAAATCAGTTTGAGTATTTGAAATTCAACATTTTTATGGGCCTACTTTTTTAAATTAATTGAACTTCTAAGAGATAGATTTCATCAAATTATAGAATGAGGGTTTTCAAGGTTTAATTTTACTTTAGGAACAAAAATGTCAATTGAATGGTTTAAATATCATAAAATTTCAAAATAGAATTTTCTTAATATAGGTATAAGCAATTAAAGTTTAAATCACTATCGGGTAAAAATTCTATTATATCTTTAAAATTATGAATAATAGAACAAAAAGACTCAGAAACCACTTTCGAGACTATAATAGAATAAATAAAATCAAGAGGCAGATGACAAGAATCAATAAGAGCCGTAAGTGAACAACCAGCTCGTGTATTGCCAATATCAGTATTAGTTAATATTAAATCTAAAAAGGCATTACAGAAATTATATACATTGTTTACTTGTTTTAAATCTAAATAATATAAATAAGATTGTATAAAAACATTAGCAGTTGGATTATTATACAAAGCATAATCCAGCCACGGGAAGCCAGACAAATTGGAATCACGTATAATTAGAACGTTTAAATAGAGTAATTATGAATAATATTTTCAACTATCTTACAATGTTTCGTATATATATATATATTATGTTTATGTATCTCTGAGTAAGTATTAGGTATATATTAATATAT